>JAVGWX010000012.1:87144103-87600553 GCA_036924085.1 Ariolimax columbianus
AAATGATTAACAAGACAAGGCACACACACGCAAACACGAATCAAATTAAATACAGCGACATATATGGAGGTTCCTGGTGGCCATGTTTAATGTGCAGCCAGCAAGTTCAACTGAAAACATAACGACTTTCTACATAACGACCTGCTGCGTTACGGGATAAACTGCACTGAACTGAACATAATAATGTTCGCTTAGACGTCTGAGGCCCGTTACGTCAGTCAGCCACATTCATGACCCACTGCTGTTGCGTGTTTCCAGGCCTCCTCTAGGGCGGAATAGGAGATTGCTACTTGCTGGAGCCATACTGTTCTTGGGTGGCATTTTTTGCACCTCCAGTCGCGGGAAGGCTTTTGGCGCTGACGAACCACTTGTGTAGTATCTTGTGGGCATGGGTTTCTTGGTCCAGCCGTACAACATGACCGAACAAAGATCCTCGGGGCCGGTCTAGTGTTTCCTGGTCCAGTCGTACAACATGATCGAACAAAGAAACTCGGCGAGGGTCAAGTGTTTCCTGGTCCAATTGTTCAATTTGGCACTGGCTCGATCATAACTTAAGTAAACTTATTTATACTGGTTTAGAAGGCTCCGTATAGTCTGTATATAACCACTTTCCTCCACACAACAAAACCAAAAATGTCCTTTATTAAATGATATAAATAGTTCAAAAGTTGATAATTGACCCTGTCCTCGAACAGGTAGTCAATCTTACGCGGGTCCCAACTCCGTATCCAGTGGTTAAGACCTGTCACAAAGTTACCAGACTATTGGATGATCCATGTCCACTGGAGTCATCCCAGCTCGGCCTTGCTGACAATGTAGGGGTCTGGGCTGATGGATCTTGGGTTGACATTGGTCAACTCTTTCCTCATCAAAGGGGACATACAATTGTCAGATACTAAAATTAACTTAACGTTTCTATACTGGTTTAAAAGACTCGTCAGAGTCTGTATACAACCAGTTACATTTGCATTACCCTGCTCTAAAAGCTATGCGCATCCAATCTATTCGTAAATGCATTAACTGTTCCTGCCTCCACTACCTCATAGGGCAATGTATTCCAAGCATTCACCAGTCTCTGACTAAAAAAATATTTCCTAATATCCATTCTGGACCTCTCTTTAGTTAATTTGTACCCGTGCCCTCTTGTTTTCGTTGGTGATTGTTTTTGAAAAAAAACTTGTTATAGTCTAATTTTTCCTTTCCTGTGATTATCTTATAAACCTGTATTAAGTCACCTCGAATTCAACTCTTTTCTAGACAGTGTAGGCCTGTAATTCTAGAATCCCACTATCAGCTTTGTCGCTCTTCTTTGTATCCTTTCCAGCATGTTTATATCTCCTCTACGATTAGGACTCCCCACATGTACACAGATATGATTTTTTATTAAGATAATTCGAAAAACGTTGCGATATTTGGATAAATCGATTGCAAAACAAAGACAAGAACACAGGAGGAATACCTAGTTACTGATGATATGATGACTTGGGAAAACAGGAAATATATGAAATATGAGTTTTCTGTTTAGGTGCTCAGTCTCTCATCAAATGGCGTAAGGTTTGTATGCTGATGGTCCCTGTAGCTCGCTGGCTGTACACGCTCCTGCACCGTCCTCTCATGCGCCCCACTCCACTCGAACCTCATTTAATGTCGAAACTTTGCAGTCTGTGGATTGCTGCTTCATCTATTGCGGTGTCCTCATCCAGCAGGCGGCCATTGATTAATTTCAAAATGTCACTTCTGTCCATCACCAATGTGCCCATGATGGGAGCCCGTGAAGCCAAGATGTCAGCTCTTTAATTGCCCTGAACCCCGGCATGAGCAGGATAGTAGATCCAGGTCAGCGGATGGAGGTTTGAGGCCTCAAGTCAATAGTAGCTATCCACTCGTACCTAAGCCATCCCTTCTGTACTTTCTGAAATAAGTTAATACTACGACACAACGCATTCCGTTTTTGCGGCTTACATCGTGCAACTTGCAAAGCTTTGTTCATGTCTTGGTAGTGGGATATTGAGAACGAAGAAGAAATAATTAAATTATAAAAAGACAAGGAATTGCCCATCAGTTTTAGGCACGGCACACAATGGTATACTTGGCTTAACCGGCAGCAACTGATGACAACTTCCGGTATAATCACCACCAGCAGCAGCCATTTCCGGAAGTTAAATCACGCTGGTGAAACTGAAGAAGATTCTTTCGTCTGCTCAACAGTCAAGACATTCAAATTAACATAAAACATGGTACGAATGATTATTTATCTCTTATAATCAAGCATTGTCTTACAATTTAGCACTGTTACTATTGTTTACATTATTATCCAGTCTCATGCATCACAGACCTAACTAGTCTGTGTGGCCGTGCCAGTGAGAGTTAGACCTTAATGAAAAGGAGCCCATCATGCACGTCAGGCAGCACGACATAACAAGTGTCAGTCAGTGGCCGTCCATATGAGGTTGTATGTGATAAGTGGACATGGAGGGATATGGTATTTATATCTAAAGCTGACGTCTTAGTAGTAGCCCCTTTCTTTCAGTCTTGACTGACTAGAGTAAAGCGGGGCAGCGTCAAGGAATAGTTCCAGTGAGTTACAGATACTACTGATACTGAGTGATAGGCATCAATAAGTTGACAAGAACCTGAAAATCCTCTATAATAATTATTAATTTATTATTAAAAAGTTGTGGGACATTAAGCACTGTTGTTTTCATGTTTTAGCGGACCAGAGGCTATATTCTCTACACTCATGGACCACATGAATCAATGAGAAAGCATAGAAGAAATTTGAATAAGCAGTTTTCTTCAGAATTTTTTGTGTGATTACATGATCATCATGCTGATGCTCCGCATAAAACTTTTTTCACAAAACTATTTGCCAGTGAAAGTATCGTGCTGAGGACCTGGTGGTCATAAACCACTGGTTCACCCTTCTGGACAAGGTCTTACTCTTATCTGAAGCATGCATAAAAAATATGTATGAACAGATCTTCAATGCTGACGAGACTGGTTTTGTGCAGTTGCATGTCAAGACATGAGCTCTGCAAGTAGGTAGATTTGCTCATGTCTAGAGATTTTGCTATGGTGAGTCTCACTTCGAGGGCATGCAGCATTTGAGAGATGCAGCTGTTCAGGAGGCTTCTACAACAAGAGGATGTGGGGGGAGGAAAAGGTAGAAGCAGGAATACCCAGCACCAGTCCAATAAGGTCACATATGTGGACAACCTGGCGGCATGAATTGGGTCCAGTGTGATAAGTAGTACCACATAGAGTGTCTAGACATTGCTTCCAGTATTCAAGACCTAGAAGGACAAGAATGCATCTGTGATTTTTGCACATAGTAAAGAGAGGTGCTTAATACCCCACGGCTAGGTGCCTGATGCCCTATTTTCTCAGTTCTTGGTATGGTATAATGTTAATAAAATTAAATAAAAAATACTTGAGATGTATTTTCAGTGCACAATAACTTTGTAATAGTAAATAGTGTGTAAATGGTTTTTCTATGATGTATTGAGTTGGATTGTTTAAACACATGCTTGGCTGTGCATAAATCACAAAAATTATGTCAAGTTACAAAACACTGGTGCTTAATGTCCCGCTGTACTCTATAGGATGATATGACTTTGAGTCAGTGATACTTACCAGTGATAAACAAAAAAGATAGTCTAGTTAAACTTAGTTAGATCTATTCTACTTAGATTGAAGATGTAGACTAATTTGTATTCTTGTCTTTCTGCTTGCGGCGTCATTTCACTTCTTCCAGTTGCAAGTGCTTCGATTCAGCAAGTGTGAAGTGGCCTTTCATGGTACAACTCCACCGTGGATAGGTCTGCAGCTTTGTCTTCCCAGGATGTCAGACTCATGTCCAGGGCCATCTGTGAACCTCAACTGTGGTTGTTCGACTGTTCTTTTCTGTCTCTTGCCATCCACCAACTGTCCATAAAGGAATGTTTGGGAATACGACCATCTTCCATGTGATGAACATGAACCAAGTCATCATAGTCTTTGCTGCCTAAGTAGGGAGAGTACATTCTTGTGAGACCGGCGCGAGAGCGCATCTCTGCATCTGTCACTCTATGTTTAGTAGATCCAAGAATGGATTGCAAGCACCTTAAATGAAAGGTGTTAAGCCTGTGCTCTTGTTTGGCGTATGTTAAGCCTGTGCTCTTGTTTGGCGTATGTTAAGCCTGTGCTCTTGTTTGGCGTATGTTAAGCCCGTGCTCTTGTTTGGCGTATGTTAAGCCTGTGCTCTTGTTTGGCGTATGTTAAGCCTGTGCTCTTGTTTGGCGTAGGTTGTCCAAATTATACTGCCATATAGAAATGTGTTGACGACACATGCGTTGTACACCATGGCCTTGGTCACCTTGGTGTTAATTGTCAGTTTCTGGTTTTTCCAAACATGCATACCACACGCACTGTTAGGAGAGCAAATGTAGCAGCAGCTTTGTCAATGTGACTTGTCTATTTGTGGGTCTAGAGAGAGCTTGTCGTTGATGAGGGATCCCAGGTTTGTGAATTGGTACACAACTGTCAATTAATAATTATCAATGCTAAGATTTGGCGGGACATCTACTTCCTGTTCCAGCACATCTGTTTTGTTGAGATTTATTGTAAGACCAAAATCTTTGCAAGCCTGGGAGCAGCGATCTATCAACCTGCTGGCTGTGGGCGACAATTGATCAGAGAAAAGTAGGTCCCTAATGGTGATCTCCCTGATCTTGGTTTTGGCCTTGAGCCTTGCAAGGTTAAACAGCCGACCATCCGACATAGTGTGAACGCAGATTCCTTCAATTGCGTTACCAAATGCATGCTTCAGAAACAGCAAAGACAAGGAGGTTTTGAACAGTGTCGCGGCCAGAACACAGCCCTACTTAACACCACTTTGAATATACCAAATGGTTGTGATATCTTCTTCGTTCGTTGGTTGTGATATGATACCATCAATTTGGACAGTTCCTGCCATGCCCTCATGGAACGATATTATTAGTCGTAGCAGTTTGTTTTGGGCAGCCTATTCTAGAGAGGATCGTGAAAAGTTCACCCCTAATAATCGAATCAAATGTCTTTGTCAGGTCAATGAAGGCAACATAAAAGGGCTGGTTTGGCTCATGTGATTTTTCCTGAATTTGTTGAAGAGAGAAAATCATGTCGATCGTTGATCTTCCAGACCTGAATCCACACTGTCTCTGAATGCACACACTCAGCCAATTTCCGTAGCCTAAGTAAGATTACTCTGACGAAGATTTTTGCCTACAACACCGAGCAGAGAGAGACACCTCAATAGTTATTACAGCCACTTCTATCACCTTTGTTTTTGTATAATGTTACAATCTGTGCATCTTTCATATCTTGAGGTATTGTGGCCTCTTTCTAGCACTGATATAACATCATGTACATCGGTTGCAAGAGTTTATCCTTACATCACTTGATCAAATCCTGTCGATGCCTGGTGCTTTGACCAGGGCCAAACTCAATAGCTTTATTTAGATCTTCTATAGATGATTCGATGTCCAGCTCGTCCATACTGTTGTAAGAACAAATTCTTATCAAGACTAACATGTTAAGCATCTGTACAGTTCTGCGAAAAGCTCAGATAAAATGGACGGCCCATATTTTTTGCATGCTCAATGAGCACAGCCACAACCAGTATCATACGGTGAGCTCAGAACAGACAGTCGGCCATTAGTAGGACAGAAGAAATGCTACAGAGACTCTGTGAAAAGCTTCAACATTGAAGTCACTTCATGGGAGTTGCTTGCACAGAACCATTCCCCCTGATGCATTAGCATCAACGAAGGTGCTCAGATCGCAGAGCAAAACTCCACAGTGTAGGTTCAGAGTAGGCATGCCACCTGCAAGAGCAGAATGCACGATGACTGCACAGTCAACTGGTCACACGCGCCCCCTTGGTGTTGCAAAGTCTGTCGTGCCAGGATTGGTCTATATAGACATATGAAAACACACCTCAGCACAGGTCTGATGTGCCAGGATTGGTCACATGTAACCATATGAGAAGACATCTCCCAGCACAAGTCTGATGTGCCAGGATTGGTCACGTGTAACCATATGAGAAGACATCTCCCAGCACAAGTCTGATGTGCCAGGATTGGTCACATGTAACCATATGAGAAGACATCTCCCAGCACAAGTCTGATGCTGTCATCATCTTTGCTTTCGTCAGGCAACTATAACTATGTAATGATGGTAAAATTCGTTAAGCTGTGAGCTGGCAGCTCTTGGCAGCCCAATGCCTCCCGGACAAAAGCACACATCCTCCTCAATTGTTGTAGTGATGTGTTGTGTATGGTGGGGTTTGGTGAGAGCAGCATGTTCCGCAGATCGGCCAGCCCTGGCCACAAAGTCAGGAGTTTCTCGGCTGATTTCTAGTGGTCATGGCAGAATCTGCAGTTTGATTCCCATAGTGGGTCTAATCTATATTTTACTATTATGTATGTTTCAACCTAATCATGTATGTCATTATGCTTTGATATTATGTGGTTCATTGCTAACATTCTCCGTCATCCCAGAAACCTATTATGCTCCACGGACATGAACGGTCCATCACTCAGATCAAGTACAACAGAGAAGGAGATCTGATTTTCTCATCTGCCAAAGACCCACAACCAAATGTCTGGTACTCACTCAATGGGGAGAGGTTAGGGACCTTTGTTGGGCACAATGGTGCTGTCTGGTGCATTGATTGTAGCTGTATCCTTCAACAGGGAGACCCGCGTTTGTTTGTTAGAAAGTGCAGTAGGACTTTGTTCACTATGTTTAACCATCAGTCAATGTCATGCCTGCCTCTGTGTTAAACCTCTTCTACTCACAATGTCATGAGTACCTCCGTGTTAAACCTCTTCTACTCACAATGTCATGAGTACCTCCGTGTTAAACCTCTTTTACTCACAATGTCATGAGTGCCTCTGTGTTAAACCTCTTTTACTCACAATGTCATGAGTGCCTCTGTGTTAAACCTCACAATGTCATGTGTACCCCTGTGTTAAACTTCACAATGTCATGTGTACCCCTGTGTTAAACCTCACAATGTCATGTGTACCCCTGTGTTAAACCTCACAATGTCATGTGTAGCCCTGTGTTAAACCTCACAATGTCAGGTGTACCCCTGTGTTAAACATCACGATGTCATGTGTACCTCTGTGTTAGATATTGGTCATGTTTGAGTTAGACAACCAAGAAACTTGTCAGAACCTTAACCTGACTGCAGGGGATTCCACTAAAGTACTGACAGGAGCAGCAGACAACACATGCAAGCTCTGGGATTGTGAGACAGGTAATCATTCACCATCTTTACACGTATTCAGCTGCTGCTGTGCTCCATTTGATCTCTTATTTTATTTTCAATTTGATCTACTCTCACATTGGCTGCAATGGATGCCCCGTTTTCTGTTTCTTGGTAGTCCACTCTGAGACTGCAATTTGTCCACCTCTCGACTTGGTAGCTTTTGTTCGTTTCTTGAGAGGCGGTCATCTTGACCATTGACACGGGTCAAAATCCTGCAGTGTGTGAAGTAGACTTATTTGTTTGGAGCAACCATAATCGAATTTACAACGAAGGAATGACAGAGGTAATTAATAACATGTTCTGGTGGGTCTGAGGGAGACAACATACGAAGTGTACGTGTACGCATGCTATTATTGTTTGTTCTGGTCACGTTTTGTAGTGGGCCACTGTTGCTGTTGCTCAGCCTGCACCGAAGTAATCTGGCAATGCTGCTTTTGGCAGCAGTTTTGCAGGAAGAGGTAGGCTCTTGTCAGTGCCCACATACAACAAGTTTGGTAGTGTGCTCAGGTACCAGTTTGCTCCGCTGTTATCGGAGGTCATATATAAGCCTTGCCTGTACACTGCATATTGATTGTATGGACAAGAGGTTTTTTCTCCTCAGCCTATAAATCCTCTTATCCAAGTCATCCGCCAGGGTCTTTGTGTATAAGGACAAGGATAGCACCACTGCCCCACAGAGAGCATGTCGTAAGAGGCGACTGTGGGACATGGCATAACACCGGCCAGGGTTAGATGGTTTATTAAGAGCAGCATAGATGGCGCCTAACAGGATGCGGGTCTACTTTGCTGTAGTGTTTGAGTCTATTAAGATGGACTCGCACATCAGTTAACCACCCTCTGCAGGAAAGTAATAAGCTGCTCGAGCCTTGTCTGCTAAGCAGGATATCCTCCTTCCAGCTCATACAAGAGCTGGGACCGGGACCTGCACAGGGACATCTGCCTCTGTAGAAGTACAGGTCGACTAGGCTACATCCAGCTCATACCAGAGCAGGGACATTTGCCTCTGTAGAAGAACAGGACGACTAAGCTACATCCAGCTCATACCAGAGCTGGGACCTGCACAGGGACATTTGCCTCTGTAGAAGTACAGGTCGACTAGGCTACATCCAGCTCATACCAGAGCAGGGACATCTGCCTCTGCAGAAGTACAGGTCGACTAAGCTACATCCAGCTCATACCAGAGCAGGGACATCTGCCCCTGTGGAAGAACAGGTCAACTAAGCTACATCCAGCTCATACTAGAGCTGGAATCTGCACATGGACATTTGTCTCTGTAGAAGTACAGGTCGACTAAGCTACATCCAGCTCATACCAGAGCTGGGACCTGCACAGGGACATTTGCCTCTGTAGAAGTACAGGTCGACTAAGCTACATCCAGCTCATACCAGAGCTGGGACCTGCACAGGGACATTTGCCTCTGTAGAAGTACAGGTCGACTAGGCTACATCCAGCTCATACCAGAGCAGGGACATCTGCCCCTGTAGAAGAACAGGTCGACTAAGGACTATATATCCTCACGGAGAAAGTTAGCAATGGGATTAAACAAATATTTGTGGGGCGTTTGTTCTTTTACTCCAGCTGCTCGGAGTTTCCTATTTAATTTTATTTGTGAGTATTTCTCACTCTTCTATTTCCACTGTGAATTCCAAAGAACTGCATGTCCGGTTAGTATTAGACTTGTTGCTGGTGGTGTGTCCTAACCAACTTTACCTTACATCTCCGGCTCGTTATCGTGTTTTCTGTCCCAGATATGTTTATTATTACCCGTGCCCAAGATATTTACCCCGAGTAATTTCATGCCCCGTCTATTCTCCCTAGGATCACAGATCAGCTCTGTTGAAACCAAAACAGCCGTCAGGACCAACGGCTTCTCGTACAGTGGGAACCTGATCATGTACAGTACAGACAAAACCATGGGCTTTCCCTCGGAGATCAATGTCTACGACATTCGTGAGAGCTTAGGTTTGTGCATTTTAAAAATTATTTTGTAGTTCACATGCTTGATAACAAAATTGTGACATTCGGTTTCACATCCAGTTCTTCTCGTCTTCGTTTCCTGGAGAAAAATGTCTAGCTGGTGTGTAGACTGGGTGGGCTCAAGAAACGGACAAGAGTGGAGAGCAACTTTTGTGGCTCTGTGCTCCTAAGGGAACTAGAAGAAATGCAAAGTATTATTTGCATGTTTTCAGCATCTATTCATCCATGTACACATTGGTTTTTTTTACACGTTTATCCATGTTCCATGTACACATTTAAAAAAAACATTTTATCATCCATGACTTTGTTTCATGTACATGTTTTGTATATACCTCCTCACCCCAAACCCTTCCCTCTCTCATGTTTGTACCATGCTGACAACCCATCTTGCTCCTCCAGAGACTGGTACACCTATCCTGAGAATCCCCATAGACGCTCCCATGTCCAAGATCACGTCTGCCATCTGGGGTCCCTGTGATGAGTTTATCCTCACCGGGCATGAGTCAGGGGAGATCAACCAGTTCAACCTCAAGGTACTGAAATTTGTTTCCGTGTGTCATTTGTTTAATTATATATAATGGCCTAAATGAAATCTGTACGAGGGTGAGTCTTCTTTGTCGTACGCTCTCAGACGCCAGATTGAATATATTCAAAGAAAGAAAGTGGTTAACGTGAAACTTTTGGTGTCTTCGCAGAGCTTGTCCAGGAATTGTGTCGGTGATCGCCACATGGGCTTTCTCTGTTCCTGTTCCTCGTATGTTGGACACCTTTGTATGTTGGCAGATGCTTGGCAGCCATTATGTCAGTGCCACAGACACATTCATCGGTATTTCCTATCCAGAGTCTAAAGATTACCACTGCTGACCTCTGTTGAGCTGGTGATGTGCCTCATTTGGTTGATGACCTATGTGCTCTACTTCCCACCTGTTCCTGTATCTACACCTGGTAGACCTCTTGATAAGTTATACCTATATCAAGTTGAGGTAGCTTTCCACCTTCTCTTCCCCCCCCCCCCCTTTTTGCGCTCACCTTATTTCTCTAATTCCCACTGGTTTTTATTTTGCGCCTGTCGGCCCAGTGCATCCGACTTCAGCATTCATTTTATGTAAGGACCTGCTTCCTCCTGCATTTTCTAAAGGTGTGCTTCCCCGGGGTAATGGCTGGTGCTGTGTTGGGGATCGAACCCAGCACCTTCTGGTTGTGAGCCGTGTCACTTAACCACTTGCCCACGCCGTCCTCACTCTTGACAGTCTGTCAATCAGCCTCTTCAAATGTCACGGGTCAAAAAGGCAAATGTTAGCTGTCATTTAAAAAAAAAATAGTGGCCCTTGTAAGGTTGTTGTTTGACTCTTGGTATCAGCACACGTGAGCACTGAAATGTTGAAGGAAATGTCCATATTTGTACGTGTTTCCCCAGACTGGTGAACGTATCAAGGGCTGCAAAGATCACACAAAACAGATCAATGATATCCAGCCGTACAAGGATCAGACAATGTTCATCACTGCCTCCAAGGACAACACCGCGAGGGTAAGGTCCTGCATGTTATGTGTAAAACCTAGTGTTGAGATCATCAGATCCACTGGGCGGGAAAATGTGTTCCATGTAGGGAGGTAAACCCCAAGCGTAAAAAGTGGATAACTAGATTTGTAGTGAAATGTAGAAGAGCGAAAAGTAAAGCATGGACAAAATATTTAGAGGCAGGTAAATCAAAAGAAACACATTTAAAATATTTGGACATGCAAAACATAGCTCAGAAAGTGAATAAAGCAGCAAAAATACTTTGAAAAAAAACTTGCTCGGCGGATCTAGACTGATAGTAAAAGTTTCTTTTCTTATGTTAGAAATGAACAAAAGACAGTAGGCCCTCTCATACAGTACAGCGAAAATAATAAGTGAAAATAGGGAGGCAGCAAATCTGCTCAATCAGTACTTTGGCACAGTCTACGCAAAAGAGGACTGCTCCAAGATCCCAGAGCCTATAGATATTTTCAAATGTGAAATGGATATATTGGGATTAAAATCATTCTGTATTACTGAGAAAATGTTTTTTTTTTTAAAATTAGATGGGTTGAAAGTGAATAAATGTCCAGGTCAAGATAGAATCCATCCAAAAATGCTATTTGAAATTAGAGACCAACTAGCAAAACCATTGGCTATATTATTTTTTCAATCACTTGCAAAAGTGATTGTTCCACGAGATTGGAAAGATGCAGGAGTGATCCCCTTATTCAAAAAAGGAAAGAAATCAATCCAGCAAATTATAGACCGGTGAGTTTAACGAGCATAGTCTGTAAATTGTTAGAGTCAATAATCAAAGAAAACATTGTAATGCATTTAGACAAATTTAATCTAATCATAAATAGTCAGCATGGGTTTATTAGAGGGAGATCGTGCTTAACAAATCTATTAGAATTCATGGAGGATTAAAATCACATGGAATATGTGGGGAAGTGGCCGAATGGATTGAAAGTTGGTTAACGGAAAGAAGGCAGAGTGTGGACATAAATAAGGAGTACTCTGAGTGGTAAGAAGTGAAAAGTGGTGTGTCACAGGGCTCGGTTTTGGGACCAATTTTGTTCTTGATATATATAAATGATTTGGACATTGATATGGGATCCATTGTTGCAAAATTTGCTGATGACACAAAACTATGTAGAAGTGTCATCTAAAGCAGAAGTGGATATATTGATGTCGGATTTAGATAAAATTCGAGACTGGTCTGTGAAATGGCAAATGGAGTTTAATGTAGATAAATGTACAGTCATCCACATGGGTAGATCCAATATGGAACATAATTACAGAATGGGAGAGAACAACATTAGAAAGATAAATAAGGAAAGGGATCTAGGGGTTATAATAGATCATACATGTAAGGTGAGTGAGCAAGTTCAGGTAGCAGTGAATAAAGCAAATGCAATATTAGGTATGATAAAAAGAAATATTAAACTTAGTAGAAGGAAGTAATAGTCAAACTGTATAAAGCTTTAGTTAGGCCTAGATTGGAGTACTGTGTACAGGTGTGGAGTCCTTATCATAGAGGAGATATAAACATGCTGGAAAATATACAAAAAAGAGCGACAAAGCTGATATTGGGATTCCAGAATTACAGTTATGAGGAAAAACTGGCCTACATTGTCTAGAAAAGATAAAAATTTGTGGTGACTTAATACAGGTTTATAAGATAATCACAGGAAAGGTTAAATTCTATAACAAGTTTTTCAAAATACAACCACCAACGAGAACAAGTGGGCACAGACACAAATTAACTAAAGAAAGGTCCAGATTGGATATTAGGAAATATTTTTTTAGTCAGAGAGTGGAGAATGCTTGGAATGCATTACTCCAGGAGGTGGTGGAGGCAGAGACAGTTAATGCATTTAAGAATAGATTGGATGTGCATAGCTTTTAGAGCAGGGCAATGCAGATGTGACTGGTTGTCTATAGACTGATGAGTCTTCTAAACCAGTATAAGTCAGGCAAAATATACTGGCCAAGACACACATGTCCATCATCAACTTCCTCGTAGATCTCACTGGAAACAAGCTGTTGACATGACAGCCTGGCTAGCGAGGTGAGGAAGTAACATGGTCCCTGTAGTAGTGAGCGATATGCAGATGAAGCCAAGCATAGCACAGCTGCCAAGAGGACCAGGTATCAGCATGCTCGGGGTGTGAGGAAAGCTACAACAAACCACCACTTAATGTCCTTTCAGGGTGCATAGGGACTGGATGTATCAGATTGAACAGCCACCTTTCACACATGTGGATGTGTAGGCAAGTAGCACAGCCAGCCAAACTTCCCACAGGACTGATATATGCTTATGCAACTGTGTTCTCAGCAGTGTCTGACAGAGACAAACCTTTACACGAAGATGTTCAATATCCCCGAAGAACTCTCCATCTCCTGAAAGGTGCAAATATCGCAGTCAAGCTGTAAACTCTGACAGCGCATTCCGTTCTCTGGACTACATTCTGCTACTTGCAAAGCTCTTTTCAGGGCTTGGTAGCGGGAGTTTGTGAATGAACGAAGAAGATGACGAATCTGAAAATTGTTGCATAGATAGGATTCTGTGACTATTTGAATGTGTTGCTTGGTCTGTCAAAGACAGGCTCGCATATTAGTACAACACATAGAGCAGCAGTGAATCAGCTGACAGGAGTCAGTGACGCACGTTATGGAGCAGAAGACGCAGCAGGGAATGAACTGACAGGAGTCAGTGACGCATAGCTTACTGCTTGTATCAGGGTCAATGAATCAGATTTGTCCAAGGCCCCTTTCAAGTGACTGTCCTGGAAACAGACTACACCCCTGCAGCCTAGCTGAGGAGTAGGGATCAAAGAAGCTGAAGCTGGTCCCAATAATGCGCAGTTCTGAAACTGGATGTGCCAGGTTGAAAAGTGCAGATACCGCAGCCTCACTGTAAACTATGGCACCACATTTGAGAGTGAATGCAGTAGTACTACACATATTCTGGCTCACTGCCAGTCATTTGACCGATATACCAGCTACAATTTCTCTAATCCAATTCACCATCACTTGACAGCAATCGACAGCCGTCAGTTCTTCTTCGTTCGTTCTCAATATCCCGCTACCAAACCCTGAAAGGGCTTAAGTAGCAGAATGTAGTCCAGAGAACGGAATGCGTTATGTCGTAGTTTACAGCTTGGCTGCGATATTTGCACCTTTCGGTCCAACACATCCGACTTCAGCAAGCATTTTTTGAGTACCGGGTTAGCATTCCCTCTTCGATCCCTTCTCCTTAGCCAGTCTGCCCTGCTGCAGCCTGTTATCCAGGATCACCGTGTGGAGGTGTAGAAGGGTTTTGGCAGCTCTGGTTCGCCGGCCCTGACGCTAGCAGTCAGCTATGGGTCACTGACCACTGCAGCTCATGCGCTGCTCAGCGTCTTGATCCCAGCCGCCAGTTCGACCTAGTCTACGAGATGTTTATCTTCACTACCAAAGCACGACTCCATTTCTTAGAAGATGCCAATGTCATGATTACAACTAGTTTAGCTGGTATTCTGATTATTAGCATTGAAAGCCATAGAATCATCATTGTCCTGGCTAACTATGTAGCCATTTCTCGTCCCCATCATTTGGACGGCCACACTTGTAAAGATTCACTTCACCAATAAACAAAAATTGTAAAACTGTAGCACTGCATGTTCTAGATGTCCAGTTCAGATCTCCTAACTAAAGAGAATTTGTTATTATGTAACAATGGCAGATGTTTGAGTCCAATTTCTCCCTGATTGAACTGAAACAGATGGTTGATGCTCATAATAATCCATCTTTTATTCATCTTCTCCAAATGTTCAAATGGTCTCATTATGGCTACTTTCACTTTGATAAGAAATGGTCTCATATGGCTACTTTCACTTTGATAACAAATTATCTCATCATGGCTACTTTCACTTTGATAACAAATTATCTCATCATGGTTACTTTCATAACAAATTATCTCATCATGGCTACTTTCACTTTGATAACAAATTATCTCATCATGGTTACTTTCACTTTGATAACAAATGGTCTCATCATGGCTACTTTCACTTTGATAACAAATGGTCTCATTGTGGCTACTTTCATTTTAATAATAATAATCAAGTGTTCAGCATAGATTGTTGTTTATTGACCTAATGAACTGATTTCCTTACCACTCTTAGCTGTTTGACATGGACAGTCTGGAGCCATTGAAGATCTACAAAACAGAGAGACCTGTCAACTCTGCTTCCATCTCGCCACTTCATGACCATGTAGGTTGCCACCAAAAGTCTGGCTAGCATGCTTGTCTTATATTATGCCGTTAGTCAGGCTGAATGTCCAAATAGAGGCAAGCATGGGTCAAGTATGTGTGTGTGTGCAGGTAGAAAATAACTAGTGTTAATAGAAACAGAGGCAAAGCCTATATAGCTTAATATAAACGAAGGCAAGGCCTATATAGCTAATAGAAACGGAGGCACGGCCTATATAGCTAATAGAAACGGAGGCACGGCCTATAAAGCTTATAGAAATGGAGGCACGGCCTATATAGCTAATAGAAACGGAGGCACGGCCTATATAGCTAATAGAAACGGAGGCAAGGCCTATATAGTTAATAGAAACGGAGGCAAGGCCTATATAGCTAATAGAAACGGAGGCAAGGTCTATATAGCTAATAGAAACGGAGGCAAGGCCTATATAGCTAATAGAAACGGAGGCAAAGTCTATATGGCTAATAGAAACGGAGGCACGGCCTATATAGCTTATAGAAATGGAGGCACGGCCTATATAGCTTATAGAAATGGAGGCAAGGCCTATACAGCTGATAGAAACGGAGGCAAGGCCTATATAGCTAATAGAAATGGAGGCAAGGCCTATATAGCTAATAGAAACGGAGGCAAGGCCTATACAGCTAATAGAAACGGAGGCAAGGCCTATATAGCTAATAGAAACGGAGGCAAGGCCTATATAGCTAATAGAAACGAAGGCAAGGCCTATATAGCTAATAGAAACGGAGGCAAGGTCTATATAGCTAATAGAAACGGAGGCAAGGCCTATATAGCTAATAGAAACGGAGGCAAGGCCTATATAGCTAATAGAAACGGAGGCAAGGCCTATATAGCTAATAGAAATTGCGGCAAGGCCTATATAGCTAATAGAAACGGAGGCAAGGCCTATATAGCTAATAGAAACGGAGGCAAGGCCTATACAGCTAATAGAAACGGAGGCAAGGCCTATATAGCTAATAGAAACGGAGGCAAGGCCTATATAGCTAATAGAAACGAAGGCAAGGCCTATATAGCTAATAGAAACGGAGGCAAGGTCTATATAGCTAATAGAAACGGAGGCAAGGCCTATATAGCTAATAGAAACGGAGGCAAGGCCTATATAGCTAATAGAAATTGCGGCAAGGCCTATATAGCTAATAGAAACGGAGGCAAGGCCTATATAGCTAATAGAAACGGAGGCAAGGCCTATATAGCTAATAGAAACGGAGGCAAGGCCTATATAGCTAATAGAAACGGAGGCAAGGCCTATATAGCTAATAGAAATGGAGGCAAGGCCTGTATAGCTTATAGAAATTGTCAGGTCTTTAACCTTTTTCTTGTCAGTTGGTCACACTCTGAAACCCTGGTTTGGTACAGCTCTCTAGTCTGCTCTCAGATATCTGTGACATTGATACAACAGATCCAGATATCTGTGGGACATTGATACAACAGATCCAGATATGTGGGACATAGATACAACAGATCCAGATATGTGGGACATTGATACAACAGATCCAGATATGTGTGACATTGATACAACAGATCCAGATATGTGTGACATTGATACAACAGATCCAGATATGTGTGACATTGATACAACAATTGATAGTGCTGTACTGTACTGATACAACATCAGGTAGTACAGTAATGTTGTACATTGTAACTTGCTTTGTTATTGAGTGTGCCACCAGTGTAGGATATGATCAGACATTCAAAGGTTTTGACTTGTGCAGCATTCTGCTGAATGAGCCCACCTTCTTGTCAGGGATTGCCTGTATGTAAATGTTGTATCTGCCCCCAGGTGGTGGTTGGTGGTGGGCAAGAGGCCATGCAGGTGACCACAACCAGCACAAGAGTGGGCAAGTTTGATGCTAGTTTCTTCCACCTGGTGTTTGAGGAGGAGTTTGGCCGGATCAAGGGCCACTTCGGGCCCATCAACAGCGTGGCCTTCCACCCAGATGGCAAAAGGTTTGATTTGTGTAATGGGTTTCTTGTTATAGTTAAATTTGACATCTGAGTTGTGTTTCTTGTCCATCAATAGTTAAATTTGACATCTGAGTTGTGTTTCTTGTCCATCAATTGTTTATTGTACGTGTTTGTGGCTATGGACTAATGTTATACAACAATTTCTTATTGTGAGTTAGACAGCCATTAAGTACTTATGCCAGCTTGGAATGGATTCCACACCATTCAGCAATGCTACCAAAAGCTATTTTCTGATTAGTTGTCATGTGCCGCATATTTTAATCAGAGTGGTCTAGAGATGAGGTGTTCGCTTTGGGTTCGAATCACGGCGTAGACTTGTGATTTCTTTTACTTGGATCTTCTGGTAAAAATTGCCCTGATGTGTGAGTAGCGAGATCGGACTCTGTGTTCAGTGTCGAGCACGATAAAAATCCCTTGGCAGAAATCGCAAAGAGTAGACTTTAAGGACAATTAAAAAACATCAAGTTAAAAAATCTACCCAAATTATTTGTACTTTCCCCCAGGCCTAGTAAGCTACAGAAAGTTGTAAAATACCTACTACATATAGCCGAAGCCTTTGGCTACCTGGCAACAGACATTTACATGCCTGTTTGAATACCAAGATTCCAAGTCAGTTAACTAGTATTTCAGGACAGACAAACTTTACGGAGTCTTTATTATCTAGTATTGGTGTGTTTCTGACAATTATTTCCTCTCTTTGTCAACAGCTACAGCAGCGGTGGAGAGGATGGTTACGTGCGTGTGCACTATTTTGACTCCAACTATTTGGACTTCCAATTTGATTATTGAGTGCAGGCTGTTTCATCCGTGGTTCGAGGGGGGGAGGTTCACTCATTAAATGAACTGAATATTTAAATGTTGGTGTTTTCATTGTTGTGGACAGTTTCTATGTAGCGGAGTAGTAGAGCACGCACAGCGAAGGTACCAGGTTTGGGAACCAAACTGGCCACCCCATCTCATAAAAGTACGGAGAACTAGTAAAACAGCACACACCCCCCAGCAGTCTGCAATGGGACTATCATCCTCGTGTGTGTGTTCGTACAGCGTCGTCGTCCCATGTGTACACCCTGGTCATGTATTACAACAAAGGTAGCGGTAACTGCCATCTAGAACAAAATGTTCTGGCCAGAGTGTTTACTCTTCTCTCCCATTTTGATCAGTAGGTCTCCTAACCTGACTACTCTTCTCTCCCACCTTGATCAGTAGGTCTCCTCACCTGATTACTATTCTCGCCCACCTTGATCAGTATGTCTCACAACCCCTCGTCACTCGCTGCTCACACATAGAACACTGACAGCAACAGCCGAGCTCCTGACTAGATTATTCCTACCAACAGGAGAAGGGGTGTGTCACAGCATCATAAAACCAGAATGTTGTTTGTTGATGAAACCCATACATACTATAGGGTAGGTGATGAAGCCCATACATACTATAGGGTAGGTGATGAAGCCCATACATACTATAGGGTAGGTGATGAAACCCATACATACTATAGGGTAGGTGATGAAAACATATGGCAAACTACTACCTTGCGGTAGAATGGGTGGTGTTAACCCAAATACAATGATATGCCAGGTTGAAAGTCACATCACTAAAAATGTGGCCCACACCTAACACGCGCAAGGACACGGTTCATTATGAATAATCAAACCAAATTTATTATGATCTGATCCAATAAAAAATATCTGGTTTTACAATAATAATATTACAACATAAACATGTTTCAATCAATATGATTGTGGAGTAGAGCATTCTGGGCTAGGTCTAAAGCTTCCTGAGCGTGGAGTAGAGCATTCTGGGATAGGTCTAAAGCTGCTTGAGTGTGGAGTAGAGCATTCTGGGACAGGTCTAAAGCTTGCTGAGTGGAGTAGAGCATTCTGGGACAGGTCTAAAGCTGCCTGAGTGTGGAGTAGAGCATTCTGGGACAGGTCTAAAGCTGCCTGAGTGTGGAGTAGAGCATTCTGGGATAGGTCTAAAGCTGCTTGAGTGTGGAGTAGAGCATTCTGGGACAGGTCTAAAGCTTGCTGAGTGTGGAGTAGAGCATTCTGGGACAGGTCTAAAGCTGCCTGAGTGTGGAGTAGAGCATTCTGGGACAGGTCTAAAGCTTTCTGATTGTGGAGAAGATCATTCTGGGATAGGTCTAAAGCTTTCTGATTGTGGAGTAGAGCACTAGCATAAGAGGGGCTAGTGGTTAAGGGACACTGCTCACAATCCAAAGGAGCTGGGTTTGCTCCCCATCACAGCACCAGCCATTACCCCGGGGAAGCAAACCCTTCCCTAAGATGCCCTGGGCTGGCAGGCGCAACATCAAAAGAGTGCAAAGCACACCACCTTGGGGAATAGAGAAATGAGGCAAACAAAAACCAATTGGCAACCTTAAGTACTCAGTCCCCCCTCAGCAAGTGGTGGGCACCAGTAGCCTGCTGGTTGTGCATACTCATGCTATATGCACGCTTTTAGGTGTGTCACTATCTCTCCCTATCCACAATTGATCTTTTATTCCCCCATCCGATTTTAAAATGTGGCAGTTTGTGCATTTACAGTTCATTAATGGCAGGGTGGGCATACAAGAGGACAAACATTGATCAACCACATAATCTGTATTCTAATAGAGGATGTCAACTAGTGACAAATCCCAGCATGACCAAACCAGTAGATCCAGGCATGCTCCTGGAGTGCGAAGCCTCTATGTTCACAATCCATTCATGCCCTTGCCAGCACTTCTGTTGCACGGATTGAGAGACTGATATGACCACTGCCTTTGTTAAAGTGGTCCCAGACAGTTACCCAAGTCGAACCTCTCAATCCCCATTCTAATACTCAAGGTCATTGTCATGTCTGCACAACTCAGCTCCACTCTAGAGGACACGACCCATCCTGATCTCTCATCCCGCATCATTGCGCAGAGTATTACCATGTAGTTGTTCAACCCCCAGCTCTGTTTACCCATTGGATCATTTCAAACCTCTAGCTGTTTTCCCATTGGATCATTCCCAACCCCCAGCTGTTTTCCCATTGGTCCATTCCCAACCCCCTGCATTCTCCGCCAAGGGATATGGTTTAGACTTCTGTACTTGAAAGATAACTAGGAACAATGCCATGTATATGATAGATACAGGAATACCAAAAAAAAAAGTGAACAATTGACATTTTCCTGGGAATGAGAGGAAGTAAACATAAACATGGCTCTAAGCCTCTCAAAATCAATCATCATCTAGTTGTTGTAAAACAGCATGTATATTCTTTTAACATTGTATATTACTATTTAAAAACAAATATAAATAAATGAGATATGAACTTAAACAAAATGCATTGACTGCACTTACATTGTCCCTTATTTCTCAACATAATCTCCGCCAACATTGAAACACTTATTTCATGGCTTTATCAGTGAACCAAAACCTGCAGCGTGGAAGTCTTTGGTCTGCTTCATGGTCAAACCTCTTCGTTATTCATGAAACATCTTCTGTCAAAGTGGGTTCGTACATTATGTTGTAGGAGAAACCATACGATCACCCTACTGTAGTTGCTACACTGTCTCATTACTTGTCTGTCTGTGATTACAGGCCCATCTACCAGTCCGTCTACCATTACAGGCCCATCTACCAGTCTGTCTACCATTACTGGCCCGTCTACCATTACTGGCCCATCTACCAGTCTGTCTACCATTACTGGCCCATCTAAAAGTCCGTCTACCATTACTGGCCCATCTACCAGTCCGTCTACCATTACTGGCCCATCTACCAGTCCGTCTACCATTACTGGCCCATCTAAAAGTCCGTCTACCATTACTGGCCCATCTACCAGTCCGTCTACCATTACTGGCCCATCTACCATTACTGGCCCGTCTACCAGTCCGTCTATCATTACTGGCCCATCTACCAGTCTGTCTACCATTACTAGTCCATCTATCATTACTGGCCCATCTACCAGTCTGTCTAACATTACTCACCTGTCAGCTCGAATCATTTCGTGTTATAAACTGAACAAGTCTGGATTCATCAACAATTTATGAGATCCACGAGAAGACTTATTGACCCAGTTATGCGGGGCTGTACACGACAAAAGACTTCTCACATTAAACAGGAACCATTTCCTCATGAATATCCTTTGGAGAAAGTCTTCTTTGCCAAAACAGCCTGCTGTTCTTTGATTGTACTCTCTGTGACGGACACCATTTTGTATCTGAGCTGCGCACGTGCATGCGACACCTAGCATCCGCTGCCTACAGTAATCACAAAGCTGGATGCTGCCACCTGGTGACATTAGAAACTACCAACTACATTTTCAGCATATCAGTTTGTGACCTACTTACTGACATATCTTTATACTTTCTGTTTAAAGAAGAAAAACAAACAGGATACATTTCACTATGTACACCATGACAAGGTCATGTGATGATACAGCTGCGGACATGGTCCCTCACCAATATTGACAAGGTCATGTGATGATACAGCTGCGGACATGGTCCCTCACCAATATTGACAAGGTCATGTGATGATACAGCTGCGGACATGTTGTCTCACCAATATTGACAAGGTCATGTGATGATACAGCTGCGGACATGTTCCCTCACCAATATTGACAAGGTCATGTGATGATACAGCTGCGGACATGTTCCCTCACCAATATTGACAAGGTCATGTGATGATACAGCTGCGGACATGTTCCCTCACCAATATTGACAAGGTCATGTGATGATACAGCTGCGGACATGTTCCCTCACCAATATTGACAAGGTCATGTGATGATACAGCTGCGGACATGTTCCCTCACCAATATTGACAAGGTCATGTGATGATACAGCTGCGGACATGTTCCCTCACCAATATTGACAAGGTCATGTGATGATACAGCTGCGGACATGTTCCCTCACCAATATTGACAAGGTCATGTGATGATACAGCTGCGGACATGTTCCCTCACCAATATTGACAAGGTCATGTGATGATACAGCTGCGGACATGTTCCCTCACCAATATTGACAAGGTCATGTGATGATACAGCTGCGGACATGTTCCCTCACCAATATTGACAAGGTCATGTGATGATACAGCTGCGGACATGTTCCCTCACCAATATTGACAAGGTCATGTGATGATACAGCTGCGGACATGTTCCCTCACCAATATTGACAAGGTCATGTGATGATACAGCTGCGGACATGTTCCCTCACCAATATTGACAAGGTCATGTGATGATACAGCTGCGGACATGTTCCCTCACCAATATTGACAAGGTCATGTGATGATACAGCTGCGGACATGTTCCCTCACCAATATTGACAAGGTCATGTGATGATACAGCTGCGGACATGTTCCCTCACCAATATTGACAAGGTCATGTGATGATACAGCTGCGGACATGTTCCCTCACCAATATTGACAAGGTCATGTGATGATACAGCTGCGGACATGTTCCCTCACCAATATTGACAAGGTCATGTGATGATACAGCTGCGGACATGTTCCCTCACCAATATTGACAAGGTCATGTGATGATACAGCTGCGGACATGTTCCCTCACCAATATTGACAAGGTCATGTGATGATACAGCTGCGGACATGTTCCCTCACCAATATTGACAAGGTCATGTGATGATACAGCTGCGGACATGTTCCCTCACCAATATTGACAAGGTCATGTGATGATACAGCTGCGGACATGTTCCCTCACCAATATTGACAAGGTCATGTGATGATACAGCTGCGGACATGTTCCCTCACCAATATTGACAAGGTCATGTGATGATACAGCTGCGGACATGTTCCCTCACCAATATTGACAAGGTCATGTGATGATACAGCTGCGGACATGTTCCCTCACCAATATTGACAAGGTCATGTGATGATACAGCTGCGGACATGTTCCCTCACCAATATTGACAAGGTCATGTGATGATACAGCTGCGGACATGTTGTCTCACCAATATAAACATTTGTAACACAGGGAGCCGCGTAGCGCAGAGGTTAGCGCGCTGGCTTCGCATCTGAGTGGTCCTGGGTTCATTCCCCAGTTGAGGCGATAATGCCTTTTTAGACTGCAATTACTCCTGGGTTGACCCAGCCTTAAATGGGTACCGGTTCAGTCCGGAAAGTAAAAACGGCAAGGGAGAGGAGATGGCTACCGCCCTCATATAGCCGAGCCTTTGAAATGTGATATCGCTAACATCTCACACCCCTACGGCAGTAATGCTATGGGATACTTTACTTTAACACAGAGAAAGGACGTATAGAAATACGTTCAAACTGTCAGTACCAGAACATACAGACTGGTTAAATGGATCTCCGACAATTGGGGCCCACATACCAAGACCAGATGCGTTCAACCTTTTGTCGGTGTGACCCCCACATTCATTAACGTCCAAAACGACACCATGTCCATACAGTAATGGTTACAAAATAATATTCCAGTATTGAACGTATATGTTTGAGTATACTGTACTAATAATAGTTGCATACATCATCTGAATGTTGAATCTGGCTAGATATGGTTTAATGGTAGGTTGGACAGCAGAAGCTGTATACAAAAGTCAAGTTTCAGGCGCCAACAGTGTTAATACTTCTGTCAAGAACAAAAGTCAAGTTTGAGGCACCAATATTGTTAATACTACTGTCAAGATCAAAAGTCAAGTATGAGGTGCCAAGTGTTAATACTTCTGTCAAGAACAAAAGTCAAGTTTGAGGCACCAATATTGTTAATACTATTGTCAAGATCAAAAGTCAAATTTGAGGCACCAATATTGTTAATACTACTGTCAAGTATGAGGTGCCAAGTGTTAATACTTTTGTCAAGATCAAAAGTCAAGTTTGATGCACCAACATTGTTAATACTTCTGTCAAGATCAAAAGTCAAGTTTGAGGCACCAATATTGTTAATACTTCTGTCAAGATCAAAAGTCAAGTTTGAGGCACCAATATTGTTAATACTTCTGTCAAGATCAAAAGTCAAGTTTGAGGCACCAATATTGTTAATACTTCTGTCAAGATCAAAAGTCAAGTTTGAGGTGCCAAGTGTTAATACTTCTGTCAAGATCAAAATGTCCCGTCAATGTCCTATCCTCCTTGTACAAAAAACACAAAAAATAGACATTTCCATGAACAAGACAAATAACTCATCAAATCTAAGGGCCCCACACTTTGAGAAAAGCAAGAAATTGACACAACACCAATATTTCAAGATGTGGACACATTACTTCCATAGCAGACACTGTTGTCAGGGATGGAGTGTTAGAGACTTGCTTGTACGAGGCTTCAGTGAGGGCAGCCAGTGTCTTTCCTCCCCAACTGACAACATGTATCAAACCCAGGACCTTTGCTATGCTCTGTCAGGCTTCTTCATTGTATCACAGAGTGAAATGAAGCCATCCATCAGTATGTACATGTGTCACACTCACCCATAAATCAGTACGTATACATGTCACATTCACCCATCAATTAGTACATATATGTGTCACATTCACCCATCAATCAGTTCGCATGTCACATAGTCAAATGTAATGGGACACAGTGTACCTTACCAAACATGGTATGTAAGAGAACTGTAGACTGCATGCCATTAGCAACACTACCTTACCAAACATGGTATGAAAGGCGGCCTCTTTATGTAAAAGACACAACTACCAGACATCACCACACTTCAAGTGTACGGTACGGTACCGGAAAGAGGATGAAGAACAAGCCAAAGCTCTGTTTAAAATCAAGGCATGCATTCATTGACAAATATGAGGACATTCATTGACAAACACGAGGACATTCAGTGATGAAGACATTCATTGACAAACATGAGGACATTCATTGACAAACATGAGGACATTCATTGACAAACATGAGGACATTCATTGACAGACATGAGAACATTCAGTGATGAAGACATTCATTGACAAACATGAGGACATTCATTGACAGACATGAGAACATTCAGTGATGAAGACATTCATTGACAAACATGAGGACATTCATTGACAGACATGAGGACATTCATTGACAAACATGAGGACATTCATTGACAAATGTGAGGACATTCATTGACAAACATGAGGACATTCATTGACAGACATGAGAACATTCAGTGATGAAGACATTCATTGACAAACATGAGGACATTCATTGACAAACATGAGGACATTCATTGACAAACATGAGGACATTCATTGACAAATGTGAGGACATTCATTGACAAACATGAGGACATTCATTGACAGACATGAGAACATTCAGTGATGAAGACATTCATTGACAAACATGAGGACATTCATTGACAAACATGAGGACATTCATTGACAAATGTGAGGACATTCATTGACAAACATGAGGACATTCATTGACAGACATGAGAACATTCAGTGATGAAGACATTCATTGACAAACATGAGGACATTCATTGACAAACATGAGGACATTCATTGACAAACATGAGGACATTCATTGACAAACGTGAGAACATTCATTGACAAACATGAGGACATTCAGTGATGAAGACATTCATTGACAAACATGAGGACATTCATTGACAAATGTGAGGACATTCATTGACAAACACGAGGACATTCAGTGATGAAGACATTCATTGACAAACATGAGGACATTCATTGACAAACATGAGGACATTCATTGACAAATGTGAGGACATTCATTGACAAACACGAGGACATTCAGTGATGAAGACATTCATTGACAAACATGAGGACATTCATTGACAAACATGAGGACATTCATTGACAAACACGAGGACATTCAGTGATGAAGACATTCATTGACAAACATGAGGACATTCATTGACAAACATGAGGACATTCAAAACATTTCTCCATACTTGTAGTAAAAATATATGTATGTATAATCCAGGTCTGATAACTGTACGGTACATATGTGGACCTGATAACTGTACGGTAGGAAGGCTGATAAAAACAGTATCTGACCTTATGCTGATAAAAACAGTATCTGACTTTAGGCTGAGAAAACAAAACTGACTGATCTAATCCCCGTTCAGAATAGGTCACTTCTGAGCTGACCCACTTTCCCCAGCTGTGTTCTCATTCTTGGGGATCTCCGCCAGGCACTTCGCTGCATTTTCTTCAGATTTCATCTACGTTACGAAATGTCATTGCTTTGAGTGACACCTTGGTCTTGGAATAAGTCACAGGGAGCCATGTTGGGAAGTGCCGAACCTGTCCAATGTTTAAGCAACAATTAAAAACTGGATGGGGTGCGATGTCTGACAAACTGACAAGTCCATCACTGACAATGCTCAGAACCATGCGTGATTCAGGATTTGTTACTGGAGCACGGGATGTGATAAGTTCGGCCCTCCCCAAACATGACTCGCTGCGACGTTTGGCTCTTTCCAAGACAGGAGGTGTCGCTGAGAGGGGCAAGAAATCAGGACACAGAAGAAATACAGCGAAACTCCTGATAGAGATGTCTAGAAATACTTGGAGCAGCGGGAACGCCGCTGAGACTAGTGTGCCACCACAGAAAGTGATTCGGTTTTGTTGGTTTGTTATTGCTCCAGCGGCCTATCTGCTCCGGCCATTCGGCCAACTAAATATGTAAATTAGTTGTTTTTTTTAAAATTCATAAGTTTGGATAATTTTTTATAAGCCCTCATACGTATGTACAATCCAGGTCTGATGACAGTTCTGCACGTATGCTCGACCTAATATCAGTACGGTGTGGACTCGTGGGAAAACACAGAATCTTGGGGTGACACGTTAGCTCCAAACATCGGCTGAGTAGCGGCCTTTTGATTGCAGTTTCTTGATGTAATCCTCAGCGTCTGCCGTGCTCATGTCTCCCTTTGTGGTGAGGATCTTCACCAGCATGGCATGTACATCCCGGGCCATGCTCTTAGCATCCCTGGTAACAGACAAATACGTAATTATCAAATTCAAGCATTGCTTTGATCAAAGTTTCACAAACAACTTCATACCTGTATGTATTACATCCAGACGAATGACCTTCACCAACAGATGTCTCTATGGCATGTACCAGGGCAAGGTAATGTAAATGAAACTGGTTGTATACAGACTCTGCAAAGTCTTCTAAGCCAGTATAAAGAAGTCAGTAAATAGGACTTCTTCATTCGTTCTCAATCTCCCTCTACCAAGCCCTGAATAGGGCTTTGCAAATGCCAGAATATTGTCAGGAGAACAAATGCACTGTGTTGTAGTTTACAGTGACATTTGCACCTTTTGATCCGACTCCAGCAGGCATTTTTGAGTACCAGGTTAGCCTTCCTTCTTTGATCCATTCTCCTTAGTCAGTCGGCTCTATTGCAGCCTGTTATCAAGGATCACTTCGAAGAGGTCTTGGCAGCACTGGCCCTGACGCTAGCAGTCAGCTATGGTTCGCTGGACCTGACGCTAGCGGTCAGCTATGGTTCACTGGCCCTGACGCTAGCAGTCAGCTATGGTTCACTGGCCCTGACGCTAGCAGTCAGCTATGGTTCACTGGCCCTGACGCTAGCAGTCAGCTCTGGTTCACTGGCCCTGACGCTAGCAGTCAGCTATGGTTCACTGGCCCTGACGCTAGCAGTCAGCTCTGGTTCGCTGACTGCTGCAGCTCATGCACTGCTCAGCATTTTGATCCTTGCTGTCTGAGCCACCAAAACCTGCAGCATGGAAGTCCATGGCCTGCTGTCTGAGCCCCCAAAACCTGCAGCATGGAAGTCCCTGGCCTGCTGTCTGAGCCCCCAAAACCTGCAGCATGGAAGTCCTTGGCCTGCTGCCTTAATCACGACTGCATTTCAAGTTCAACCATTTCCGCCACCAAGGTGGGTTTGTAGAGCACCAAACAGGCAGAAATTGGTCCACAGTTGTAATGTGGATGTTCAAGAAATTGCCACATTGGTTGGTCAATTTTATCCCGGGTTAACTGAGCCACATGAGGCAATCTAGACCGGGCAACCAGGTCGAGTTTCGCCAGTAATATTTTAGTAGCCTTGAGAAAATATATTGACCCAGTTATTCACTGCGGAGTGACATACACGTCTTGCAGTTATCATGAAGTATTTTCTTATGAATATCCTTCGCAGAAAGTCCTTTTGTCACAAAAGAAATGCACATTGACATGCTGTTCTTTGACTGTACACACTGTCAGCACAGATACAATTTTGTATGTTAGCTGCACTCGTGCATACAACACCTGGCGTCTGCTACCTACAGTATTCCCAAAGCTGGATGTTGCTGGCACATGACGACAGGTTCAGAAACTACCAACTACATTTTTCAACGATCCCATATCAGTTTGTGACCTACTTACTGAATTGTGGTACCTTCGTAATTAAGAGCATCACATCCAGAGCTTCATCGAGATGAGCCTCTATGGCATGCAACTTAACTCTCTTCAGCTCTAAAATACCGTACTCGCTAGGTCGGAAATTGTAACGCTGAGCTGATCTGGCCATTTAGCATTAGCGTCGGCCATTGTTGTACGGCAACAAACTCTCTTTGGTTAGAAAGACAAAATTATAACCAAACATCCAGGCCACATGACACTATCATTTTCTCAAAACGGGATGAATTGAATATGTTTTCAACTTTTGGTGAATTGTTCAGAAATAGCTTGTAAAGTTATGGATTCTTTGCTTCGGAAATGATTGATTACTTGATCAGTCCAATGATTACACTCTGGATTACTTATTCAACACTTGTCCAATTCAGACTTTGACTGGGACACATAATACAAAAGGTTCGTGTAAAGCAATTGATGGAGATATCAATAAAATAAACGACGTTGCCGGAACAAAAATTTTAAAAAAGTCCAATTACCATCTTCGCATAAATATCATTTAACACTTAATACTAAAACATAACCTTTATTTGGAATACTTCATGTCACAGATAGTTTCATTGTGTGTCTTACCATGTTTAGATCACTTCATGTCACAGATAGTTTCATTGTGTGTCTTACCATGTTTAGATCACTTCATGTCACAGATAGTTTCATTGTGTGTCTTACCATGTTTAGATCACTTCATGTCACAGATAGTTTCATTGTGTGTCTTACCATGTTTAGATCACTTCATGTCACAGATAGTTTCATTGTGTGTCTTACCATGTTTAGATCACTTCATGTCACAGATAGTTTCATTGTGTGTCTTACCATGTTTAGATCACTTCATGTCACAGATAGTTTCATTGTGTGTCTTACCATGTTTAGATCACTTCATGTCACAGATAGTTTCATTGTGTGTCTTACCATGTTTAGATCACTTCATGTCACAGATAGTTTCATTGTGTGTCTTACCATGTTTAGATCACTTCATGTCACAGATAGTTTCATTGTGTGTCTTACCATGTTTAGATCACTTCATGTCACAGATAGTTTCATTGTGTGTCTTACCATGTTTAGATCACTTCATGTCACAGATAGTTTCATTGTGTGTCTTACCATGTTTAGATCACTTCATGCCACAGATAGTTTCATTGTGTGTCTTACCATGTTTAGATCAGCATTTTAACTGAATTTGTTCAATATTTAAGAATTTTATTTTGAACAAAACTTTGATGTATGGAATTCTGGAACAGACAGAAAGACACAACTCCCCCACAGATGTACATGTCCCACAACTAACTCCCCCACAGATGTTCTAGCCCTAGCCCCCCCCCCCCACACAACTAACTCACCCACAGATGTACATGCCCCACAACTAACTCACCCGCAGATGTACATGCCCCACAACTAACTCACCCACAGATGTTGTAGCCCTAGCGCCCCCCCACACCCCCCACAACTAACTCACCCACAGATGTACATGCCCCACAACTTACTCACCCACAGATGTACATGCCCCCACAACTAACTCACCCACAGATGTACATGCCCCCACAACTAACTCACCCACAGATGTGCATGCCCCACAACTAACTCACCCACAGATGTTCTAGCCCTAGCGCCCCCCCCCCCCACCCACAACTAACTCACCCACAGATGTACATGCCCCCACAACTAACTCACCCACAGATGTACATGCCCCACAACTAACTCACCCACAGATGTTCTAGCCCTAGCGCCCCCCCCCCCCACCCACAACTAGCTCACCCACAGATGTACATGCCCCCACAACTAACTCACCCACAGATGTACATGCCCCCACAACTAACTCACCCACAGATGTACATGCCCCACAACTAACTCACCCGCAGATGTACATGCCCCACAACTAACTCACCCACAGATGTTGTAGCCCTAGCGCCCCCCCCCCACACCCCCCACAACTAACTCACCCACAGATGTACATGCCCCACAACTTACTCACCCACAGATGTACATGCCCCCACAACTAACTCACCCACAGATGTACATGCCCCCACAACTAACTCACCCACAGATGTGCATGCCCCACAACTAACTCACCCACAGATGTTCTAGCCCTAGCGCCCCCCCCCCCCCCCACCCACAACTTACTCACCCACAGATGTACATGCCCCCACAACTAACTCACCCACAGATGTACATGCCCCCACAACTAACTCACCCACAGATGTGCATGCCCCACAACTAACTCACCTACAGATGTTCTAGCCCTAGCGCCCCCCCCACAGATGTACATGCCCCCACAACTAACTCACCCACAGATGTGCATGCCCCACAACTAACTCACCCACAGATGTTCTAGCCCTAGCGCCCCCCCCCCCCCCACCCACAACTAACTCACCCACAGATGTACATGCCCCCACAACTAACTCACCCACAGATGTACATGCCCCACAACTAACTCACCTACAGATGTTCTAGCCCTAGCGCCCCCCCCACAGATGTACATGCCCCCACAACTAACTCACCCACAGATGTACATGCCCCACAACTAACTCACCCACAGATGTACATGCCCCACAACTAACTCACCCGCAGATGTACATGCCCCACAACTAACTCACCCGCAGATGTACATACCCCACAACTAACTCACCCGCAGATGTACATGCCCCACAACTAACTCACCCGCAGATGTACATATGTCCATTGTTGTTTAACACATTCCAGATCTCGTCGTGGTTCTGGTCTATCAGATGCTGCACGTAGACCTTGCGGTCCTGGTCCCGAGAGAAAGCCGCATGCAGGGTCAGCAACCCACTGTTGACATAGTTTGTAATCTCCTCCTTGTATATGAAGTCCACTGCCTCGTTGCGGCAGCCAAAATAGAGAATTGTCTCGCCCACAGGCTTGCCTGAAAAAGAGCAGACGATCACTTTACTGAAACATTCAACGAGATAGTCATGTATTAAAAAGATATATGTGTGGGGTGAGTCTAGGTTTAGCTGAGTAGTTTACTTATCTAAGGAGTTTCAACCTGTATCCACACCATGACAGGACAACACTATCCTGAACATCAAACAAAACAATATTATTTATTTACATGAATAATGGTTACATAATTCAAGCAAAAAGCAAAGTACATCTAAACTAAATAGTCATATTATATACATGGGATGAAGATGCTGAGCAGCGCATGAGCTGCAGTGGTCAGCGACCCATAGCTGACAGCTAGCATCAGGACCAGCGAAACAGAGCTGCCAAGACCCTTCTACACCTCCACACAGTGATCCTGGATAACAGGCTGCAGCAGGGCAGAAGGGATCGAAGAGGGAATGCTTGCTGAAGTCGGACGCATTCCGTTCTCTGGACTACATTCTGCTACTTAAGCCCTTTCAGAAGTCAAGCCATATTATATACATGTTGAACTCCAATAGGAGGTTTTAAGCACTAGCTTTTGATCTTGCTTCTGTAAGCTACATAAAACCCATATTCTTTCCACTACACTCACGTATCTGCACTCAACCACAGACTCGTCTTCAAGATCAGATCACGTACTCAGGCGAATCTGTACACTCACTCATAATCAGTAAACTCATCCTCAAGATCAGATTTCATGTACTTCACATACTCAGACGAATCTGTACATTTGCATACAATCAGATCACTTACAATCAGGCGATCTGTGCACTCATGTAACCAATCAGAACATACATCGTTTACAAGGTGTCCTGCACATACAACACACATTCAGATCTCTTACTGTTCACAAGGTGTCCTGCACATACAACACACATTCAGATCTCTTACTGTTCACAGGGTGTCCATCATAAACACCTATAGAGCGCGACTGGCCAAAACTCGAGGTGTATGAAGGTACAGTTACCCTGCAAACTCTCTCACTCTCAGCCTTCCTAACAACATCTCAGCCCTCCTGACATCCTCTCAGCCCTCCTGACATCCTCTCAGCTTTCCTGACATCCTCTCAGCCCTCCTGACATCCTCTCAGCTTTCCTGACATCCTCTAAGCCCTCCTGACATTCTCTCAACCCTCCTGACATCCTCTCAGCCCTCCTGACATCCTCACAGCCTGCCTTCCTGATATCCTCTCAGCCCTCCTGACATCCTCTCAGCCCCCCTGACATCCTCTCAGCCCTCCTGACATCCTCACAGCCTGCCTTCCTGATATCCTCTCAGCCCTCCTGACATCCTCTCAGCCCCCCTGACATCCTCTCAGCCCTCCTGACATCCTCTCAGCCCTCCTGACATCCTCTCAGCTTTCCTGACATCCTCTAAGCCCTCCTGACATTCTCTCAACCCTCCTGACATCCTCTCAGCCCTCCTGACATCCTCACAGCCTGCCTTCCTGATATCCTCTCAGCCCTCCTGACATCCTCTCAGCCCCCCTGACATCCTCTCAGCCCTCCTGACATCCTCACAGCCTGCCTTCCTGATATCCTCTCAGCCCTCCTGACATCCTCTCAGCCCCCCTGACATCCTCTCAGCCCTCCTGACATCCTCTCAGCCCTCCTGACATCCTCTCAGCTTTCCTGACATCCTCTAAGCCCTCCTGACATTCTCTCAGCCCCCCTGACATCCTCTCAGCCCTCCTGACATCCTCTCAGCCTTCCTGACATCCTCTCAGCCTACCTGACATCCTCTCAGCCCTCCTGACATCCTCTCAGCCCTCCTGACATCCTCTCAGCCCCCTTGACATCCTCTCAGCCCTCCTGACATCCTCTCAGCCTTCCTGATATCCTCTCAGCCTACCTGACATCGTCTCAGCCTACCTGACATCCTCTCAGCCTTCCTGACATCGTCTCAGCCTTCCTGACATCCTCTCAGCCCCCCTGACATCCTCTCAGCCTTCCTGACATCCTCTCAGCCCTCCTGACATCCTCTCAGCCCTCCTGACATCCTCTCAGCCTTCCTCCCAGCCAGTACCTGGGTTTTAACCTGCTGAGTATTTTATAGTCTCACTCAACAACATGTCTGTCCAATGGTCTTCTGTTGGCTGTCTGACCTAGCCATCACTTCAATCTGGAACCACCCCAAACCAACTGTCACTGGTTGACTATCCACGAGCCACTGCCCCTCTAAATGTGGTAGCCCGTCGTGGCAGCATCAGACTGTCACCAGCCTCCATCTATAACAATTCTGAACACCAGAGTGGTCAGCTCCGAACACCCACCCCTGTACCAGACAGTCTTCCACCTAAACCCCGTGTTTCCTTTGTCGGCCTAGTGTTGAAACGGTGACCGACTCTGGTGTGACCTGCGGTCGGCCAACACATTCCAGCAACCTTTGATTCTTAGAGTCGCCAGCCCAAATTGCCCCGGCACTAAATGCCCTTACTCCAGCTGGAACTGTCACAAATGTTCGTCAGAGTTAATCTTATCTATTCCCTTACATGTCGCTAGGTGTCATGGGGAGATGCAATAATCTTTCATCTCATCTGTTTCCTTACATGTCGCTAGGTGACATGGGGAGATGCAATAATCTTTCATCTCATCTGTTCCCTTACATGTCGCTAGGTGTCATGGGGAGGTGCAATCATTTTTCATCTGCCATCTCATGACTTGTGTAGTTTGACTTCATCATATTTTGATATTGTCCTTGACAGTGACAGTCCGCAATCTCACGAAACCAGAGCTAGTCTGAAGGTAATAGATGCTGCTTGAGAAGTGAAGATGGATGAAAGAATGGGCAATAGATGAGGGGTGAGATGTACGCACTAGGTGAGGGGTGAGATGTACGCACTAGATGAGGGGTGAGATGTACGCACTAGATGAGGGGTGAGATGTACGCACTAGATGAGGGGTGAGATGTACGCACTAGGTGAGGGGTGAGATGTACGCACTAGGTGAGGGGTGAGATGTACGCACTAGGTGAGGGGTGAGATGTACGCACTAGGTGAGGGGTGAGATGTACGCACTAGATGAGGGGTGAGATGTACGCACTAGATGAGGGGTGAGATGTACGCACTAGATGAGGGGTGAGATGTACGCACTAGGTGAGGGGTGAGATGTACGCACTAGGTGAGGGGTGAGATGTACGCACTAGATGAGGGGTGAGATGTACGCACTAGATGAGGGGTGAGATGTACACACTAGATGAGGGGTGAGATGTACGCACTAGGCGAGGGGTGAGACGTACGCACTAGGTGAGGGGTAAGATGTACGCACTCGATGAGGGGTGAGATGTACGCACTAGGTGAGGGGTGAGACGTACGCACTAGGTGAGGGGTGAGACGTACGCACTAGATGAGCAGTGAGAAGAACGTACCTTCCTCCTTGAAATAGTTCCTCTCCTGGATGAAGCCTCTGAACGGTGCCAGGCCTGTACCTGGGCCTACCATGATGACTGGTGTGCTAGGCTTGTACGGCAGCCGGAACTGTGACTTGCGAACATAGATTGGTACGCGAGGCTGAGGCTCATTCTCTCCGTTGGGCTTTTTGGCAGCCAGCCAGGATGTACACACTCCCTTGGTGAGCCTTTTTGTACGAGTGGTGTACTCTACCACAACGGCAGTCACGTGGATGCTCTTAGGGTGAATCTGATGAGAGATGAAACGAGATGACAGAAGAAATAAGTTGACAGAGAAAAAAACAAGATGAGAGAAACGAAACGAGATGGCAGAGATGAAACAAGATGACAGACGAAATGAGATGACAGAGATGAAACAAAATGAAAGAGATGAAATGAGATGACAGAGATGAAACGAGATGACAGACGAAATGAGACGACAGATGAAACAAAATGAAAGAGATGAAATGAGATGAAACGAGATGACAGACGAAATGAGATGAAACAAAATGAAAGATGAAATGAGATGACAAAAATGAAAGGAGACGAGCTCCGGTACAACCAGACTGGCATGCAGACAAGATGATGGCAGTGGCAATCTTCTAGTGTGTGTCATGTCCTGCTGTTGGCTAGGTCACACCCCGCTCAACCTTTGTTATAAGCAATCTGTGTGTCATGTCCTGCTGTTGGCTAGGTCACACCCCGCTCAACCTTTGTTATTAGCAATCTGTGTGTCATCTTTGTCTGAGTGAACCCACTCTTGTATTGTGACCCTGACCTTGTGACTTCACTCTTACTGTAGCCCTCATATGGACTGACTGTAGCCCTCATATAAAATGATGTAGCCCTCATATGAACTTACTGTAACCCTCATACAGACTATCTGTAGCCCTCATATGAACTACCTGTAGCCCTCATACAGACTATCTGTAGTCCTCATACAGACTGTCTGTAGTCCTCATATGAACTAACTGTATCCCTCATATGAACTAACTGTAGTCCTCATATGAACTAACTGTAGCCCTCATATGAACTAACTGTAGCCCTCATATGAACTAACTAACCCTCATATAAGCTGACTGTAGCCCTCATATGAACTAACTGTAGCCCTCAAATGAACTGTGGCCCTTATATGGACTGACTTTAGCCTTCATATGAGCTTAGTGTAGCCTCGTATGGATTGACTGTAGCCCTCAAATGAACTAATTGTGGCCCTCATAAAGACTATATGTAGCCCTTATATGAACTGACTGTATCTCTCATAAAGTATATGTAGCCCTCATTTGAACTGACTGTAGCTCTCATAAAGACTATATGTAGCCCTCATATGAACAGTTTGTAGAGAGCACGTATGTGATGATTTGCACAAATTCGAGTGTGACAGACAACTCAGGTGTGACAGACAGCACAGGTGTGACAGACAGCTCAGGTGTGACAGACAGCACAGGTGTGACAGACAACTCAGGTGTGACAGACAGCACAGTTGTGTAACAGTCCCGCCGCAGCAGAGAGTTTAGGACAGGGTTGATGTGGTTGCTGATAATAAAGGTACCTGAATGCATGTCAAGGTCACTCACCGTCTCAACAACGGAGAACAGAGTTGGGGCAAAGAATGTGGACAGGTAGGAGCTGACCACTGGCCTTCCGATTTGGATAGGGCGAGAATGAGGGACAGACGGGATGTTAGCGGAGCTAGCTGCTATAGATGAGTGACAGGTGTGCAAAGTATTTCATTCCAATGGCGACTGAGTAGAGCCATCCCCTTGAGATCCATTGGTCAGCTCTGATTCTGCTTGAGTGTATATAACACGAGACAAAGTTTAGCTCAGGAGGCTGGATAGAGAGGAGGCTGGATAGAGAGATGAGAGCGAGAGAGAGAGAGAGACTGAATTTAGGAGTCTGTTTAGCTCACTGACTTAGATAGAGGAGCGATTGATAGACTGTTGTACGAATGTTAGTGATAGAACAGGATCGCTCAAATAGGTGTGTGAGTTTTGCATTAATAGATAATCTGAACGTGTGTTGTAAGCAGGACACATTGTGAACGAGGTATGTCCAGATCGCCCGCCTGAGGGGATTTGAGTGAGGAAGAGTTTTTGAGGGTGTGTTGAGGGAGCAGATCTGAGAGGTGTGTGTGGCAATAGAGCTGGGTTATCATAGTTGGGAATTCCATCAAGAGATAATGCTTAAAATTTCCGCTTTATTTAATATTTATATTAACATATATATATTAAATAAATACTTACTTAAGATCATTTTGTATTGTGTTTGTAATTTCACTACTCATTTTTCTGGTATGAGTATTATATAATAAATATGCCATCTGCTGTGTGCTATATTATTTGCTGTGTGTGGTCAGGGATGATGTGGATGAGTGTGATAATGTTCTAAGTTAGAAAAACGGCCAGGGTAAACAGTGGGGTCTGTTACGGGTGTGACAGACAGCACAGGTGTGACAGACAACACAGGTGTGACAGACAGCACAGGTGTGACAGACAGTACAGGTGTGACAGACAGCACAGGTGTAACAGACAGCACAGGTGTGACAGACAGCTCAGGTGTGACAGATGGCACAGGTGTGACAGACAGCTCAGGTGTGACAGATGGCACAGGTGTGACAGACAGCTCAGGTGTGACAGACAGCTCAGGTGTGACAGATGGCACAGGTGTGACAGACAGCTCAGGTGTGACAGACAGCTCAGGTGTGACAGACAGCACAGGTGTGACAGACGGCTCAGGTGTGACAGACAGCACAGGTGTGACAGACAGCTCAGGTGTGACAGACAGCTCAGGTGTGACAGACAGCACAGGTGTGACAGACAGCTCAGGTGTGACAGACAGCACAGGTGTGACAGACAGCACAGGTGTGACAGACAGCACAGGTGTGATACTTTACCTTGGGTGATGAGGAGATGGAGTAGAATCGAGGCTGTAACCTTGGCAACAGCTCACACAAATGGTCAATGGGAGGCTTGAGTGAGGGCATGTCCTCGAGGACAGCCAGGATGTTCCTGTGGTCATTGTGGATCCAGTCCTGGTAGAGTTTCTGTGGGAAAAACATCATATCTATCATAAACTCAGAAAAACATCAGATCTATCATAAACTCAGAAAAACATCAGATCTATCATAAACTCAGAAAAACATCATATCTATCATAAACTCAGAAAAACATCATATCTATCATAAACTCAGAAAAACATCAGATCTATCATAAACTCAGAAAAACATCAGATCTATCATAAACTCAGAAAAACATCAGATCTATCATAAACTCAGAAAAACATCAGATCTATCATAAACTCAGAAAAACATCAGATCTATCATAAACTCAGAAAAACATCAGATCTATCATAAACTCAGAAAAACATCAGATCTATCATAAACTCAGAAAAACATCATATCTATCATAAACTCAGAAAAACATCATATCTATCATAAACTCAGAAAAACATCAGATCTATCATAAACTCAGAAAAACATCAGATCTATCATAAACTCAGAAAAACATCAGATCTATCATAAACTCAGAAAAACATCAGATCTATCATAAACTCAGAAAAACATCATATCTATCATAAACTCAGAAAACCTAAACCAAAACATCATATTTACCACAGACCAAGAAAACATCACATATATTACTGACTTCTATTACTTCTGCGTTCATCCTAAAATGGATGATTTATTTACTTATGCACTCCACAGATGGAGAGACTTCTACCTTACATACTTAGACACGCCACAGATGGAGAGACTTCTACCTTACATACTTAGACACGCCACAGATGGAGAGACTTCTACCTTACATACTTAGACACGCCACAGATGGAGAGACTTCTACCTTACATACTTAGACACACCACAGATGGAGAGACTTCTACCTTACATACTTAGACACGCCACAGATGGAGAGACTTCTACCTTACATACTTAGACACGCCACAGATGGAGAGACTTCTACCTTACATACTTAGACACGCCACAGATGGAGAGACTTCTACCTTACATACTTAGACACGCCACAGATGGAGAGACTTCTACCTTACATACTTAGACACACCTCTTCTATAGCTGGTGATTGGTGTAAAGGTCATTAAAAAAGATATAATTACAATCGAGTGTGCAGACAAACAGGTGATTGTGTCCTTGCAGGGTGGAGCCTCTAGTTGACATTCATGCAGACCGCTAGTAGGAAGACATGTTACCTTCATCGTTGTGTGCCTGGGCAGTGCTAACAGTCAGCTCTTTTCGATTTTCAACTGCTAAGATTCTTTTTTACACGTACAGCATGTACCTCCGAGTTTATCATCTGTCTCTGATAAGACTAGACATTGATCCCATCTTCCTTGAGACCAGAGGGCGCTAGAAGCTCATCATATCTGAACACCAACTGCTTTCATTCGTACGTATCTTGAGAGGTCAACACCGTTCTACTCAGCTATAGCAATACCTGCATCCAGCCATGTGTGTAGTAAAGGATTACTGCAGGATCAGTGCAGGTGTCGAAGGCAGAGAGAGAGCTGACAGTCAGTCATCACAAGCTGGCGGAGATGTTAGCCAGAACAGTCAGTCATCACAAGATGGCAAAGATGTTAACCAGAACGGTCAGTCATCACAAGATGGCAGAGATGTTAACCAGAACGGTCAGTCATCACAAGATGGCGGAGATGTTAGCAAGAACGTTCAGTCATCACAAGATGGCGGAGATGTTAACCAGAACGGTCAGTCATCACAAGATGGCAGAGATGTTAGCCAGAACGGTCAGTCATCACAAGATGGCAAAGATGTTAACCAGAACGGTCAGTCATCACAAGATGGCAGAGATGTTAACCAGAACGGTCAGTCATCACAAGATGGCGGAGATGTTAGCAAGAACGTTCAGTCATCACAAGATGGCGGAGATGTTAACCAGAACGGTCAGTCATCACAAGATGGCAGAGATGTTAGCCAGAACGGTCAGTCATCACAAGATGGCAGAGATGTTAGCCAGAACGGTCAGTCATCACAAGATGGCAGAGATGTTAACCAGAACGGTCAGTCATCACAAGATGGCAGAGATGTTAGCCAGAACGGTCAGTCATCACAAGCTGGCGGAGATGTTAACCAGAACGGTCAGTCATCACAAGATGGCAGATATGTTAGCCAGAATGGTCAGTCATCACAAGATGGCAGAGATGTTAGCCAGAATGGTCAGTCATCACAAGATGGCAGAGATGTTAGCCAGAACGGTCAGTCATCACAAGATGGCAGAGATGTTAGCCAGAATGGTCAGTCATCACAAGATGGCAGAGATGTTAGCCAGAACGGTCAGTCATCACAAGATGGCAGAGATGTTAGCCAGAATGGTCAGTCATCACAAGATGGCAGAGATGTTAGCCAGAACGGTCAGTCATCACAAGATGGCAGAGATGTTAGCCAGAATGGTCAGTCATCACAAGATGGCAGAGATACTGAGGATGAGATCTGAGTGCTTATAGACTTGTTTCGCATGCAATGAAGATGATCCGACGACTAACCAACCAACCATCCAACCAACCAACCATCCATCCAACCAACCAATCAACCAACCAACCAACCAACCAACCAAAGATGACTTTAATTCTTGGATTATTGACACTGAGACCAACTGAAACAGAAAGAAAAGATTCTAGAAAGTTCCAGCACACATACCTTGCCTTCTTCTGTAGCGTGCGTCATCTTCTGCAGAAACTCCTTATCCTCCACGCTGTCAGTATACTCTGCCAACTCCCCCAGCACGTGGGTTCGGGGAGGGTGTGTGACATCAAGGTAGTGTGTCAAGGCTGTTCTGTAGGAGCAAGGGCATGGGAAGGGATGCTTCTTGCTGGCATCCTCTGTCATGAGATGTCAAATATAAGAATGTGTTAGAACAGACTAGCCAGGTATAGAACAGACTAGCCAGGTATAGAACAGACTAGCCAGGTATAGAACAGACTAGCCAGGTATAGAACAGACTAGCCAGGTATAGAACAGACTAGCCAGGTATAGAACAGACTAGCCAGGTATAGAACAGACTAGCCAGGTATAGAACAGACTAGCCAGGTATAGAACAGACTAGCCAGGTATAGAACAGACTAGCCAGGTATAGAACAGACTAGCCAGGTATAGAACAGACTAGCCAGGTATAGAACAGACTAGCCAGGTATAGAACAGACTAGCCAGGTATAGAACAGACTAGCCAGGTATAGAACAGACTAGCCAGGTATAGAACAGACTAGCCAGGTATAGAACAGACTAGCCAGGTATAGAACAGACTAGCCAGGTATAGAACAGACTAGCCAGGTATAGAACAGACTAGCCAGGTATAGAACAGACTAGCCAGGTATAGAACAGACTAGCCAGGTATAGAACAGACTAGCCAGGTATAGAACAGACTAGCCAGGTATAGAACAGACTAGCCAGGTATAGAACAGACTAGCCAGGTATAGAACAGACTAGCCAGGTATAGAACAGACTAGCCAGGTATAGAACAGACTAGCCAGGTATAGAACAGACTAGCCAGGTATAGAACAGACTAGCCAGGTATAGAACAGACTAGCCAGGTATAGAACAGACTAGCCAGGTATAGAACAGACTAGCCAGGTATAGAACAGACTAGCCAGGTATAGAACAGACTAGCCAGGTATAGAACAGACTAGCCAGGTATAGAACAGACTAGCCAGGTATAGAACAGACTAGCCAGGTATAGAACAGACTAGCCAGGTATAGAACAGACTAGCCAGGTATAGAACAGACTAGCCAGGTATAGAACAGACTAGCCAGGTATAGAACAGACTAGCCAGGTATAGAACAGACTAGCCAGGTATAGAACAGACTAGCCAGGTATAGAACAGACTAGCCAGGTATAGAACAGACTAGCCAGGTATAGAACAGACTAGCCAGGTATAGAACAGACTAGCCAGGTATAGAACAGACTAGCCAGGTATAGAACAGACTAGCCAGGTATAGAACAGACTAGCCAGGTATAGAACAGACTAGCCAGGTATAGAACAGACTAGCCAGGTATAGAACAGACTAGCCAGGTATAGAACAGACTAGCCAGGTATAGAACAGACTAGCCAGGTATAGAACAGACTAGCCAGGTATAGAACAGACTAGCCAGGTATAGAACAGACTAGCCAGGTATAGAACAGACTAGCCAGGTATAGAACAGACTAGCCAGGTATAGAACAGACTAGCCAGGTATAGAACAGACTAGCCAGGTATAGAACAGACTAGCCAGGTATAGAACAGACTAGCCAGGTATAGAACAGACTAGCCAGGTATAGAACAGACTAGCCAGGTATAGAACAGACTAGCCAGGTATAGAACAGACTAGCCAGGTATAGAACAGACTAGCCAGGTATAGAACAGACTAGCCAGGTATAGAACAGACTAGCCAGGTATAGAACAGACTAGCCAGGTATAGAACAGACTAGCCAGGTATAGAACAGACTAGCCAGGTATAGAACAGACTAGCCAGGTATAGAACAGACTAGCCAGGTATAGAACAGACTAGCCAGGTATAGAACAGACTAGCCAGGTATAGAACAGACTAGCCAGGTATAGAACAGACTAGCCAGGTATAGAACAGACTAGCCAGGTATAGAACAGACTAGCCAGGTATAGAACAGACTAGCCAGGTATAGAACAGACTAGCCAGGTATAGAACAGACTAGCCAGGTATAGAACAGACTAGCCAGGTATAGAACAGACTAGCCAGGTATAGAACAGACTAGCCAGGTATAGAACAGACTAGCCAGGTATAGAACAGACTAGCCAGGTATAGAACAGACTAGCCAGGTATAGAACAGACTAGCCAGGTATAGAACAGACTAGCCAGGTATAGAACAGACTAGCCAGGTATAGAACAGACTAGCCAGGTATAGAACAGACTAGCCAGGTATAGAACAGACTAGCCAGGTATAGAACAGACTAGCCAGGTATAGAACAGACTAGCCAGGTATAGAACAGACTAGCCAGGTATAGAACAGACTAGCCAGGTATAGAACAGACTAGCCAGGTATAGAACAGACTAGCCAGGTATAGAACAGACTAGCCAGGTATAGAACAGACTAGCCAGGTATAGAACAGACTAGCCAGGTATAGAACAGACTAGCCAGGTATAGAACAGACTAGCCAGGTATAGAACAGACTAGCCAGGTATAGAACAGACTAGCCAGGTATAGAACAGACTAGCCAGGTATAGAACAGACTAGCCAGGTATAGAACAGACTAGCCAGGTATAGAACAGACTAGCCAGGTATAGAACAGACTAGCCAGGTATAGAACAGACTAGCCAGGTATAGAACAGACTAGCCAGGTATAGAACAGACTAGCCAGGTATAGAACAGACTAGCCAGGTATAGAACAGACTAGCCAGGTATAGAACAGACTAGCCAGGTATAGAACAGACTAGCCAGGTATAGAACAGACTAGCCAGGTATAGAACAGACTAGCCAGGTATAGAACAGACTAGCCAGGTATAGAACAGACTAGCCAGGTATAGAACAGACTAGCCAGGTATAGAACAGACTAGCCAGGTATAGAACAGACTAGCCAGGTATAGAACAGACTAGCCAGGTATAGAACAGACTAGCCAGGTATAGAACAGACTAGCCAGGTATAGAACAGACTAGCCAGGTATAGAACAGACTAGCCAGGTATAGAACAGACTAGCCAGGTATAGAACAGACTAGCCAGGTATAGAACAGACTAGCCAGGTATAGAACAGACTAGCCAGGTATAGAACAGACTAGCCAGGTATAGAACAGACTAGCCAGGTATAGAACAGACTAGCCAGGTATAGAACAGACTAGCCAGGTATAGAACAGACTAGCCAGGTATAGAACAGACTAGCCAGGTATAGAACAGACTAGCCAGGTATAGAACAGACTAGCCAGGTATAGAACAGACTAGCCAGGTATAGAACAGACTAGCCAGGTATAGAACAGACTAGCCAGGTATAGAACAGACTAGCCAGGTATAGAACAGACTAGCCAGGTATAGAACAGACTAGCCAGGTATAGAACAGACTAGCCAGGTATAGAACAGACTAGCCAGGTATAGAACAGACTAGCCAGGTATAGAACAGACTAGCCAGGTATAGAACAGACTAGCCAGGTATAGAACAGACTAGCCAGGTATAGAACAGACTAGCCAGGTATAGAACAGACTAGCCAGGTATAGAACAGACTAGCCAGGTATAGAACAGACTAGCCAGGTATAGAACAGACTAGCCAGGTATAGAACAGACTAGCCAGGTATAGAACAGACTAGCCAGGTATAGAACAGACTAGCCAGGTATAGAACAGACTAGCCAGGTATAGAACAGACTAGCCAGGTATAGAACAGACTAGCCAGGTATAGAACAGACTAGCCAGGTATAGAACAGACTAGCCAGGTATAGAACAGACTAGCCAGGTATAGAACAGACTAGCCAGGTATAGAACAGACTAGCCAGGTATAGAACAGACTAGCCAGGTATAGAACAGACTAGCCAGGTATAGAACAGACTAGCCAGGTATAGAACAGACTAGCCAGGTATAGAACAGACTAGCCAGGTATAGAACAGACTAGCCAGGTATAGAACAGACTAGCCAGGTATAGAACAGACTAGCCAGGTATAGAACAGACTAGCCAGGTATAGAACAGACTAGCCAGGTATAGAACAGACTAGCCAGGTATAGAACAGACTAGCCAGGTATAGAACAGACTAGCCAGGTATAGAACAGACTAGCCAGGTATAGAACAGACTAGCCAGGTATAGAACAGACTAGCCAGGTATAGAACAGACTAGCCAGGTATAGAACAGACTAGCCAGGTATAGAACAGACTAGCCAGGTATAGAACAGACTAGCCAGGTATAGAACAGACTAGCCAGGTATAGAACAGACTAGCCAGGTATAGAACAGACTAGCCAGGTATAGAACAGACTAGCCAGGTATAGAACAGACTAGCCAGGTATAGAACAGACTAGCCAGGTATAGAACAGACTAGCCAGGTATAGAACAGACTAGCCAGGTATAGAACAGACTAGCCAGGTATAGAACAGACTAGCCAGGTATAGAACAGACTAGCCAGGTATAGAACAGACTAGCCAGGTATAGAACAGACTAGCCAGGTATAGAACAGACTAGCCAGGTATAGAACAGACTAGCCAGGTATAGAACAGACTAGCCAGGTATAGAACAGACTAGCCAGGTATAGAACAGACTAGCCAGGTATAGAACAGACTAGCCAGGTATAGAACAGACTAGCCAGGTATAGAACAGACTAGCCAGGTATAGAACAGACTAGCCAGGTATAGAACAGACTAGCCAGGTATAGAACAGACTAGCCAGGTATAGAACAGACTAGCCAGGTATAGAACAGACTAGCCAGGTATAGAACAGACTAGCCAGGTATAGAACAGACTAGCCAGGTATAGAACAGACTAGCCAGGTATAGAACAGACTAGCCAGGTATAGAACAGACTAGCCAGGTATAGAACAGACTAGCCAGGTATAGAACAGACTAGCCAGGTATAGAACAGACTAGCCAGGTATAGAACAGACTAGCCAGGTATAGAACAGACTAGCCAGGTATAGAACAGACTAGCCAGGTATAGAACAGACTAGCCAGGTATAGAACAGACTAGCCAGGTATAGAACAGACTAGCCAGGTATAGAACAGACTAGCCAGGTATAGAACAGACTAGCCAGGTATAGAACAGACTAGCCAGGTATAGAACAGACTAGCCAGGTATAGAACAGACTAGCCAGGTATAGAACAGACTAGCCAGGTATAGAACAGACTAGCCAGGTATAGAACAGACTAGCCAGGTATAGAACAGACTAGCCAGGTATAGAACAGACTAGCCAGGTATAGAACAGACTAGCCAGGTATAGAACAGACTAGCCAGGTATAGAACAGACTAGCCAGGTATAGAACAGACTAGCCAGGTATAGAACAGACTAGCCAGGTATAGAACAGACTAGCCAGGTATAGAACAGACTAGCCAGGTATAGAACAGACTAGCCAGGTATAGAACAGACTAGCCAGGTATAGAACAGACTAGCCAGGTATAGAACAGACTAGCCAGGTATAGAACAGACTAGCCAGGTATAGAACAGACTAGCCAGGTATAGAACAGACTAGCCAGGTATAGAACAGACTAGCCAGGTATAGAACAGACTAGCCAGGTATAGAACAGACTAGCCAGGTATAGAACAGACTAGCCAGGTATAGAACAGACTAGCCAGGTATAGAACAGACTAGCCAGGTATAGAACAGACTAGCCAGGTATAGAACAGACTAGCCAGGTATAGAACAGACTAGCCAGGTATAGAACAGACTAGCCAGGTATAGAACAGACTAGCCAGGTATAGAACAGACTAGCCAGGTATAGAACAGACTAGCCAGGTATAGAACAGACTAGCCAGGTATAGAACAGACTAGCCAGGTATAGAACAGACTAGCCAGGTATAGAACAGACTAGCCAGGTATAGAACAGACTAGCCAGGTATAGAACAGACTAGCCAGGTATAGAACAGACTAGCCAGGTATAGAACAGACTAGCCAGGTATAGAACAGACTAGCCAGGTATAGAACAGACTAGCCAGGTATAGAACAGACTAGCCAGGTATAGAACAGACTAGCCAGGTATAGAACAGACTAGCCAGGTATAGAACAGACTAGCCAGGTATAGAACAGACTAGCCAGGTATAGAACAGACTAGCCAGGTATAGAACAGACTAGCCAGGTATAGAACAGACTAGCCAGGTATAGAACAGACTAGCCAGGTATAGAACAGACTAGCCAGGTATAGAACAGACTAGCCAGGTATAGAACAGACTAGCCAGGTATAGAACAGACTAGCCAGGTATAGAACAGACTAGCCAGGTATAGAACAGACTAGCCAGGTATAGAACAGACTAGCCAGGTATAGAACAGACTAGCCAGGTATAGAACAGACTAGCCAGGTATAGAACAGACTAGCCAGGTATAGAACAGACTAGCCAGGTATAGAACAGACTAGCCAGGTATAGAACAGACTAGCCAGGTATAGAACAGACTAGCCAGGTATAGAACAGACTAGCCAGGTATAGAACAGACTAGCCAGGTATAGAACAGACTAGCCAGGTATAGAACAGACTAGCCAGGTATAGAACAGACTAGCCAGGTATAGAACAGACTAGCCAGGTATAGAACAGACTAGCCAGGTATAGAACAGACTAGCCAGGTATAGAACAGACTAGCCAGGTATAGAACAGACTAGCCAGGTATAGAACAGACTAGCCAGGTATAGAACAGACTAGCCAGGTATAGAACAGACTAGCCAGGTATAGAACAGACTAGCCAGGTATAGAACAGACTAGCCAGGTATAGAACAGACTAGCCAGGTATAGAACAGACTAGCCAGGTATAGAACAGACTAGCCAGGTATAGAACAGACTAGCCAGGTATAGAACAGACTAGCCAGGTATAGAACAGACTAGCCAGGTATAGAACAGACTAGCCAGGTATAGAACAGACTAGCCAGGTATAGAACAGACTAGCCAGGTATAGAACAGACTAGCCAGGTATAGAACAGACTAGCCAGGTATAGAACAGACTAGCCAGGTATAGAACAGACTAGCCAGGTATAGAACAGACTAGCCAGGTATAGAACAGACTAGCCAGGTATAGAACAGACTAGCCAGGTATAGAACAGACTAGCCAGGTATAGAACAGACTAGCCAGGTATAGAACAGACTAGCCAGGTATAGAACAGACTAGCCAGGTATAGAACAGACTAGCCAGGTATAGAACAGACTAGCCAGGTATAGAACAGACTAGCCAGGTATAGAACAGACTAGCCAGGTATAGAACAGACTAGCCAGGTATAGAACAGACTAGCCAGGTATAGAACAGACTAGCCAGGTATAGAACAGACTAGCCAGGTATAGAACAGACTAGCCAGGTATAGAACAGACTAGCCAGGTATAGAACAGACTAGCCAGGTATAGAACAGACTAGCCAGGTATAGAACAGACTAGCCAGGTATAGAACAGACTAGCCAGGTATAGAACAGACTAGCCAGGTATAGAACAGACTAGCCAGGTATAGAACAGACTAGCCAGGTATAGAACAGACTAGCCAGGTATAGAACAGACTAGCCAGGTATAGAACAGACTAGCCAGGTATAGAACAGACTAGCCAGGTATAGAACAGACTAGCCAGGTATAGAACAGACTAGCCAGGTATAGAACAGACTAGCCAGGTATAGAACAGACTAGCCAGGTATAGAACAGACTAGCCAGGTATAGAACAGACTAGCCAGGTATAGAACAGACTAGCCAGGTATAGAACAGACTAGCCAGGTATAGAACAGACTAGCCAGGTATAGAACAGACTAGCCAGGTATAGAACAGACTAGCCAGGTATAGAACAGACTAGCCAGGTATAGAACAGACTAGCCAGGTATAGAACAGACTAGCCAGGTATAGAACAGACTAGCCAGGTATAGAACAGACTAGCCAGGTATAGAACAGACTAGCCAGGTATAGAACAGACTAGCCAGGTATAGAACAGACTAGCCAGGTATAGAACAGACTAGCCAGGTATAGAACAGACTAGCCAGGTATAGAACAGACTAGCCAGGTATAGAACAGACTAGCCAGGTATAGAACAGACTAGCCAGGTATAGAACAGACTAGCCAGGTATAGAACAGACTAGCCAGGTATAGAACAGACTAGCCAGGTATAGAACAGACTAGCCAGGTATAGAACAGACTAGCCAGGTATAGAACAGACTAGCCAGGTATAGAACAGACTAGCCAGGTATAGAACAGACTAGCCAGGTATAGAACAGACTAGCCAGGTATAGAACAGACTAGCCAGGTATAGAACAGACTAGCCAGGTATAGAACAGACTAGCCAGGTATAGAACAGACTAGCCAGGTATAGAACAGACTAGCCAGGTATAGAACAGACTAGCCAGGTATAGAACAGACTAGCCAGGTATAGAACAGACTAGCCAGGTATAGAACAGACTAGCCAGGTATAGAACAGACTAGCCAGGTATAGAACAGACTAGCCAGGTATAGAACAGACTAGCCAGGTATAGAACAGACTAGCCAGGTATAGAACAGACTAGCCAGGTATAGAACAGACTAGCCAGGTATAGAACAGACTAGCCAGGTATAGAACAGACTAGCCAGGTATAGAACAGACTAGCCAGGTATAGAACAGACTAGCCAGGTATAGAACAGACTAGCCAGGTATAGAACAGACTAGCCAGGTATAGAACAGACTAGCCAGGTATAGAACAGACTAGCCAGGTATAGAACAGACTAGCCAGGTATAGAACAGACTAGCCAGGTATAGAACAGACTAGCCAGGTATAGAACAGACTAGCCAGGTATAGAACAGACTAGCCAGGTATAGAACAGACTAGCCAGGTATAGAACAGACTAGCCAGGTATAGAACAGACTAGCCAGGTATAGAACAGACTAGCCAGGTATAGAACAGACTAGCCAGGTATAGAACAGACTAGCCAGGTATAGAACAGACTAGCCAGGTATAGAACAGACTAGCCAGGTATAGAACAGACTAGCCAGGTATAGAACAGACTAGCCAGGTATAGAACAGACTAGCCAGGTATAGAACAGACTAGCCAGGTATAGAACAGACTAGCCAGGTATAGAACAGACTAGCCAGGTATAGAACAGACTAGCCAGGTATAGAACAGACTAGCCAGGTATAGAACAGACTAGCCAGGTATAGAACAGACTAGCCAGGTATAGAACAGACTAGCCAGGTATAGAACAGACTAGCCAGGTATAGAACAGACTAGCCAGGTATAGAACAGACTAGCCAGGTATAGAACAGACTAGCCAGGTATAGAACAGACTAGCCAGGTATAGAACAGACTAGCCAGGTATAGAACAGACTAGCCAGGTATAGAACAGACTAGCCAGGTATAGAACAGACTAGCCAGGTATAGAACAGACTAGCCAGGTATAGAACAGACTAGCCAGGTATAGAACAGACTAGCCAGGTATAGAACAGACTAGCCAGGTATAGAACAGACTAGCCAGGTATAGAACAGACTAGCCAGGTATAGAACAGACTAGCCAGGTATAGAACAGACTAGCCAGGTATAGAACAGACTAGCCAGGTATAGAACAGACTAGCCAGGTATAGAACAGACTAGCCAGGTATAGAACAGACTAGCCAGGTATAGAACAGACTAGCCAGGTATAGAACAGACTAGCCAGGTATAGAACAGACTAGCCAGGTATAGAACAGACTAGCCAGGTATAGAACAGACTAGCCAGGTATAGAACAGACTAGCCAGGTATAGAACAGACTAGCCAGGTATAGAACAGACTAGCCAGGTATAGAACAGACTAGCCAGGTATAGAACAGACTAGCCAGGTATAGAACAGACTAGCCAGGTATAGAACAGACTAGCCAGGTATAGAACAGACTAGCCAGGTATAGAACAGACTAGCCAGGTATAGAACAGACTAGCCAGGTATAGAACAGACTAGCCAGGTATAGAACAGACTAGCCAGGTATAGAACAGACTAGCCAGGTATAGAACAGACTAGCCAGGTATAGAACAGACTAGCCAGGTATAGAACAGACTAGCCAGGTATAGAACAGACTAGCCAGGTATAGAACAGACTAGCCAGGTATAGAACAGACTAGCCAGGTATAGAACAGACTAGCCAGGTATAGAACAGACTAGCCAGGTATAGAACAGACTAGCCAGGTATAGAACAGACTAGCCAGGTATAGAACAGACTAGCCAGGTATAGAACAGACTAGCCAGGTATAGAACAGACTAGCCAGGTATAGAACAGACTAGCCAGGTATAGAACAGACTAGCCAGGTATAGAACAGACTAGCCAGGTATAGTCATTGTCAGCAATACTTTTCCAGCTTCCTGTGGAGCACGGGTTTTCAATAAATGCAACTGCTGAAGACAGATGTATTGGACTGAAAGGTGCAAATATAGCAGTCAAGCTGTAAACTAGTGACACAACGTATTCCGTTCTCCGGACTACTTCCTGCTACTTGAAAAGCCCTGTTCAGAGCTTGGTAGCGAGGGTTTTAAGAACATTCAGGGCTTGGTAGCGGGAGATTGAGATCGTTCAGGGCTTGGTAGCGGGAGATTGAGAACATTCAGGGCTTGGTAGCGGGAGATTGAGAACGTTCAGGGCTTGGTAGCGGGAGATTGAGATCGTTCAGGGCTTGGTAGCGGGAGATTGAGAACGTTCAGGGCTTGGTAGCGGGAGATTGAGATCGTTCAGGGCTTGGTAGCGGGAGATTGAGAACGTTCAGGGCTTGGTAGCGGGAGATTGAGATCGTTCAGGGCTTGGTAGCGGGAGATTGAGATCGTTCAGGGCTTGGTAGCGGGAGATTGAGAACGTTCAGGGCTTGGTAGCGGGAGATTGAGATCGTTCAGGGCTTGGTAGCGGGAGATTGAGATCGTTCAGGGCTTGGTAGCGGGAGATTGAGAACATTCAGGGCTTGGTAGTGGGAGAACGTTTTAGACTGCTCAGACCAATATCGTCAGAGCCTTGACTACTAAGTCAAATTGTAAACACTCATTTGTCGATGTCCTTTAACAAAGACACTGAGGAGGTAAGTTCAGTAAAACTGTATTTAACCACCCAAGCTTATTAGCGACCAATGGGCGGGTTTTTTCTAACTGAGCATGCTTTGTTAGAGAGCATTCTACCGCCCTCATGTCAGGGAAAGTTTAATGACAGAACAGACAATAATAAGAGTTTATTACTGACAAATTTAGAAATCATCAAGGTCAAGCAGAGATCAAATTGGGGATTATGTGACGAAGTGTGACTGAGCGACTTAAAGTAAGTAATTTGGGGTGAGTGTGGGAATGTCAGGGTGGCTGGTGGCGAAAAATTACAACTACAACTGGAGATGAACGAGAGAAAGGTGAGACAGATAAGACACACCCTCAGATAACAACAAGACAATGTAACTAGATAGGTGTTTGATTGGAACCTACTAGAGAATAAGAAAATAAGATCAAACAACATTGGAGAGGAAGCCACAGCATAGGTTTGAGTTCAAATGGAAGGCCCTCAAAAACAAAGCAAACAGCAATGAGTAATTACTGCAGTCATATGACTCCACAGTTCAGCAGTCATTTGACTCCACAGTTCAGCAGTCATATGACTCCACAGTTCAGCAGTCATATGACTCCACAGTTCAGCAGTCATTTGACTCCACAGTTCAGCAGTCATATGACTCAACAGTTCAGTCTAGAAAAACTCTGCACATGCAAAACTAGTTGACAGAGCAATAAATGAGGTGGGCCTGATAGTATAAGAGCACCTGAAACCCACACCCATTGATAAAATGTAGCCCATAATAGGCATGGTACCACCCGAGATTCGAAGAAGCGTGGCAGAGGAAATAGAACGAGAAAAACAGGAACACAACCAAAGGCATCCAATGTTTGGACATCAGGTACAGAGCCCACGACCCGAGGCACCCAATGTTTGGACATCAGGTACAGTGCCCACGACCAAAGGCACCAAATGTTTGGACATCAGGTACAGAGCCCCCGACCCGAGGCATCCAATGTTTGGACATCAGGTACAGAGCCCACGACCCAAGGCACCCAATGTTTGGACATCAGGTACAGAGCACATGGCCCAAGGCAGCCAATGTTTGGACACCAGGTACAGAGCCCACGACCCAAGGCATCCAATGTTTGGACATCAGGTACAGAGCCCACGACCCAAGGCACCCAATGTTTGGACATCAGGTACAGAGCACATGGCCCAAGGCAGCCAATGTTTGGACACCAGGTACAGAGCCCACGACCCAAGGCATCCAATGTTTGGACATCAGGTACAGAGCCCACGACCCAAGGCACCCAATGTTTGGACATCAGGTACAGAGCACATGGCCCAAGGCAGCCAATGTTTGGACACCAGGTACAGAGCCCACGACCCAAGGCATCCAATGTTTGGACATCAGGTACAGAGCCCACGACCCAAGGCACCCAATGTTTGGACATCAGGTACAGAGCACATGGCCCAAGGCATCCAATGTTTGGACATCAGGTACAGAGCACAGGACTCAAATCCAGACATGGCTTCCTAAGATCAACACAGCCCATACAGACAAACCCTGAAAGTTGCCGTATCGAGAAATGGCACGAATTGATCCAGGCCCCAGAGATAGAACTTCGGGAGGAACCTCCCCCAGACATCATCTAGCATACACAACATGGAAGTTGGTGAACAGACTCCGAACTGGTGTGTCACGGTGCAAGAGGAATATGAAACGATGGGGATACACAGATGATGACACGTGTGACTGTGGCGCAATACAGGACCCTGACCACCTGGTGACCTGCACCAACCTCCAGGAAACATGCAATAGGTGCGACATGCTGGAGGCAAATGACAAGGTAATCCATGTTGCTGAGTACCGGCTGCGTGCTGTATGACCCGGTGCTTGGACACAGAAAGATGAAGAAGACTCCACGGAAAACAACCAGGACAATATTGAATGATGTCAGATGACAAACACTACGCACCTATCAGAATCTAATACAGGAATTGCTATTTACAGGTGATCAGTGTCTCACGTACGACGACGAAAATGAACTGCAAAATCACATGGAACCTGCACCAAATATGTGAATTAACGAGACGAAACCGAAACTATGAGGATCAGCAGAGTGTCTGAGCCACCGAACTTAAGTGCAAACGATATTGCTCTTCAACAGGCCCATGAGTTCAAGTATTTGGGCAGTATTTTTTCAACAGATGATAGGCTCAACTGGGAAATCTAGACTAGGTGTCAGAAAGCATCTACAGTGACTTATCAGCTGTCACCCCAGCTTAGGCACCCAACAAAGCAACATCCAACAAACAGTATATTTATGCCGATTCTGTGCTACCAGTGCCAAACACGGCTTCTGTCCAGGGCGTGAGAGAAGAATTTTGATGTATGAAATGATGTGTTTCAGGAAGGTCATCGGTGTTACAAGGAGAGAAAGAATGCGGAACGACGATATTCAAAGTATAGCCGGCACTACATCTTGTACAGAATACATTTCCAGGCAGAAAATACGTTGGTTTGGTCACTTCATGAGAATGGAGTCTCGCCAACTTCCCCTGATGGCTTACAACGCTGGTAGATCTGGCTGGCTACATGGCAAGAGAGCGGTCGCGAGGCAGGTGGACAGATGACATCGGATTGATTGTGCAATGACATGGACTCACGACTGTTGCAATGCCCACGGTGCAGGACAGACGACTTAACCTGCTCATGTCAATCAACGGCACAAGTGGAAAGAAAACTAACAAACTAAAATAATTAACAGCATGACGAAGATAAGAAAACAGCCGTAACCCTTTAATCCACAGGGAACAAGAAGAGGAAATAATCAAGATGAAACTGTACAATGGAATACTATATGACCATAACAATTGCAAAATACTTACTTACTTACTCGCCCCTCTTCTACCGTGAGGTGTAGAGGTTTCCAGAGAGAACGCCACACCGCTCTGTCCGCCGTCTTTTTCCTGGCCTCTTTCCAATCCAGCCCTCGATCACTTAGGGACTTTCATATGTTCTCCCCAATGTACTTTGGGACGTCCTGGGGGTCTGCGTCCTTGACTTTTTTATCTCCCATGACCGCTTTGGTATCCGAACAATTGCAAAATGACGTGAAAACAGTTGCAACCCTATGTTCCACAGGGAACAAAATATGTTACAGTTGAAGGATGGAACAGTATCAAGCCACGAGCAAGGGCAAGCACTCACCATCAATATTTGTGAGCATGAAGACTGTGTCCAGGTCAGCCAGCAACCTCTTCCCGAGTGCCTCCACAATGGCGGTGTCGTTGACAGGGTAGATGGCTACATGGTCGCCCGTCTCGTATCTGTAACGGTCACACAACAAGGGTGTTACAGCAGTTTAACTACAGACATCAATTATGTCCAGGTACATGCTACAGTCTACCCAGATGCAAATAAGCACTTGGTTTATGTTTAGTGAATGGAACTGACCGCCTCTACCTAGTACAATCAGGTCTCCAACACTCCATCCCTGAGGGCTATGTTTACCATAGTCCTACATTTTGGACATCAGGTGAGAATGCTTCCAAACTTACCTGTCATGTGAGTCAGTGACGTCAGACTATTTGTCATGTGAGTCAGTGCCATCAGGCTACCTTTCATGAGAGTCAGTGACAACAGACTGCCTGTCATGTGAGTCAATGACATCAGACTGCCTGACATGTGAGTCAGTGACATCAGACTACCTGTCATGTGAGTCAGTGACATCAGACTACCTGTCATGTGAGTCAGTGACATCAGACCACCTGTCATGTGAGTCAGTGACATCAGACTATCTGTCATGTGAGTCAGTGACATCAGACTACCTGTCATGTGAGTCAGTGACATCAAACTACCTGTCGGGGACGGCGTGGCCTAGTGGTTAAGTGGTACGGCTCACAACCAGAAGGTGCTGGGTTCGATCCCCATCACAGCACCGGCCGTTACCCCAGGGAAGCAAACCCTTAGAAAATGCAGGAGGAAGCAGACCCTTACATAAAATGCTTGTTGAAGTCGGATGCACTGGGCCGACAGGTGCAAAATAAAAACCACAGTGTAACGCACACCCGCCTTGGGGAATGGAGAAATAAGGCGAACGCAAAACAAAAAACAAAAAAAACTACCTGTCATGTGAGTCAGTGACATTAGACTACCTGTCATGTGAGTCAGTGACATCAGACTACCTGTCATGTGAGTCAGTGACAGTAACTTCCTCCCGTCTTGATAACAACAAGTTAACAACGGCTGAATCTAAAACGAGGCCACTTCCTCCCGTCTTGATAACATCAAGTTAACAACGGCTGAATCTCCAAGCTCTATGCGGCTCGTCTCCTAAATGCATACGACTATCAAGCCTGGATCTTAATATTGGTACCCACACTTGACGCCTCCTGGACCAGCATGATGTCATCTTTCACGTCGAGCATTTCTGGGCGTGCTCGTTTCTGGGTCATTCTTTCTACCCAGTCAAATATCTGACCAATGGTCAACCTGCATTGCAGTGAGTCACTTGCGTAGCTGGATATAATAAATTTTGTTAATTTATTCCAACCTAGAATTCAATTTGGGAGAGCGGTATTTCTTTAAGAAAAGGTGTCCGGCCTTCAGCTTGGGTAAATGTTATAAAACTGTATGAGGGAAAAAATGCCTCCCTATTACTTTCATGCAGTTCGTACACTATTAGACACTATGATAGTGTGTCTCATTGGTGGGGCTGTCACATTACAAGAGAAGGTAACTAGATCTAAGAAACAAAATCAACATTGCCAGGAAAGATAGAATAAAACATGATGACGATAGACATTTGTAGAAACTACTCCTCGTGTCCACTGCCGAATATGTAGCTTACCTGGAATCCTGGTATTTAAATAGGCAGATGTATGCCTGCTGCCACGTAGCCAATAGGTTCTTTACATAATTTTACTACCTGTGGCTTACTAGATTTGAGGGAGGGTAGGTGGCATACTGGGAAGGACTTTCATTATTTAAAAAATTGTATTTGCCAGGAGAGCAACTAACAGTCTGTTCGTTTCTAGTTTCAACTGTCTAGGGTTCTTTTATACGCATATCCAGTACGTTGAATCTCCTAGCGTATCATCCATCTCCGATAGGATTAGATGCTTGATCTCATCTTTCTTGAAACTTTGCACCAAAACAGAACATAAGATGGTTCTGTCATCCAATGATATATTACCACTGCCAGCCTACAATACAAGGAGATCTGGTTACAGGGCATGAGGAAGACCACATGGTCGGTGGATAGATGACATAAAAAGAATCCTACAATGACTAATGCAAAACACTTGGTCCAATAGAGAAAATGTCAGCTGCCCCAACACTTAACAGAACAGAAAATGTCAGCTCCCCGCAACACTTAACAGAACAGAAAATGTCAGCTCCCCGCAACACTTAACAGAACAGAAAATGTCAGCTGCCCCAACACTTAACAGAACAGAAAATGTCAGCTGCCCCAACACTTAAACAGAACAGAAAATGTCAGCTCCCCGCAACACTTAACAGAACAAGTGCACATAAAATGTCAGCTCCCCGCAACACTTAAACAGAACAGAAAATGTCAGCTCCCCGCAACACAAACAGAACAGAAAATGTCAGCTCCCCGCAACACTTAAACAGAACAGAAAATGTCAGCTCCCCGCAACACTTAACAGAACAGAAAATGTCAGCTCCCCCCAACACTTAACAGAACAGAAAATGTCAGCTCCCCCCAACACTTAACAGAACAGAAAATATCAGCTCCCCCCAACACTTAACAGAACAGAAAATATCAGCTCCCCGCAACACTTAACAGAACAGAAAATGTCAGCTCCCCGCAACACTTAAACAGAACAGAAAATGTCAGCTCCCCGCAACACTTAACAGAACAGAAAATGTCAGCTCCCCCCAACACTTAACAGAACAGAAAATATCAGCTCCCCCCAACACTTAACAGAACAGAAAATATCAGCTCCCCCCAACACTTAACACAACAGAAAATATCAGCTCCCCGCAACACTTAACAGAACAGAAAATGTCAGCTCCCCCCAACACTTAACAGAACAGAAAATATCAGCTCCCCGCAACACTTAACAGAACAAGTGCACAGAAAATGTCCAAGTAAGGTAACTCTACCTGATCTTTGATTCGGAGATATCCAGCTCGATGTGTAAACATGATCTGTTGCCTCCCTTGTGCAGCTCCATGTTGACCAGTATCGGAGCCAGATACGGGTTTTTCACATCAAATGGTCTGAAACAACATCCAACGAATATTAACACTTGCTCGTCCATAAAAGATGGCAGCTGGCAGATAATGAAAGAATTGTAGAAACACAAGGGAGTCTTCTACTTGTTTGTTCTCACTCCCTACAGAGCATAAGGTCCTTCCTGCAGCTGGTTCTTTATTAGCATTGTGGAAGCAACTGTCTGTAGTGATCCATTTTATGCATACAACTAACGAATCAGGGCCGAGTTCAACATGTTGTCTATCGCAGGCAGCTCTATCTGTTCATCCATTTGGGATATGTTCGGGCAGTGAATATGTTCAGTTAGGGAGTATGTTTGGTCAGGGAGTATGTTTGGTCAGGGAGTATGTTCAGTCAGGGAGTGTTTGGTCAGGGAGTATGTTCAGTCAGGGAGTATGTTCAGTCAGGGAGTATGTTCAGCCAGTCGATGAGTTTGAAGGTTGCAAAGGAGCCTAATGTGGGTCTGGAAAGACCTGGGCCAGTGTGGGCAGGGAGTGTTCGCCTGATGTGGGTCTGGAAAGACCTGGGCCAGTGTGGGCAGGGAGTGTTCGCCTGATGTGGTCTGGAAAGACCTGGGCCAGTGTGGGCAGGGAGTGTTCGCCTGATGTGGGTCTGGAAAGACCTGGGCCAGTGTGGGCAGGGAGTGTTCGCCTGATGTGGGTCTGGAAAGACCTGGGCCAGTGTGGGCAGGGAGTGTTCGCCTGATGTGGGTCTGGAAAGACCTGGGCCAGTGTGGGCAGGGAGTGTTCGCCTGATGTGGGTCTGGAAAGACCTGGGCCAGTGTGGGCAGGGAGTGTTCGCCTAATGTGGGTCTGGAAAGACCTGGGCCAGTGTGGGCAGGGAGTGTTCGCCTGATGTGGGTCTGGAAAGACCTGGGCCAGTGTGGGCAGGGAGTGTTCGCCTAATGTGGGTCTGGAAAGACCTGGGCCAGTGTGGGCAGGGAGTGTTCGCCTGATGTGGGTCTGGAAAGACCTGGGCCAGTGTGGGCAGGGAGTGTTCGCCTGATGTGGGTCTGGAAAGACCTGGGCCAGTGTGGGCAGGGAGTGTTCGCCTGATGTGGTCTGGAAAGACCTGGGCCAGTGTGGGCAGGGAGTGTTCACCTGATGTGGTCTGGAAAGACCTGGGCCAGTGTGGGCAGGGAGTGTTCGCCTGATGTGGTCTGGAAAGACCTGGGCCAGTGTGGGCAGTGAGTGTTCACCTGATGTGGTCTGGAAAGACCTGGGCCAGTGTGGGCAGGGAGTGTTCGCCTGATGTGGTCTGGAAAGACCTGGGCCAGTGTGGGCAGGGAGTGTTCGCCTGATTGGAAGGTTCAATTTCACTGGCTTTTCTAGTTTGTCTCCGTTGTTCAGCTGCTACCTTCATGGATGTCTGGCATGACGCTGCTACCTTCATGGATGTCTGGCATGACGCTGCTACCTTTATGGATGTCTGGCATGACGCTGCTACCTTCATGGATGTCTGGCATGACGATGCTACCTTCATGGATGTCTGGCATGACGCTGCTACCTTCATGGATGTCTGGCATGATGCTGCTACCTTCATGGATGTCTGGCATGACGCTGCTACCTTCATGATCTGATGATCATGATATTATGTCAAAGAATTATATGGAAGCCTTAGGTATGTCTTTGAAGCACTTCTTTTGACCGTCATGGGAGTTGCGTTTACTCTTCTGCCCTGAGGTAAGGCGTTAGCCTCGGGTGCTGGTTCAAATCCCAGTGGAGACCAGGATTTTTTCACGTGGACTTTCTGATATTTCCCCAGATCTCTGGGTAGTAGAGACTGGATGCTTGTGTTCGGTGTCGTGCAGGTAAAAAAAAATCCCTCGGCAGTTGGAAATAAAAAAGAGTACGCTTAACGGCCGCAGCCCGAACAAAATTCAAAATTATATTAAAAATCTGGCCAATCTATTACAGGATCCTCGCCTGCGCTACAGAGTTCGGGCATTGTGCTGAGATTCTCCAAAAATATGGAGAAGAGCTGAGTACTTATGGGTTAAACCGTGTGCAAGAACAGCGGTATCTGAGACTCTGCATTTCATCTTCATCATCATCATACTGACCAGTCTTCACTTAACTTCAACTCAATGCACTGGAAGCAGGCTGTGTTACAGCAGAATGGTCAAACAGGTGAGGAACAACACTGAGATCCTCAGAGGTGAACCGTTTGAAGAGCCTTAGATTGCACTACAGTTAGGAGGACCACAGTTCATCTTGTTCAGTGCACCTCAGGATATAATATGGCAACTGTAACCCGCTACACTGTGCAAACATCATATATGTAGGACAAGCTTAAATGACTTAACGTCGCCTGCCAAATGATAACATTGTAATGAATGAAACAGTCCACGTCTCCAGGCGGAGGATTCAAATGTAGGTTGAGCAAAGGGGGTGGATCAGGAGTGTGTACACGCAGCAAGCTACAGAAACCATCAACATCCACATCCCTTGCCATCATTTGAAAAGGATTGAGCCCCTATGGGTCTGCCAGAAGTGCAGTGATGCCAGGTCTGCTGCCCTAAGATCACATACTGCAGACCATAACAATCCCCAGGCCCCAGGCAGTCATGGCACCTGGCACCAAGAGATGATGCTGTGGCCCTCAGCATGTCAAAACCAGTGTCACATTTCTCCACAACATCTGGATGGCTCTCCACTACCACAACATCTGGATGGATCTCCACTACCACAACATCTGGATGGATCTCCACTAGCACAACATCTGGATGGCTCTCCACTACCACAACATCTGGATGGCTCTCCACTACCACAACATCTGGATGGATTTCCACTACCACAACATCTGGATGGCTCTCTACCACAACATCTGGATGGATCTCCACTACCACAACATCTGGATGACTCTCCCCTACCACAACATCTGGATGGATCTCCACTACCACAACATCTGGATGGATCTCCCCTACCACAACATCTGGATGGATCTCCACTACCACAACATCTGGATGACTCTCTACCACAACATCTGCATGGATCTCCACTACCACAACATCTGGATGGATCTTCCCTACCACAACACCTGGATGGATCTACCCTACCACAACATCTGGATGGATCTCCACTACCACAACATCTGGATGGCTCTCTACCACAACATCTGCATGGATCTCCACTACCACAACATCTGGATGGATCTTCCCTACCACAACACCTGGATGGATCTACCCTACCACAACATCTGGATGGATCTCCACTACCACAACATCTGTATGGCTCTCTACCACAACATCTGGATGGATCTCCACTACCACAACATCTGGATGGATCTCCACTACCACAACATCTGGATGGATCTCCCCTACCACAACATCTGGATGGATCTCCACTACCACAACATCTGGATGGATCTCCACTACCACAACATCTGGATGGATCTCTACCACAACATCTGGATGGCTCTCTACCACAACACCCATATTACACTGCACAACCACAATATCTACACAACTCTCCCCTACCACAACTTCCTTATGACTCAATATGACCCCAACTTCCTTATGACACTCCACTACCACAACATCCGTATGGCTCTCCACTACCACAACATCCGTACAACACTCCACTACCACAACATCTGTATGGCTCTTCACTACCACAACATCCACACAACTCTCCACTACCACATCGTCCTTACGGCTTCTGGTTAGTGAAGGAACCAACTCTTGCCACCTCTCCTGAAAAGATCTTCTCCTTGGGGAAGTCCTCTGCAATTGGTGTCAGAGCGTACTGCCTGGTGCTGTGGGTCAAAGGTCAAGGATAGGTCAACAGATAAAACCATGAAACAGCTGGCACCAAACCAAAATGTAGATATCTAAAACAAGGATAGAGTTTTCTAAACTACAACAATCAAATATTTGACAAATACAATATGAGGTGTGTTCAAAAAGTATCCAACCTTTGAGTCGGAAAAAATACAATTACTTACCTGGGGGTTTGAAACCCTATTCCCTTAGACGGTACTCTCCAGGGGACTCCACACACTTCTCCCAGCGGTCCCTGGGACTCCACACACTTCTCCCTGTGACTCCATACACACCTCCCTGTGACTCCACACACTTCTCCCTGTAACTCCATACACACCTCCCTGTGACTCCACACACTTCTCCCAGCGGTCCCTGGGACTCCACACACTTCTCCCTGTGACTCCATACACACCTCCCTGTGACTCCACACACTTCTCCCAGCGGCCCCTGTGACTCCACACACTTCTCCCAGCGGTCCCTGGGACTCCACACACGTTTCCCTGGGACTCCACACACTTCTTCCTGTGACTCCATACACGTTTCCCTGGGACTCCACACACGTCTCCCTGGGACTCCACACTACTTCTCCCAGAAGTCCCTGGGACTCCACACACTTCTCCCTGGGACTCCACACACTTCTCCCTGGGACTCCATACACGTTTCCCTGGGACTCCACACACGTCTCCCTGGGACTCCACACTAATTCTCCCAGAAGTCCCTGGGACTCCACACACGTTTCCCTGGGACTCCACACTACTTCTCCCAGAAGTCCCTGGGACTCCACACACTTCTCCCTGGGACTCCACACTACTTCTCCCAGAAGTCCCTGGGACTCCACACACTTCTCCCTGGGACTCCACACACTTCTCCCAGCAGTCCTATTTTAACCGGTCTGCGGACAATTTTTCCTATTTTAACCAGTCAGCGAACAATTTTTCCTATTTTAACCGATCAGCGAACAATTTTTCCTATTTTCACCGGTCAGCGAACAATTTTTCATATTTTCACCGGTCCATGAGTGTAAAAAGTTTGGGAAACACTGGTTTAGAAAGCTGTTGCCATGTATGATTCCATGATGTCAGACTAGCTAATAATAGCTGCAGGTATCGGACTTCCTAGATACATACAAGACAACATAACATAAACGTATGTGTTCATCTGAAAAAACCTAAACTGACTTGACATTCTCTCCTGTAGCCTCCACACCAAAATATGAGCAGACGGCAGGCCAGAACTTTTCCTTCCACGTCACAAAGTCTTCCTCAATGCTGGGAACACAACAAATAAAGGTTTTCTCTTTTTGTATGCCATGTTACATTGATACCTACTGAGAGTCAATCATAGGGCTACTCAATGATTGGGCTACACAATCATAGGGCTACTCAATGATTGTGCTATTCGATGATAGGGCTACTCAATCATATGGCTACTCAATGATAGGGCTACTCGATGATAGGGCTACTCAATGATAGGGCTACTCAATCACAGGGATATTCAATCATAGGGCTACTCAATCATAGGGCTATTCAATCACGGGGCTACTCAATGATTGGGCTATTAAATGATAGGGCTACTCAATGATAGGGCTACTCAATCATACCACTACTCAATGATAGGGCTACTCGATGATAGGGGTACTGAATGATAGGGCTGCTGAATGATAGGGCTACTCAATCATAGGGCTACTTAATCACAGGGCTGCTCGATGATTGGGCTATTCAATCATAGGGCTACTCAATCATAGTGTTACCCAATCCCAGTGTTAATCAATCCTTGAATTAATCCATCCCAGTGTTACAAAAGCCCAGTGTCACCCAATCCCAGTGTCACCCAATCCCAGTGTTACTCAATCCCAGTGTTACCCAATCCCAGTGTTACCCAATCCCAGTATTACCCAATCCCAGTGTTAATCAATCCCAGTATTACCCAATCCCAGTATTACCCAATCCCAGTGTTAATCAATCCCAGTATTACCCAATCCCAGTGTTACCTAATCCCAGTGTTACTCGATCCTTGAGTTACTTAACCCTACTTAGCTGGTAACCAATGAAATGGCCTGCCAAAAACCTTCAAATAGCCAGCCTCCATTGCCAGACCTTTGGAACATTTTGCATTTATGTTTCGTGATTTAGTTTGTGGAATTCAATTGTTTGTATTATTCTACAAGATGGCTGAGCTCTTGACATTTAAATGTTATTGTTATTTTTGTTAGACAGACATTTGCAATACAGTAGTCAAGATGTTTGAAGCTCAAATCATTGTTCGTGAGTAGAGTTGGGCTTCAAAATCGGAGAAATGATTTATTATTTTATCAGTCCAATGATGACACATCTGGATTACTCATGGATATTCAACACCCGCCTGATTCAGACTTTGACTGAGACACATTATAGGGAATGTACGTGGAAAGGAATTGACGAATATATCAGCAAAATACAAGATGTGGTAAGACTTAGCAAAAAAAATATTTTTGCTTCAATTTCCAACTTCTCCATTACCGCCATTTAACACTTTAAACTAATATATAATTTTTTTTATGGATACGTCATGTCATATATGGTTTAATTATGTGTCTTACGATGTCTAGATCGTAATTTTAGCTCAATTTGTTCAATATTTATTAATTTCATTTTGAATAAAACTTTGACGTAAGAAATTCTGGCATTTTGGCCCAGGCAGAAAGACACAAATCTGCAAAATTAGCACTTACTAGGAAGGGTTAACCTGTGACACGCTGACATAGTTACATGCATCCATTAAAATGACAAGTGCTTACACCCTAACACACTCAGAAGCATCCAACAGACACCACCCTCTTTAGTTCCACTCAAGCAGATATGAAATGGAAACGAGGGTTTGTTTGCATGACCTAGTTTGATTCCAGATCAAAGCATGTCTACTATCTTGTCTCTCGTTTTTCCCGTAACCCTCAGAAACTTGTGAGTGGTGTGTCTTGGTCATGTTTCTAACTAGGTTTGACCGAAAGGCGCAAATATCGCAGTCAAACTGTAAACTAACGACACAGCGTATTCTGTTCTCCAGACTACATCCTGCTACTTGCAAAGCACTGTTCAGGACTTGGTAGTGGGAGATTGAGAACGAACGCAGAAGAAGAAGGTATAGATGTCTTTGCAAATGAAAAGATTTACTACAGGCATGAATTGCGGGCTGCTGTGACAAACAGTATTCATTGCTGCAGAACAGACATCAACAAAGGACAAATGCTCATGTAGCTAACATTTGTTATATTCTGTGAGTGTTTTAGGAGACAATTGATGTGTTTTGTTCATATGTGAAAGGGATAAAAACACATTATCAACTATAGAAAGGAATCATCCAATTTATTTGTTTAATATTCATCTGTGCAAATAATTGATTGCAAATGAATATCTATTCATCTATCAGCGCAACTTATGTCAAGTTACTATATCATTTCCATCACGAATTATGGGCATACAATAATTTCTCCTTATATGTGGAGTTTTATTTTTAGCCTGGCAAGGGACACAACCAAATAAATTTCACAAATACTAGTTTTCTCCTCGTAAAAATTTGACATGAGAGCTTTCAACTTTGGCCCCCTGGATATTTCTGTCATCCCCTTCATGATTTATGGACATGTGATTATATGGTTGCACAAAGAATATTTTTTACCAGCAAATAATGACATATCCGAATTTGAAAACAAAATTAAAAATGATTAACATTTCCTACTATCTTTTAAATAACTGAAAATGTTTAGTTCATTTGAATATACTACTAAATTGTGTTTGCTAAAAAACTGTTATTTCCTGGTTGAAGCGTGGCTACAAAAGCACTTGTAAAGTTGTTTTTTTTTTAAACTTTAACCATTTTACTTTCTAATGCAATTTTTATAATATTGAAATTGTAAAAGTATATGCGCATGTGAAAACTAGTTATATATCTGTAGTTAATAATATAGGGTAAATTTTCTTGTTTCAGGGCACAGACATGGTATAGACTTCTCGATTTGCTTCACAATTTCACTGTCTGCAGCCCTTTTGGACCAAACCGCTTTCCAGCCCAGTACTTCTTCTTCTTCTTCTTCGTACGCAGTCAGACAGTAACCATTATTTTTTCGAAAAAAGCAGCCGTCATCCTGAGGCTGTCGACACCGCCATAGAGCTTGTCTAGTGTTGCCATTGGTAATGGCCACATCTGCTCTCTCTGATCCTCGTATGTCGGGCAGTTTTGCAGCAAATGCTCAGCGGTCATTTTGCCGGTACCACACGGGCATTCGTCGGTGCCACCTATCTTCAATTTGTTGAATAGGTGGTACCTGAGTCTATTGTGGCCAGTGCGAAGTCTGAAGACCACGACCTGCTCTCTTCTGTTCAACTGGTAATAGGCATCGTTTTTGGTGTAGCCAGTATGTTCTGTTTCCCATTTGGTCATGTATCTAGCTCTAATAAGCCGTTTTGACTCTTCATATGTCACACTAGTATCAGGTTGTGGTAGTTTTGCACCTTCTTTTGCCAGTCTGTCTGCCTCCTCGTTGCCTTGGATGTTGCAGTGAGATGGAACCCACTGCACCACTACTCTTTTTGGTGCGGCCTGCTGGCATAGTTGACAGAGTACTGCTCTTAATTCATTAAGTTCAGTATTTTTCTGGCTTTTCAGTGCTGTGACTACGGCCAGTGCATCTGTAAGCAGGACTATATGGCTTTCATTCCTTCTACCTGTCACCATTTCTTCCACTGCCGCCATCAGTGCCTCTGCCTCCGCTCTGAAATTGCTTGTGTATTTTCCAGTAGCGAATGACAATGTTATTTTTCTGCCATTTGGTAGGCTCAGGAATGCTCCTGCCCCTCCGTTCTGTGTTGTATTTGTTACGGAACCGTCGGTGTATGCATGGGTCCAGTCCATTCTTGGGTAGTTTTCCGTAATGAAACTCAGGGTAGTATCTCTTCTTTCTTTTTTCAGTCTGGCAGTTTTTGTTTCTAATACCTGGTATATTTTCTACCACCTCTGGAAATATATCCTGCCTCCAGGTAGGTTTTCGTACCGTAGTGATGGGCTTTGGTGTTAATGCGTTTATGGGATCTTCGTGCATCTTTGCTTTGGCTATTTCTGCAAAGTTTCTTCGCTTTAGCTTCCCATTTCCGAAATTGTTTAGTCTCTGGTGCATTGGGTGGTCAGTCAGTCTTCTGAGTTTCTCTGATTGCAGCTGGGCTCTGCAGTCTCTTCTGTCGGCCATGGATTGCAGTTTTGTAATCTTTTCAAGTTCTACAATTGGCGTTGACTTCATGCCTCCTGTTATAACTCTCATGGCTTGGTTTTGAAGTTTGCTAACTTTATCGAAGTTCGCCTTTGCTGCTGTTGTCCATGCCGCAATGCCATACTCGAGAACTGGTCTCACTCTTCCAGTGTACAGTTTCTTTAGTATGCTTTCGTCTGCTCCCCAGCTTGTGCCAGCAAGTTTCCTCATGATTGCCATTCTTTCTCTGGCTCTCATTCGGTTTCTCTTGATCGGACTTTTCCATGTCATGCGCCGATCAAATGTGACTCCCAGATAGTTTGGGTTGTCGTTTGGCTGAAGGTATTTGCCGTTTAGACTTAATTTGGTGTTTTGGGGTTAGATTGATAGCGAGAATATTGTACATGTGGTTTTCTCCTCGTTTATTTTGACCAGCCATGAGTTCGCCCACTCTTCCAGCGATGTTAGGGCCTGCTGGATCTGATTTCTTGCTATGGTGAGATTCTTTTCAGAGGTCCACATAGCCAGATCGTCTGCAAACATTGAGCTATGAACTCTTCTTGGTATATTCTTGGTATATAATGTCATTTATATACACCAGGAAGAGTGTGGGTGACAGTACTCCCCATTGGGGTACTCCCTGCTCGAGTGTCACCTTTTTGCTCATCTGCCCTTGTACTTGGACTCTGGCCGTTCTGTTTTTGAGGTAGTGGCTGATCCACTTGTACATTTTCCCACAAAAATCACTTCTTCTTAGCTTGACTCTAAGTCCATCTTTCCAGACTTTGTCAAATGCCTTTTCTAGGTCCACCCAAACAGCTACTGTATGTTTCTGTTCCTGGTAGGCATCTTCTATTTCCTGGGCTATGAGGATGACCTGACCCTCAGTGGATCTGTGCTGTCTAAAGCCTGCTTGCTGTGGAATTAGTATCCGTTTTTCTTCCAGATGCCACATCAGTCTGGTGTTTATCATCCGTTCCATCAGTTTGCCGACACAGCTCAGTATGCTGATAGGCCTGTATCCATTTGGATTTGTTTTGTCTTTTCCTGTTTTTGGTACTGGTACAAGTACTGCGTCTTTCCATGCCTGGGGTACAATACCCCTTTTCCAGCTTTGGTTCAGGACTGATAGCAGTTTCCTTTTTGCTGTTTGACCCAGCCCCATCAGCGTTTCGTTTGTTATCCCGTCTTTTCCGGGAGATTTCCTTTTCCAGCCCAGTACAAGAATTGAGACTAGGATGTGGACAATTTTTTTTAATTGTTCAGTTCTGATAAAACCAAAAACCCTACTTGTGGTTGGCAGTAACACATCTTTGTCCTCTTTGCTCCCCACACCTCACTTAGCATCATCATCTCCTAGACCCTCTCTCCTCCCCACACCCACACCTCACTTAGCATCATCATCTCCTAGACCCTCTCTCCTCCCCACACCCACACCTCACTTAGCATCATCATCTCCTAGACCCTCTCTCCTCCCCACACCCACACCTCACTTAGCATCATCATCTCCTAGACCCTCTCTCCTCCCCACACCCACACCTCACTTAGCATCATCATCTCCTAGACCCTCTCTCCTCCCCACACCCACACCTCACTTAGCATCATCATCTCCTAGACCCTCTCTCCTCCCCACACCCACACCTCACTTAGCATCATCATCTCCTAGACCCTCTCTCCTCCCCACACCCACACCTCACTTAGCATCATCATCTCCTAGACCCTCTCTCCTCCCCACACCCACACCTCACTTAGCATCATCATCTCCTAACCCCAGCTTAAAAACTCTCTCCTCCCCACACCCACACCTCACTTAGCATCATCATCTCCTAGACCCTCTCTCCTCCCCACACCCACAACTCACAGCATCATCATCTCCTAACCCCAGATCACAGACCCCCTCTCCTCCCCACACCCACAACTCACAGCATCATCATCTCCTAGCCCCAGATCAAAGACCCTCTCTCCTCCCCACACTCACAACTCACTTAGCATCATCATCTCCTAACCCCAGCTTAAAAACTCTCTCCTCCACACACCCACAACTCACTTAGCATCATCATCTCCTAACCCCAGATCAAAGACCCTCTCTCCTCCCCACACCCACACAACTCACTTAGCATCATCATCTCCTAGCCCCAGCTCAAAGACCCTCTCTGCTCCCAGCTCCTCCAGCCTTTTGTCCAGAAGTATGCCCACAGAGTTGTAATGCTCATAAGTTTTGTTCCCTAAGCCAAACACCTGGGGAAGAGAATCACAACATCAATCACATCAGTCATAGGAACATCTATACACAGCAATGCTAGAGGAAGGGATCTGATCAGCAGAACCTCACAACTGTCATTCAGGTTTACAGATAGACTAGAGAAACCATGAATGCAGATACAAATAAAAGATCAACTATTCTAACAGGTACAGAGTTTCTCCTATCTAGGTCATCTAATAACGGAGGAAGGCCACTGTGAAAAGAAAATAAGAGAATAGGTATGGCCAACGCTGGCGAAGACGGATGTGGCGGAACGAAAATAGCAAATATCGCAGTCAAGCTGTAACCTAGCGACACAACGCATTCCGTACTCAACCCTGCTACTCACATAGTCCTGTTCGGGGCTTGGTATCTGGAGACTGAAATCGAACGCAGATAAGAAAAAAAGCAGACCCTTACATAAAATGCATGCTGAAGTCGGATGCAGTGGGCCGACAGGCGCAAAATAAAAACCACAGTGCAACGCACACTGCCTTGGGGATTAGATAAATAAGGCGAACGCAAAAAAAACACAAAAACTACTATATGGAACAGAAACATGGACAATGAATAGCAAGTTGGAAAAGAGTATTGAAGCCTCCAAAATGTGAGTATATAGAAGATTGGGTTGCATTTCTTGGAAAGAGAAGAAAACTAATGTGGAGGGATTGGAAAAGTTGGGAGTGGAAAGAGAATTAATGACCGAAATCAGGGTTAGACAGTTATGTTATTTTGGTCATATAACAAGACATACCTCCTTGTTGAAGACCGTACTAGAGGGTAGGGTGGAAGACAGTCGTTCAAGAGGAAGACAACGTTTTAAGTGGGTGGATAACATCAGGAGGTGGACTGGGAAAAGCCTCTCAGATTGCACCATTTCAGCAAAAGATCCTTTGTTGACGACCTTCAATGGGGAGATGGCACCTGAACTTGACAAGAGTTGGGGTTATCACTATAGCTGCTAGGTGAAGGTGCTCATGTCTCACGAGACGAACGGAAGTGTCAAATAGAGAGTTTAAATTCCACAAGATTCAAGTGTCCCCTGGTCTCAAGGCATGTGAGATCAGCTGCCTAGTCCTATCAGAGATGGATGATAAACTTAAATGAACCCTTGGCAGCTGAAAACAGATAAGAGTGGGGGCTGAAGGTAAAAAAATTCTTACCCAATAGTAGCAGCCCCTCCATCATGGAAGGGCACAACAGGTCAATCACATGTTTGTCTGCACACTCGATTACAAGTATTTATAAAAAGGACCTTCTACACCCCCAGGAGTAGAAGACTCTACACTTCCAGCGGTAGAAGATGACTAGGTAAGAGGTAGAAGACTCTACACTTCCAGTGTTAGAAGATGACTAGGTAAGTGAGGTAGAAGACTCTACACTTCCAGGGATAGGAGATGACTAGGTAATTGAGGTAGAAGACTCTACACTTCCAGGGGTAGGAGATGACTAGGTGAGGTAGAAGATTCTACACTTCCAGTGTTAGAAGATGACTAGGTAAGTGAGGTAGAGGACTATACTTTCAGGGGCAGAAGATGACTAGGTAAGTGAGGTAGAAGACTCTACACTCTTAGGGGTAGAAGAACAAGACTAAGTAAGGTAGAAGACTCTACACCCTCAGGGATAGAAAAGGAGTGACTAAGTAAAGAGTAGACCAGGTCATGCTGCTATCTGGGTCCGAACACACTCCCTTAGCTGTGAGAGGCAAGCAGTGTAATCAGCTCCAACTCAGATGTACCAAGTACAGATATCAGAATGTACAACAATCAATTCTGTGTACTCACAGCAAACTTGATTCCGGAGAAGTCTGCATTCCCATTAATTAGGAATTCATGGAATTCTTGAGCATTATCCGTAGGATCACCTTCCCCGTATGTGGCCATACAGAAGATGGCCAGGCTGTTGTTGATCTCCGTCAACTTGGACAGGTCTTCCTGGAGAAACAGATGCATGTCAATATTTGTACTGCGTCTATTCGGCCAATGACACGAGTTCACCAAAAATGTGTACAGAATATTCTGTACTTTCTGGATGAAAATTCTACAAAATATTAAAGTGAAACTATTACAAAAAATGATAGTGAAACTATTCCCAAAAATGATAGTGAAACTATTCCCAAAAATGATAGTGAAACTATTACCAAAAATGATAGTAGAATTATGACTCTGCCCCACAAGATGATATTAGAAACTCCAGCTAACACAACTAGTGTTCCACGCAACCCATTTCCCATGTTTCGTCTGGCATTTATGAAAATAAACACTTGTTCACCCAAGTTGACAACAGCAGCAATTTTAGAGAACACAATTATGGGAAAGGAAAATTCAACAAAAATGATTTCATTCTCAAATTCAAACTGGATTTTTACATTCCATCAGGGGTAGACCCCAGACTGAGGACCACTGCTCTACTGTATTGTTACATCAGACCCCAGACTGAGGACCCCAGACTTAGGACCACTGCTCTACTCTAGTGCCAGACGTCAGACTCCAGACTTAGGACCACTGCTCTACTCTAGTGCCAGACGTCAGACTCCAGACTGAGGACCACTGTTCTACTCTATTGTCAGACTTCAGACCCCAGACTGAGGACCATTGCTCTAATCTATTGCCAAACTTCAGACCCCAGACTGAGGAGCACTGCTCTACTCTATTGTCAGACTTCAGACCCCAGACTGAGGAGCACTGCTCTACTCTATTGTCAAACTTCAGACTGAGGACCACTGCTCTACTCTATTGTCAAGACTTCAGACCCCAGACTGAGGAGCACTGCTCTACTCTATTGTCAAACTTCAGACTGAGGACCACTGCTCTACTCTATTACCAGACTTCAGACCCCAGACTGAGGAGCACTGCTCTACTCTTTTGCCAAACTTCACTGAGGACCACTGCTCTACTCTATTGTCAGACTTTAGACTCCAGACTGAGGACCACTGCTCTACTCTACTGCCAGACTTCAGACCCCAGACTGAGGCCCACTGCTCTACTCTACTGCCAGACGACCCCAGACTGAGGCCCTCTACTGTATTGTCAGACGTACCATGTCACACTCGTCTGGGTCTGCTACCATGCCTTTCATCCCATATCTGGCAGCATCCTTAGCCAAGCGAGTGGCAAACTCTTCAGCTGTTCCTGTCTGAGAGCCATAGAAAACTACGACATTTCGATTCTGAAAAAATAGGCACAAAAATAGAAAGTATCAGCTGAACATGCTGAAGATGTTTACAGTAAGAGATATATAATACAACTTATTCTAGCTCCAAATGCTGTCATAGCTGGGAGTGGAGTCGAAACTTGCCTTTACTATGCTACTAATCAGCTCCTCATCTTCCTCTTTTTGACTTGATGGACATCTATAGCACACTCCATTCACTGTTTTTTCACCCCCACTTTCTATTTCTCCCCATACACTTCCATTTTTGTTACCACATGAAAAATCATCTTTGATCGTTATATTAACAGAATTTATACAGTATAATAAAACACCACCTCCCTTAGCCTTGTCTCCAACTATCCTATCTTTCCTTAACATTGTATATCCCTCTATTTCAAGTTCACTATCTGCAATGTCCTCATATGTCCATGATTCTGTTAACCCTATTATATCTGGTTTTTCTTCTTCTACATACAGTTCCAATTCTTCTCTTTTATTTACTATGCTTCTCACATTTGCATAAAAACATTTTAGTTTGTTATTTTGTTGTTTTTCCACTTTTTGCTTTATCATTTTAGTGTTTGCTTTTCCACTACTTATTTCACACTTCCCTGACACCAACTCTCCCCTTTGACTACATCCTCTATAGCACCCTATTGTAGGCCTATCTTTAGTCTCATACTTCATAGGCCTTACTAGTTTAAATTTCTAACACAATGATTAAACATAGACTTTGTTACAACATGCTGTCCTATCTCATTTAGATGTAAACCTCTCCTGTCTAACATTTTACTTTTGTCTACTTTCACATCAATAAATTCAATTCCCATGTCTGCACACATCACCTGTAACCTAAGGTTGATACCTATTATTTTGCTATCTATATAGTCTGACCCATCTGCTCTATCTAGATAGTCTGACCCATCTGCTCTGTCTAGATAGCCTGACCCATCTACTCTATCTAGATAGTCTGACCCATCTGCTCTTTCTAGATAGTCTGACCCATCTGCTTTATCTAGATAGTCTGACCCATCTGCTCTATCTAGATAGCTTGACCCATCTGCTCTATCTAGATATCCTGACCCATCTGCTCTATCTAGATAGTCTGACCCATCTGCTCTATCTAAATAGTCTGACACATCTGCTCTATCTAAATAGTCTGACACATCTGCTCTATCTAGATAGCCTGACCCATCTGCTCTATCTAGATAGCCTGACCCTTCTGCTCTATCTAAAATGCTCATCATTGTGACCTTTCTAAACTTTTTTCCTAAAGTGTTCCCATAAGACTTTTGTATTTATCCATAATTATTTCTGTACCATCTCTCTTTACATTATTTGTACCTGCCAATACTACCACATGACTGTTTCCTTTGTCATCTAACCTCTTTATTCTCCCCTCTATATCCTCTATTTTTGCTCCCCCAATATCCATTCTTTCAAACATGTTGTGTTGTTTAGACAAATGTCTGTCAACCTCTCTCACCATTGAATCTCCTACTACCAATACTGACCCCTCACTTATATTTGCATACTTCTCTCCAAAGTTCTCTGCCCTGTGAACTGTTTCCTCACTCAAATCTCCCTTACTTCCTTGACTGCAGCTTTTTTAAAATTTCCTCCATTTTCACTTGTTTCCTTTCTATTTTCATCTGCCTCTTTTCTATCTCCTCCAATCTCTTCTCATTTTCCCTTATATCGCACTCCATTTGTGCCTTCCTCTCTTCGACTCTACAAATCCTACATAAAACTTTTCCTTCATCTTCCAACGTTGTATCTAACCCTACACTAGTAATACTAACATTTCCGCCACACAAATCACACAATCTGACTTGGCCTTTGTTCGTAGCATTTCGTCTCGTCTTAGTGACCATACTAATTATGCTATTTATTATCGTTAGCTAATAAGTTATACTAATACCTAATACAATGTATACTTCTTAGAGCAAAGTAAAAAAAACAAATGTCGCTGGTATTTCCCTTATGACAAAGTATCGCTAACGACTAGGCCTATACTAAATTTACTGTTACCTGATTGTTACTACCGCTCACTGTTCCACGCAATTTTTTTTTTTTTGCGTTCGCCTTATTTCTCTATTCCCCAAGGCGGTGTGCGTTGCACTGTGGTTTTTATTTTGCGCCTGTCGGCCCAGTGCATCCGACTTCAGCACGCATTTTATGTAAGGGTCTGCTTCCTCCTGCATTTTCTAAGGGTTTGCTTCCCCGGGGTAACGGCCGGTGCTGTGTTGGGGATCGAACCCAGCACCTTCGGATCGTGAGCCGTGCCACGTAACCACTAGGCCCCCCACGCTATTTAATTATGTCAAGTCACTAACTGTTATTACGAGGCCACTATATTTGAAAATATGTATGCTACAATAAACTACAATTACAACTACGTTATTATTACACAAATTAATTCTAAACACTAATACTTATCTGAAACGCTATAGATCTCTGTACTGTCAATTCAAATTCACCACCATCTTGAAGATGGAAGAGAGAGAACATGCTCCTATGTTTAATATAAGCCATAGATGGTAATTCATCTAGGAGAAGGAAAACTACTAATGACCGACTGCCTTCCAGGTAGTCTGATGGCAATCAAAAGCTATGAAGAATTAATTTAAATAAAAAGATTTTCAAAAAGTGAACATGCTAGGCAGAAAGACAGATATCGTCGCAAGTAAACTTGTCAAATGTGGAATAGGATCAAGATACTGAGCAGTGCATGAGCTGCAGTGGTCAGTGAACCAGAGCTGACTGCTAGCATCAGGGCCAGCGAACCAGAGCTGACTGCTAGCATCAGGGCCAGCGAACCAGAGCTGACTGCTAGCATCAGGGCCGGCGAACCAGAGCTGACAAGACCCTTCTACACCTCCACGCGGTGATCCTGGATAACAGGCTGCAGCAGGATAGACTGGCTAAGAAGAAGGGATCGAAGAGGGAATGCTAACCTGGTACTCAAAAAATGCTTGCTGAAGGTGCAAATATTGCAGTGAAGCTGTAAACTACGACACAACGCATTCCGTTCTCTGGACTACATTCTGCTACTTAAGCCCTTTCAGGGTTTGGTAGCGGGAGATTGAGAACAAACAAAGCCAAACCAAGCCAAACGTGGAACAGAATATATTATGCTAAATAAATAGGACAAATATTTTTTTACAGGAGTGATCGAAGAAGAAAATAGTAAGATGATTTGTTTGGACTAAAGACAGCAGTGGTTGAGATGAAAGCAGTCAGTGACTCATAGCTGGCTGCATGCATCAGAGCCAGTGACTCAGCTGGCTGCATGCATCAGGGCCAGTGACTCTTAGCTGGCTGCTTGCATCAGGGCCAGTGACTCTTAGCTGGCTGCATGCATCAGGGTCAGTGACTCTTAGCTGGCTGCTTGCATCAGGGCCAGTGACTCTTAGCTGGCTGCATGCATCAGGGCCAGTGACTCATAGCCGACCAAGATCCTATTCCACCTCCAAGTGGCAGCCCTGGAAACAGGCTACATCAGACTGACTTGACTTGGCTTCGTTCGTTCTCAATCTCCCACTACCAAACACTGAAAGGGCTTAAGTAGCAGAATGTAGTCCAGGAAACGGAATGTGTTGTGTTGTAGTTTACAAGCTTGGCTGCGTTATTTGCACCTTTCGGTCTAACACATCCGACTTCATCAAGCATCTTTTGAGTACCGGGTTAGCATTCCCTCTTCGATCCCTTCTCCTTAGCCAGTCTGCCCTGCTGCAGCCTGTTATCCAGGATCATCGTGTGGAGGTGTAGAAGGGTCTTGGCAGCTCTGGTTCGCTGGCCCTGACACTAGGAGTCAGCTGTGAGTCGCTGACCACTGCAGCTCATGCGCTGCTCAGCTCTGGTTCGCTGGCCCTGACACTAGGAGTCAGCTGTGAGTCGCTGACCACTGCAGCTCATGCGCTGCTCAGCTCTGGTTCGCTGGCCCTGACACTAGGAGTCAGCTGTGAGTCGCTGACCACTGCAGCTCATGCGCTGCTCAGCATCTTAATCCCCATCAGACTGACTGAGAGAACAGACATGGAAGAAGAAAGACAAACCCAGCCCCAAAAGTACTGTGCTGAAACCGGGGTGCCGGCCCACAAGGCCCCTATATTGCAGCCTCATTGTAAACCACAACATGAAAACAAATTGTCCGTTTCAGGTCAAACGAGGAAGAAACTGGTCTGGCCATGTTTTTAGTCAATTCTTGTACAAACAGAAATAAAATGTGCCAAGATTTTCAACTGTCCAGTCAGTCATTGGTCAAGTATCCAAGACGATAGTCTGGGCTAATCCCCCAGTCATTGGTCAAGTATCCACACAGTCTGAACTAACCCTCCAATCAGTCATTGGTCAAGTATCCACACAGTCTGAGCTAACCTTACAGTCATTGGTCAAGTAGCCAAGATGACAGTCTGAGCTAACCTTACAGTCATTGGTCAAGTAGCTAAGATGACAGTCTGAGCTAACCTTACAGTCATTGGTCAAGTAGCTAAGATGACAGTCTGAGCTAACCTTACAGTCATAAGTCAAGTATCTACACAGTCTGAGCTAACCTTACAGTAATTGGTCAAGTAGCCAAGATGACAGTCTGGGCTAACCTTATAGTCATAAGTCAAGTATCTACACAGTCTGAGCTAACCTTACAGTCATTGGTCAAGTAGCCAAGATGACAGTCTGGGCTAACTCTCCAGCCAGAAGATGTACACAAAGTCATGGATTTGTTCTGTCTATCTTGTGGTAATACACTGTCCTAGAGTGGTGGATACCTGTCTGAGACTTCTGAGCTGTCCATGAGATTCTCACAGCCAGGTCACATGATTACAGCCAGGTCCCATGATCCCAGCCAGATCCCATGATCAGTCAGGTCCCATGATCACAGTCAGTTCCCATGATCACAGCCAGGTCCCATGATCACAGTCAGGTCCTATGATCACAGTCAGGTCCCATGATCACAGCCAGGTCCCATGATCACAGCCAGGTCCCATGATCACAGCCAGGTCACATGATCACAGCCAGGTCACATGATCACAGTCAGGTCCCATGATCACAGCCAGGTCCCATGATCACAGTCAGGTCACATGATCACAGTCAGGTCACATGATCACAGTCAGGTCCCATGATCACAGTCAGGTCCCATGATCACAGTAAGGTCCCATGATCACAGTCAGGTCCCATGATCAGTCAGGTCCCATGATCAGTCAGGTCCCATGATCACAGTCAGGTCCCATGATTAGTCAGGTCCCATGATCACAGTCAGGTCCCATGATCACAATGTCAAGCCATCACTTACAGTGTTCTTCATCTTGGTGATGAAAGAGGCATCACAGGATGTTGATATCTCCAGCAATGGTCTGTAGGATTGCAAACACACAGCTCACAAACATGGCAGCGATATGTACTCAACAAAACAATTACACATGCAAGAATGTAAGGGTTATTTATTGCACAAAGTAGTTACGCAAGATAAAAACTAGCTATTGCACAAAGTAATTACGCAATGTAAGGGCTATCTATCACACAGACAATTACACATGTGAGGGATATATATCCCACAGACAATTACACGTGTAAGGGTTATCTACCAAACAGGCAATTACACATTTAAGGGCTATCTATCACACCAACAATCACACATGTAAGTGATATATATCAAACAGACAATCACACATGTAAGGGTCATCTATCAAACAGACAATCACACATGTAAGGGATATCTATCAAACAGACAATCACACATGTAAGGGTTATCTATCAAACAGGCAATCACACATGTAAGGGGTAAAAGATATTTATCAAACAGACAATTACATATGTAAGGGTTATTTATCAAACAGACAATTAAACATGTAATGGATATATATCAAACAGACAATCACACATGTAAGGGTCATCTATCAAACAGACAATAACACATGTAAGGGTTATCTATCAAACAGGCAATCACACATGTAAGGGGTAAGATATATTTATCAAACACACAATTACATATGTAAGGGTTATTTATCAAACAGACAATTACACATGTAATGGATATCTATCAAACAGACAATCACACATGTAAGGGTCATCTATCAAACAGACAATTACATATGTAAGGGTTATTTATCAAACAGACAATTACACATGTAATGGATATCTATCAAACAGACAATCACACATGTAAGGGGCATCTATCAAACAGACAATCACACATGTAAGGGTCATCTATCAAACAAAATGATTTGAGAAAAAAGGTAAAGATAGTGCCAGGCTACGGGATAAAGTGTTAGAGACTTCAATGTGCTAGGTCTGGGCTTTTAGTGAGGCCGGCTAACGAGTTCCCATCCTGGCTGCCCTGACTTCTCTAACTGTATTTCTGGTACCAATTTACGGCTTGGTAGACTGGGGCATGCATAAACCAGAGGAGCAAACGCCTGTGTCTCGGCTGTAAGAAGCATCACCCCGCAGCCTGCTGACATTCCAATAGTGTTTGTTTAGCCGACGAGTGGGGCCCGGTTGACAGCAATAGAGCCACTGTAACATTCCAAGCATATCCTAAGCGGTGACAAAAGAGGGTTGAGTATGTGGTTAGCACCATCATTATGTAAAAACTAATGCCATCAAACCACCACAGAAAGTGCTTTGAAACACTCCACCTAAATGGACCAGCTGTGGTGGTGAGCCTATGCTTGTCTTGGAGTGTAAAGTCAAATCAACCAATTGAGATCAAGACGCTGAGCAGCACATGAGCTGCACTGGTCAGCGACTGATAGCTGACTGCTAGCGTCAGGGCCAGCGAACCAGAGCTGCCAAGACCCTTCTACACCTCCACGCGGTGATCCTGGATAACAGGCTGCAGCAGGGCAGACTGGCTAAGGAGAAGGGATCGAAGAGGGAATGCTAACCCGGTACTAAAAAATGCTTGCTGAAGTCGGATGTGTTGGACAGAAAGGTGCAAATATTGCAGCCAAGCTGTAAACTACAACACAACACATTCCGTTCTCCGGACTACATTCTGCTACTTAAGCCCTTTCAGGGTTTGGTAGTGGGAGATTGAGAACGAAGAAGAAATCAACCAATCAATAAATCAATTAATCAGTCAATCAACCAATTAGTCAATAAATAAATCAATTAGTCAATCAATCTGTCAGTCAATCAATTAGTCAATTAGTCAATCAATCGATCAGTCAATCAATTAGTAAATCAATCAGTTAGGCAATCAATCAGTCAATTAATAAATCAGCCAATCAATTAATCAATCATTTAATCAGTCAATCAATCAGTCAATCACAAGATACAATGTGGAGATCAATACTCACGCAGATGTCAGCTTCTTGAAATTCTGAACCTCCTGTTTTCTGCCCCTAAAGATAAACCAGTAGAGGGCAAACCCCCCTGCCAGTGACATGATGAACAAATCCGTCACGGACACGTAGGATGACTCTGTCTCTCCTATGTCCATGTTTACTTCCTGGGCAGAGCTCATTATATGCTCACAGAGAGGTTGCGATCTTCCGTCGAATGGTTCAGAATATCAGCGGGCGAGTTGCAGACTCTGGAACTGAAACATCAGAAAAATACATCGGGTTACAAATAGTTTGAGAGCTGATCAGACACATCTGTATAGTTTGAGAGATGGTCAGACACATCTGTACAGTTTGAGAGATGGTCAGACACATCTGTATAGTTTGAGAGATGGTCAGACACATCTGTATAGTTTGAGAGACGATGAAACACATCTGTATAGTTTGAGAGACGGTCAGACACATCTGTATAGTTCGAGAGACCGATCAGACATATCTGTATAGTTTGAGAGATGGTCAGACACATCTGTATAGTTTGAGAGACGGTCAAACACATCTGTATAGTTTGAGAGACGTCAGACACATCTGTATAGTTTGAGAGACCGGTCAAACACGTCTGTATAGTTTAAGAGACGGTCAAACGCATCTGTATAGTTTGAGAGAGGGTCAAACACATCTGTATAGTTTGAGAGACCGGTCAAACACATCTGTATAGTTTGAGAGACGATGAAACACATCTGTATAGTTTGAGAGCCGGTCAAACACATCTGTATAGTTTGAGAGACGTTCAAACGCATCTGTATAGTTTGAGAGACGATCAGACACATCTGTATAGTTTGAGAGACAGTCAGACACATCTGTATAGTTTGAGAGACGATCAGACACATATGTATAGTTTGAGAGACGATGAAACACATCTGTATAGTTTGAGAGACCGGTCAAACACATCTGTATAGTTTGTGAGACGATAAAACACATCTGTATAGTTTGAGAAACGGTCAGACACATCTGTATAGTTTAGCAAGCACATTTTAACTTACAGAAAGAACAACTCCCAACACGAAACACAAGCCAATCTGGCATGCACATATCTAATTGCTAGACACTCAACAACTGTAAATGGCGATGACCTGTCTGTCTGCCTGCGTGTGTGTGCTGTTCGTTATGGTGGTTTAATTTTATTTGGGATAACGTTATGCCGAATTGACATCACTGTACTAAAGGCAGGCCACAGGTGTTCAGTCCCTCTCTTATGCCAACACATTCAAATTGCAAAGAGTATGAATACTGATAGTTTCAGTAGGCCGCTTGTTGTACACACTTCTGCTCTGTCCTGCCAGTCGCCGTTGCCTAGTAACTCTACTTCTTCCTCCTCGTTCGTCTTCAGACCCCAACTTAAATGACTTTAATGGAGGCAGCACTCGACTTGAGGGCAGTTTATGGACCTTCATCGGCTGTAGTGTCCTTACTCAGCAGACGGTCATTGGTTCCTTTAAATGTTTCCCTCTATCCATATTTAATGAAGATGCCAACAAAATGGATGCTCGTGAGACCAAAATGGCAGCTCAACGTAGGTGGCTCAGGTTATATAGACGTCCTCCACTGAACCAGCACGTAGGTGGCTCAGGTTATATGGAGGTTCTACACTGAAGTCGCATTGTATGCGCTGCTTGGGAGGTGACAGTTGTCCTATTCTATCTTCCCCAGACACAACACGGGCGAGCTGCTGGTTCACACACACAGACAGCACACTCCCAGGATGCCACTAGCTGAACTTTGCTACCACGTAATGACAAGTCGGCACTAAGTTTTTTCTGTCACTGATTGGTGAAGTCTCGGTAATTATGCGGGTGACGCAACAAGGTTATGGCAGGCGTTTATGGTGCGCGGTCACGGAGGCTCTCTCTCTCCACACACACAAATCCCACACACAAACACATCCCATCATACACCCACACCAGCGAACTACACGCACACATTAACACACCAGCGAACTGCACACACACATTAACGCACCAGCGAACTGCACACACACATTAACACACGAGCGAACTGCACACACACATTAACGCACCAGCGAACTGCACACACACATTAACACACGAGCGAACTGCACACACACATTAACACACGAGCGAACTGCACACACACATTAACACACGAGCGAACTGCACAACCACATTAACACACGAGCGAACTGCACACACACATTAAAACACGAGCGAACTGCACACACACATTAACACACGAGCGAACTGCACACACACACACATTAACACACGAGCGAACTGCACACACACATTAAAACACGAGCGAACTGCACACACACATTAACACACGAGCGAACTGCACACACACATTAACGCACCAGCGAACTGCACACACACATTAAAACACCAGCGAATTGCACACACACATTAACGCACCAGCGAACTGCACACGGCGTTATATGAGAGAGACTTGTCACAAGAAAGCTATATGTGACTAGCGCTTGGACGCGGTGGTCTGCCTGCCTGAAGAATGGCCACCCAACAACCGGAAACCTGAGGAATCCTTTAAACAGCTGTTGGGACATGGTCATGACTTCGGTAAATGGCATATACTCCGAAGGCTACCAAAGATGGGGTCATGGCATACACTCCGAGGGCTACCAAAGATGGGGTCATGGCATACACTCCGAGGGCTACCAAAGATGGGGGCATGGCATACACTCCGAGGGCTACCAAAGATGGGGTCATGGCATACACTCCGAGGGCTACCAAAGATGGGGTCATGGCATACACTCCGAGGGCTACCAAAGATGGGGTCATGGCATACACTCCGAGGGCTACTAAAGATGGGGTCATGGCATACACTCCGAGGGCTACCAAAGATGGGGTCATGGCATACACTCCGAGGGCTACCAAAGATGGGGTCATGGCATACACTCCGAGTTCTACCAAAGATGGGGTCATGGCATACACTCCGAGGGCTACCAAAGATGGGGTCATGGCATACACTCCGAGGGCTACCAAAGATGGGGTCATGGCATACACTCCGAGGGCTACCAAAGATGGGGTCATGGCATACACTCCGAGGGCTACCAAAGATGGGGTCATGGCCTACACTCCGAGGGCTACCAAAGATGGGGTCATGGCATACACTCCGAGGGCTACCAAAGATGGGGTCATGGCATACACTCCGAGGGCTACCAAAGATGGGGTCATGGCATACACTCCGAGGGCTACCAAAGATGGGGTCATGGTATACACTCCGAGGGCTACCAAAGATGGGGTCATGGCATACACTCCGAGGGCTACCAAAGATGGGGTCATGGCATACACTCCGAGGGCTACCAAAGATGGGGTCATGGCATACACTCCGAGGGCTACCAAAGATGGGGGCATGGCATACACTCCGAGGGCTACCAAAGATGGGGTCATGGCATACACTCCGAGGGCTACCAAAGATGGGGTCATGGCATACACTCCGAGGGCTACCAAAGATGGGGTCATGCATACACTCCGAGGGCTACCAAAGATGGGGTCATGGCATACACTCCGAGGGCTACCAAAGATGGGGTCATGGCATACACTCCGAGGGCTACCAAAGATGGGGTCATGACATACACTCCGAGGGCTACCAAAGATGGGGTCATGGCATACACTCCGAGGGCTACCAAAGATGGGGTCATGGCATTCACTCCGAGGGCTACCAAAGATGGGGTCATGGCATACACACTGAGGGCTACCAAAGATGGGGTCATGGCATACACTCCGAGGGCTACCAAAGATGGGGTCATGGCATACACTCCGAGGGCTACCAAAGATGGGGTCATGGCATACACTCTGAGTGTTACCCACCATGGGGTCATGGCATACACTCCGAGGGCTACCAAAGATGGGGTCATGCATACACTCCGAGGGCTACCAAAGATGGGGTCATGGCATACACTCCGAGGGCTACCAAAGATGGGGTCATGGCATACACTCCGAGGGCTACCAAAGATGGGGTCATGACATACACTCCGAGGGCTACCAAAGATGGGGTCATGGCATACACTCCGAGGGCTACCAAAGATGGGGTCATGGCATTCACTCCGAGGGCTACCAAAGATGGGGTCATGGCATACACACTGAGGGCTACCAAAGATGGAGTCATGGCATACACTCCGAGGGCTACCAAAGATGGGGTCATGGCATACACTCCGAGGGCTACCAAAGATGGGGTCATGGCATACACTCTGAGTGTTACCCACCATGGGGTCATGGCATACACTCTGAGGGCTACCAAAGATGGGGTCATGGCATACACTCCGAGGGCTACCAAAGATGGGGTCATGACATACACTCTGAGGGCTACCAAAGATGGGGTCATGGCATACACTCTGAGGGCTACCAAAGATGGGGTCATGGCATACACTCTGAGTGTTACCCACCATGGGGTCATGGCATACACTCCGAGTGCTACCCACCATGGGGTCATGGCATACACTCCGAGTGCTACCCACGATTGGGTCATGGCATACACTCCGAGTGCTACCAAAGACGGGGTCATGGCATACACTCCGAGTGCTACCCACGATGAAAGGAATAGAACAATTGTCACCTTTCCAGCAAGTCGTAAAATGCGACTAAATAGGGTTGTGCTTGGGGATAGTTTCCTCGTCATGTGAAAAGAAATCTATAATTGTAACCAGCCACTGCAAACTCAGATACAGGCTTCCTGCAGGGAGTCAGTCGCAATGGTGGTCTACGCTTCACATTGGAGAGATGATGATTATATATGCCTCCTGGACTAAAGCATACGTCCTCCTCAGTTGTTGTGTATAGTGTGTTGTGTGGGGTGTGGTGGGGTGGGAACAGCAGGTTTCGCAGATCGGCCAGCCCTGGTCACAGAGTCAGGAGGTGCTCAACTGACTCCTTGTAGCAGAGTCAGCAGTTTGGTTCACGTTGTGGGTCTATTCTATTCAGATGGTCCATCGGAGCCAAATAGATGATATGTCCTGACACAACTAGATGGTCCATCAGAGCCAAATAGATTATATGTCCTGACACAACTAGATGGATGGTCCATCAGAGCCAAATAGATGATATGTCCTGACACAACTAGATGGTCCATCAGAGCCAAATAGATTATATGTCCTGACACAACTAGAGAGATGGTCCATCGGAGCCAAATAGATGATATGTCCTGACACAACTAGAGAGATGGTCCATCGGAGCCAAATAGATTATATGTCCTGACACAACTAGAGAGATGGTCCATCAGAGCCAAATAAATGATATGTCCTGACACAACTAGAGAGATGGTCCATCAGAGCCAAATAGATGATATGTCCTGACACAACTAGAGAGATGGTCCATCGGAGCCAAATAGATGATATGTCCTGACACAACTAGAGAGATGGTCCATCAGAGCCAAATAAATGATATGTCCTGACACAACTAGATGGTCCATCAGAGCCAAATAGATGATATGTCCTGACACAACTAGAGAGATGGTCCATCGGAGCCAAATAGATGATATGTCCTGACACAACTAGAGAGATGGTCCATCGGAGCCAAATAGATTATATGTCCTGACACAACTAGAGAGATGGTCCATCGGAGCCAAATAAATGATATGTCCTGACACAACTAGAGAGATGGTCCATCGGAGCCAAATAGATGATATGTCCTGACACAACTAGAGAGATGGTCCATCGGAGCCAAATAGATGATATGTCCTGACACAACTAGAGAGATGGTCCATCGGAGCCAAATAGATGATATGTCCTGACACAACTAGAGAGATGGTCCATCGGAGCCAAATAGATGAAATGTCCTGACACAACTAGAGAGATGGTCCATCGGAGCCAAATAGATGATATGTCCTGACACAACTAGAGAGATGGTCCATCGGAGCCAAATAGATGATATGTCCTGACACAACTAGAGAGATGGTCCATCGGAGCCAAATAGATGATATGTCCTGACACAACTAGAGAGATGGTCCATCGGAGCCAAATAGATGATATGTCCTGACACAACTAGAGAGATGGTCCATCGGAGCCAAATAGATGATATGTCCTGACACAACTAGAGAGATGGTCCATCGGAGCCAAATAGATGATATGTCCTGACACAACTAGAGAGATGGTCCATCGGAGCCAAATAGATGAAATGTCCTGACACAACTAGAGAGATGGTCCATCGGAGCCAAATAGATGATATGTCCTGACACAACTAGAGAGATGGTCCATCGGAGCCAAATAGATGATATGTCCTGACACAACTAGAGAGATGGTCCATCGGAGCCAAATAGATGATATGTCCTGACACAACTAGAGAGATGGTCCATCGGAGCCAAATAGATGATATGTCCTGACACAACTAGAGAGATGGTCCATCGGAGCCAAATAGATGATATGTCCTGACACAACTAGAGAGATGGTCCATCGGAGCCAAATAGATGATATGTCCTGACACAACTAGAGAGATACAAACACCAGTGAAGCAGTCCACAACAACAAACACATACATCCAACATAACATGCACAGTGACAACAACCAGAAGTTCAGATAAGCAGTTGTCCGACAGATCATGGTAGTTCTTAAGTATATGACCACGTCTAAGAAGGAGAGAGAGAGACAGAGAGAGGAGTGGGCAAAGAATAGTGTTTGTGTGTACAGCTATGTGTTAACTAGGTATTGTGTAGTACGTCACAACAGCCCGTATCCCGTTGCTACGCCCCAACATGGTCGCCACGAGTGTGCTTAAACGAGTTCCAATCTTCTGTCTTCTTCTGCGTTCGTTCTCAATCTCCCACTACCACACTTCTCTCAGGTTGCTCACACTTCTCTCAGGTTGCTCACACTTCTCTCAGGTTGCTCACACTTCTCTCAGGTTGCTCACACTTCTCTCAGGTTGCTCACACTTCTCTCAGGTTGCTTACACTTCTCTCAGGTTGCTCACACTTCTCTCAGGTTGCTCACACTTCTCTCAGGTTGCTCACACTTCTCCCAGCTGTGCTCACACTTCTCTCAGGTTGCTCACGCTTCTCTCAGGTTGCTTACACTTCTCTCCAGTTGCTCACACTTCTCTCAGGGTGCTCACGCTTCTCTCAGGGTGCTCACAGTGTTTTAAGCACATCTGAAAGTCACTCAGGAGGAGCATCTCCATCATGACTTTCATCGCGATTTCTTTTATGTCCTGAAGTTTGTGTCTTTCAGTGGCAACTTCAGTCTTGGAAAGATCCAAAAGTCGCAGGGATTCGTGTCTGGGGAGTAGGAGGAAGTGCCAAAAGTCGCAGGGAGTCGTGTCTGGGGAGTAGGAGGAGGTGCCAAAAGTCACAGGGAGTTGTGTCTGGGGAGTAGGAGGAGGTGCCAAAAGTCGCAGGGAGTCGTGTCTGGGGAGTAGGAGGAGGTGCCAAAAGTCGCAGGGAGTCGTGTCTGGGGAGTAGGAGGAGGTGCCAAAAGTCGCGGGGAGTCATGTCTGGGGAGTAGGAGGAGGTGCCAAAAGTCGCAGGGAGTCGTGTCTGGGGAGTAGGAGGAGGTGCCAAAAGTCGCAGGGAGTCGTGTCTGGGGAGTAGGAGGAGGTGCCAAAAGTCACAGGGAGTTGTGTCTGGGGAGTAGGAGGAGGTGCCAAAAGTCGCAGGGAGTCGTGTCTGGGGAGTAGGAGTAGGTGCCAAAAGTCGCAGGGAGTCGTGTCTGGGGAGTAGGAGGAGGTGCCAAAAGTCGCGGGGAGTCATGTCTGGGGAGTAGGAGGAGGTGCCAAAAATCGCAGGGAGTCGTGTCTGGGGAGTAGGAGGAGGTGCCAAAAGTCGCAGGGATTCGTGTACAGGGACTAGGAGGAGGTGATATAAGTCACAGGGAGTCATGTCTGGGGAGTAGGAGGAGGTGCCAAAAGTCACAGGGAGTCGTGTCTGGGGAGTAGGAGGAGGTGCCAAAAGTCGCAGGGAGTCATGTCTGGGGAGTAGGAGGAGGTGCCAAAAGTCGCAGGGAGTCATGTCTGGGGAGTAGGAGGAGGTGCCAAAAGTCGCAGGGAGTCGTGTCTGGGGAGTAGGAGGAGGTGCCAAAAGTCACAGGGAGTCGTGTCTGGGGAGTAGGAGGAGGTGCCAAAAGTCGCGGGGAGTCATGTCTGGGGAGTAGGATGAGGTGCCAAAAGTCGCAGGGAGTCGTGTCTGGGGAGTAGGAGGAGGTGCCAAAAGTCGCAGGGAGTCGTGTCTGGGGAGTAGGAGGAGGTGCCAAAAGTCGCAGGGAGTCGTGTCTGGGGAGTAGGAGGAGGTGCCAAAAGTCGCGGGGAGTCATGTCTGGGGAGTAGGAGGAGGTGCCAAAAGTCGCAGGGAGTCGTGTCTGGGGAGTAGGAGGAGGTGCCAAAAGTCGCAGGGATTCGTGTACAGGGACTAGGAGGAGGTGATAAAAGTCACAGGGAGTCATGTCTGGGGAGTAGGAGGAGGTGCCAAAAGTTGCAGGGAGTCATGTCTGGGGAGTAGGAGGAGGTGCCAAAAGTCACAGGGAGTCGTGTCTGGGGAGTAGGAGGAGGTGCCAAAAGTCGCAGGGAGTCATGTCTGGGGAGTAGGAGGAGGTGCCAAAAGTCGCAGGGAGTCGTGTCTGGGGAGTAGGAGGAGGTGCCAAAAGTCGCAGGGAGTCGTGTCTGGGGAGTAGGAGGAGGTGCCAAAAGTCGCAGGGAGTCGTGTCTGGGGAGTAGGAGGAGGTGCCAAAAGTCGCGGGGAGTCATGTCTGGGGAGTAGGAGGAGGTGCCAAAAGTCGCAGGGAGTCGTGTCTGGGGAGTAGGAGGAGGTGCCAAAAGTCGCAGGGATTCGTGTCTGGGGAGTAGGAGGAGGTGCCAAAAGTCGCAGGGAGTCGTGTCTGGGGAGTAGGAGGAGGTGCCAAAAGTCACGGGGAGTCGTGCACAGGGACTAGGAGGAGGTGATAAAAGTCACAGGAAGTCATGTCCGGGGAGTAGGAGGAGGTGCCAAAAGTCACAGGGACTCGTGTCTGGAGGTGTCATGAGGCAGGTGTATGTTACCCCAGCTAATGCTACTCTAAGATACTGCAGCAGATACTTAGACATCTGGCTGAGAGACAGATGGACAAAGTCCAATGCTGTTTCATATCAAACCGAAGAACTCAAGACCGTAAGATGGCACGCAGATTACTGAGGGAAAAGGCTTGAGAAGAACTCAAGACTGTAAGATGGCACTCAGGTAACTCAGTGAAAAGGCTATTGTGTATGATATGCAATGGAACCTCTGTTACTTGGATCTGGAAAATGCATTCGATAAGGTGCCCTAAAGTAGGCTCTGGCGCTGTCTGGAAAGGAAAAACGCCACAGCCCTTGCAAACTCCAATGGAACAATCTTAACTTTGGGGGTTTGGCCATAACTGGAGACTGAAAGATGATCGGCTACCACAGCGGTCATGGGAAGCAAAGAATCAGAGATCCAGATCCATAGGACTACCCAAAGTCTGCTGAGATAACACCATAAGGTAGTCTATGGACGACCCAAAGTCTGCTGGGATGACACCATAAGGTAGTCTATGGACGACCCAAAGTCTGCTGGGATGACACCATAAGGTAGTCTATGGACGACCCAAAGTCTGCTGGGATGACCAAAAAAAAACCCAGACTATAAGAGACTGTTGACCAGACTGGACCCAGGTCAAGAGGAAGACAGAGTAGTCTAGTGCTCTTTCTGGCAAATAACTACATCACAGGGTAGAAGAGGAGTGATTGTCAGGGTAGAAGATGAGTGATTGTCAAGGTAGAAGAGGAGTGACTAAGTCAGGGTAGAAAAGGAGTGATTGTCAGGGTAGAAGAGGAGTGACTAAGTCAGGGTAGAAGAGGAGTGACTAAGTCAGAATAGAAGAGGAGTGATTGTCAGGGTAGAAGCGGAGTGATTGTCAGGGTAGAAGAGGAGTGATTGTCAGGGTAGAAGAGGAGTGATTGTCAGAGTAGAAGAGGAGTGACTAAGTCAGGGTAGAAGAGGAGTGACTAAGTCAGGGTAGAAGAGGAGTGATTGTCAGGGTAGAAGAGGAGTGACTAAGTCAGGGTAGAAGAGGAGTGATTGTCAGGGTAGAAGAGGAGTGACTAAGTCAGGGTAAAAGAGGAGTGACTAAGTCAGGGTAGAAGAGGAGTGACTGTCAGGGTAGAAGAGGAGTGACTGTCAGGGTAGAAGAGGAGTGACTGTCAGGGTAGAAGAGGAGTGACTGTCAGTTTAGAAGAGGAGTGACTGTCAGGGTAGAAGAGGATTGACTAAGTTAGGGTAGAAGAGGATTGACTAAGTTAGGGTAGAAGAGGAGTGACTAAGTCAGGGTAGAAGAGGAGTGACTGTCAGGGTAGAAGAGGATTGACTAAGTCAGGGTAGAAGAGGAGTGACTAAGTCAGGGTAGAAGAGGAGTGATTGTCAGGGTAGAAGAGGAGTGACTAAGTCAGGGTAGAAGAGGAGTGACTAAATCAGGGTAGAAGAGGAGTGACTAAGTCAGGGTAGAAGAGGAGTGACTGTCAGGGTAGAAGAGGATTGACTAAGTTAGGGTAGAAGAGGAGTGACTAAGTTAGGGTAGAAGAGGAGTGACTAAGTCAGGGTAGAAGAGGAGTAACTTAGTCAGGGTAGAAGAGGAGTGACTGTCAGAGTAGAAGAGGAGTGACTAAGTCAGGGTAGAAGAGGAGTGACTAAGTCAGGGTAGAAGAGGAGTGACTAAGTCAGGGTAGAAGAGGAATGACTAAGTCAGGGTAGAAGAGGAATGACTAAGTCAGGGTAGAAGAGGAATGACTAAGTCAGGGTAGAAGAGGAGTGACTGTCAGGGTAGAAGAGGAGTGATTGTCAGGGTAGAAGAGGAGTGACTGTCAGGGTAGAAGAGGAGTGACTAAGTCAGGGTAGAAGAGGAGTGACTGTCAGGGTAGAAGAGGATTGACTAAGTTAGGGTAGAAGAGGATTGACTAAGTTAGGGTAGAAGAGGAGTGACTAAGTCAGGGTAGAAGAGGAGTGACTAAGTCAGGGAAGAAGAGGAGTGACTAAGTCAGGGTAGAAGAGGAGTGACTAAGTCAGGGTAGAAGAGGAGTGACTGTCAGAGTAGAAGAAGAGTGATTGTCAGGGTAGAAGAGGAGTGACTAAGTCAGGGTAGAAGAGGAGTGACTAAGTCAGGGTAGAAGAGGAGTGACTAAGTCAGGGTAGAAGAGGAGTGACTAAGTCAGGATAGAAGAGGAGTGACTAAGTCAGGGTAGAAGAGGAGTGACTAAGTAATGAAATATGTGGCACTCTCCCTACTTTGGTGCAGGTTTCATGTAAGGAGCTGGCCCTATGCCCCATAATGAATCATATGTTTGAGAAGACATGTGGAACAAAAGCTCGTGTTTATCAATAAGCCCTCGCCTTGTCACTGCTGATGTACATCCTCCAGGTGGACAAACAGACATTAAGCAAACAAGGCCATGTGTGGATCTGTCAACCAGTTATGTATGAATCTGCCAACCAGTTATGTGTGGGTCTGCCAACCAGTTATGTGTGGGTCTGCCAACCAGTTATGTGAAGGTCTGCCAACCAGTTATGTATGAATCTGCCAAACAGTTATGTGTGGGTCTGCCAACCAGTTATGTATGCATCTGCCAAACAGTCATGTATGAATCTACAAACCAGATATGTGTGTGACAGCCAACCAAAGTCATGTATGAATCTGCCAACCAGTTATTTGTGGGTCTGTCAACCAATAATGTGTGTATCTGCGATCCAGCCATGTGTGAATCTACCAACCAAAGTCATGTGTGGGTCTGCCAACCAAATCAAGACATCCTCACGTTTGTATTGTGAGCGTTTTTAATTGAACCTCACTGGGTTGAGACAAACAGGGGTTCCCAGCTCTGGTAAGGGCTGGTAAAGCTACTGCCACACATGATCCAAGAATACTATACAACTGATGTCTCTGTGGATCACACGACGAAGGCGGCTGATACTATAGGTGATGATTGGACTTTCTGCCTCACAGGAACACCGCTATAGATGGCTCCTTGACACAGAGTGGTGCTCTCAGTGGCAATGGTCTTACGTGGTGCTGTTTGTCTGTACCAATGTCCATGACATTGCACAAATGAAAAACTGTTGGCAGAACACTAAACAAAACTTGCATCTTCGCAGCGACAACGTACGGTTACGAGACATGCACAGCCAGACTAATACTAAGGAAGAAGACTTGAATCTTTCCAGCTAAAATGTTTCAGGAAAGTACTCAAATTACTGTTGGTATTGGGAAAGAAAAACTCAGAAATTCTAAAGAAGAAGGATATAGAACAATATTATGTCTAGGAAACTAAAATACTTCGGCCCCATAGCCCACAACAAGGGCCTAGAAGAAACAATATTGGAAGTTACCTAGCAAGCGAGGCTAAGGCAGACCGAGGAGATGATGGGCACAGGACAGTAAAAAGATTCTGAGGATGAGAGTGACACAGGCCGGAGAGCTGACCAAAGATCGAGTCCTATAGATCGACTGCTATGAGAGAAACATTCTGCAAAGGACAGGCTATATGAAAATGATGCTAGCCGTAAGTACAACCCTCTATAATTGTCTTTTATTCAATGTGAAATTATGAAATACCTAAATATGAGAGCAGGACATACAAAGATAAGAAATCTGACTTCCACAACTATTATATCTCCACAGGACATACAAAGATAAGAAATCTGACTTCACCAACTATTATATCTCCACAGGACATACAAAGATAAGAAATCTGACTTCCCCAACTATTATATCTCCACAGGACATACAAAGATAAGAAATCTGACTTCACCAAATGTTATATCTCCACGGGACATACAAAGATAAGAAATTTTACTTCACCAAATGTTATATCTCCGTTATCCAAACTGCATGTGCCTCGCCATGAAAACAACACCAGTATGATATTAACTAAACTCGGTCATGTGTGGCTGTGACAGAACTACTCTTAACATAAATGAGGCCAAAGTTCTTCGGATGACTTAACAAAATAACATTTATCCCAGTGCAATGTTATGACATGATCTTCAAGATCAGTGGTTTTCAACATTTTTGTCAGTGACTTCACCCCAAGACATGTACCTTAAATGACTTCCACAAGTCATGTACCTTAAATGACTTCCACAAGTCATGTACCTTAAATGACCTCCCTAAGTCATGCACCTTAAATGACTTCCACAAGTCATGTACCTTAAATGACTTCACCCCCAAGTCATGCACCTTAAATGACTTCACCCCCAAGTCATGCCCCTTAAATGACTTCCCCAAGTCATGCACCTTAAATGACTTCACCCACAAGTCATGCACCTTAAATGACTTCACCCCAAGTCATGCACCTTAAATGACCTCCCCAAGTCATGCACCTTAAATGACTTCCACAAGTCATGCACCTTAAATGACTTCACCCCCAAGTCATGCACCTTAAATGACTTCCCCAAGTCTTGCACCTTAAATGACTTCACCCCCAAGTCATGCACCTTAAATGACTTCACCCCCAAGTCATGCACCTTAAATGACTTCCACAAGTCATGCACCTTAAATGACTTCACCCCCAAATCATGCACCTTAAATGACTTCACCCCCAAGTCATGCACCTTAAATGACTTCCCCAAGTCATGCACCTTAAATGACTTCACCCCCAAGTCATGCACCTTAAATGACTTCACCCCCAAGTCATGCACCTTAAATGACTTCCCCAAGTCATGCACCTTAAATGACTTCACCCCCAAGTCATGCACCTTAAATGACTTCACCCCAAGTCATGCACCTAAAATGACTTCCCCAAGTCATGTACCTTAAATGACTTCACCCCCAAGTCATGCACCTTAAATGACTTCACCCCAAGTCATTCACCTTAAATGACTTCACCCCCAAGTCATGCACCTTAAATGACTTCACCCCCAAGTCACGTACCTTAAATGACTTCACCCTCAAGTCATGTACCTTAAATGACTTCACCCCCAAAGCATGCACCTTAAATGACTTCACCCCCAAGTCATGCACCTTAAATGACTTCACCCCCAAGTCATGCACCTTAAATGACTTCCACAAGTCATGCACCTTAAATGACTTCACCCCCAAATCATGCACCTTAAATGACTTCACCCCCAAGTCATGCACCATAAATGACTTCACCCCCAAGTCATGTACCTTAAATGACTTCACCCCCAAATCATGTACCTTAAATGACTTCACCCCCAAGTCATGCACCTTAAATGACTTCACCCCCAAGTCATGCACCTTAAATGACTTCACACCCAAGTCATGCACCTTAAATGACTTCCCCAAGTCATGTACCTTAAATGACTTCACGCCCAAAACTACTTATGTCAATCACATAATGACAATCTATATACTAAAAAGTCAAGTGTTCTTGTCCTTTGCTTGATTAGCTCTTAAAATATGCAAAGGTTAAATTCAACAATCCACACGAACAAGCAATCCACACAAGACTGTCATATACAACAAATATCGATCACTATGAAGTAAACAGAAGAAAAACTCAATCAACCTGGCACATGCAACAGTATAATGAGATACTTTGGTCTTGACAGCCGCAGATCTAAATGTGTCTCTCGAGCATTGATTTTGTCAGTGGAAGTTAACAGATTCACCTGCATGTTGGGGATTAACATTGTTGAAATATATCTACCAAGTTAGGTCATGTAGCTGAGCGATTCTCATCTCACCTGAGATTTAGCAGGGCCCGAGAGGAGAGCATGCAATTGTAACACTGTAACCTGGCAGGAGTTGATTGGTAGATTGGAAAGAACGGCATTGAGTTTTGGTATGGAAATAAATGCAGATAAAACAAAGCTTATGACCAATAACGTAGCAGGGTTTAAATCTGTAATTGAGGCAAATGGGCAGGTACTTGAGGTGGTGAAACGTTTCAAATATCTGGGATCATTGATCAGTGAAGAGGGTTCGAAGCCAGAGGTAATTGCAAGAATAGCACAAACAACAGCGGCGCTGACTCGGCTGAAACCTATCTGGCAAGACAAGCGGCTCGCCCTCGGCATAAAAGTTAGACTAATGCGCTCTTTGGTGCTATCAATATTTCTGTATGCCTGCGAGACCTGGACCATCACAGCAAATATCCAGGGCAGAATACGTGCAATGGAAATGCGGTGCTATAGAAAACTCCTAAATGTTACATATAAAGATCGTGTCACGAACGTAGAAATCCGTCAGAGAGTTGAAGACGATATTGGTCCTGTTGAAGATCTGTTCACAGCTATCAAAAGACGAAAGATGGCCTGGTGCGGGCACGTCGCGAGGGCCAACGGAATTACCAACTCGATACTCTTTGGGTCCGTACCGGGACAGCGCGGGCGAGGACGTCCAAGGAAGAGATGGGTGGACAACATCACTGAGTGGTCAGGCTTTCGTCCCGGTGAGATACGTCAGGCGGCGACAGACAGAGGGGGATGGCGTGGGATTTTGGGAGTGTCTTCATGTGTGCCCCAACGACCTGATGGGTTACGGGATGAACTGAACTGAACCTGGCAGGTGTGTCATAAGAGAAGGGTTGGGCATAAAGCTGGCTACCTCATCCTGTTGAAACGTTAAGGCATCAAAGCATCATGGACAGAACAGGATTTATTGACCTGGTGTGTATGTGTTGATAACATATGCTTCTCTGAGAGCTGAGTTTTGATTCATTGATTGATTGATTGATTCTTTCAAATAAACCACAGAACACCAAAATAAGTCTTAACGGCAAATATCTGCGGCCAAACAACAACCCAAACTACTTGGGTGTCACATTTGATCTGGCGCATGACATGGAAAAGTCAGATCAAGAGAAACCGAATGAGAGCCAGACAAAGAATGACAATCATGAGGAAACTTGCTGGCACAAGCTGGGGAGCAGACGAAAGAATACTTAAGAAACTGTACACTGGAAGAGTGAGACCAGTTCTCGAGTATGGCATTGCGGCATGGACAACAACAGCAAAGGTGAACTTTGATAAAATTAACAAACTTCAAAACCAAGCCATGAGAGTTATAACAGGAGGCATGAAATCAACACCAATTGTAGAACTTGAAAAGATTAAAAATCTGCAATCCATGACTGTCAGAACAGACTGCAGAGCCCAGCAGCAAGCAGAGAAACTCAGAAGACTGACAGACCATCAAATGCATCAGAGACTAAATAGATTTGGAAAAGGGAAACTAAAGCAGAGAAACTTTGCAGAATTAGCCAAAGCAAAGATGAGCGAAGACCCTATGAACACCGTAACAACACCAAAGCCCATCCCTACTGTACGCAAACCCACCTGGAAGCAGCATATCATTCCAGAGGTAGTAGAAAATATACCAGGTATTGGAAACAAGAACAGCCAGACGGAAAAAGAAAGAAGAGACTAACCCTGAGGTACATAGCGGAAAACTACCCAAGCATGGACTGGACCATGCATACAACGACGGTTCTGTAACAAACACAACACAGAACGGAGGGGCAGGGGTATTCCTGAGCCTAACAAATGGTAGAAAAATATCACTGTCAGTGGCAACTGGAAAATTTTCAACCAATTTCAGAGTGGAAGCAGAGGCACTGAAGGCTGCAGTAAAAGTAATGCTGACAGGCGAAAGCAATGAAAGCCAGATAGTCCTGTTTACAGATGTCCTGGTCGTGGTTACAGCACTAAAAAGCCAGAAAAATACTGAACTTAATGATTTAAGAGCAGTACTCTGTCAACTATGCCAGCAGTCCGTACCAAAAAGAGTAGTGGTACAGTGGGATCCATCCCACTGTAACATCCAAGGCAACGATGAGGTAGACAGACTGGCAAAAGAAGGTGCAAGACTACCACAACCAGATTCTAGTGTGACCTACGAAGAGTCCAAAAGGTTTATTAGGGCCAGATACATGGCCAAATGGGAAACAGAACATACTGGCTACACAAAAAATAATGCCTACTACCAGTTGAACAGAAAAGAGCAGGTCGTGGTCTTCAGACTCCGCACAGGCCACAACAGACTGAGGTACCATCTTTTCAATAAATTGAAGATAGGTGGCACTGACGAATGCACTTGTGGCACCGGGAAAATGACCGCTGAACATCTGCTGCAAAATTGCCCGACATACGAGGACCAGAGAAAGCACACGTGGCCATCACCAGTGGCAACACTAGACAAGCTCTATGGCAGTGTTGACAGCCTCAGGATGACAGCTGCTTTCTTTGAACAAATTCAAGTTGACGTCTGACAGCGTACGAAGAAGAAGAAGAAGATTGATTGATTGAAGTGTTATATGCAAGTAATTCACAAAACTCGTCATGCAACTCAAGGATAAAAGTTAGAATCTCATTGTCAAATTAAATACTCCAGACAATTCTCTTCCCCTAGATGGCCATCTTGCATCTGTATGTCAGAGATTGACAAGATTTGCCTCAAGCACTTGACAAAACTTGGAAACAATCTAGACTCGTGGTCTAATTATAATGTAGCTCTCCATTTTTACAATTGTGTCCAGTAGTCTGCAACTTACTGATGTAGTTTCTCCAACAACCACTACTTCACCATGATAGTTTCTCCAACAAAAACTAGTTCACCATGATAGTTTCTCCAACAACCACTAGTTCACCATGATAGTTTCTCCAACAACCATTAGTTCACCATGATAGTTTCTCCAACAACCATTAGTTCACCATGATAGTTTCTCCAACAACCATTAGTTCACCATGATAGTTTCTCAACAACAACTACTTCACCATGATAGTTTCTCCAACAACCATTAGTTCACCATGATAGTTTCTCAACAACAACTACTTCACCATGATAGTTTCTCCAACAACCACTACTTCACCATGATAGTTTCTCCAACAACCACTAGTTCACCATGATAGTTTCTCCAACAACCACTAGTTCACCATGATAGTGTCTCCAAAAACCACTAGTTCACCATGATAGTTTCTCCAACGATCATTAGTTCACCATGATAGTTTCTCCAACAACCACTAGTTCACCATGATAGTGTCTCCAACAACCATTAGTTCACCATGATAGTTTCTCCAACAACCACTAGTTCACCATGATAGTTTCTCCAACAACCACTAGTTCACCATGATAGTTTCTCCAACAACCACTAGTTCACCATGATAGTTTCTCCAACAACCACTAGTTCACCATGATAGTTTCTCCAAAAACCACTAGTTCACCATGATAGTTTCTCCAACGACCATTAGTTCACCATGATAGTTTATCCAACGACCATTAGTTCACCATGATAGTTTATCCAACAACCATTAGTTCACCATGATAGTTTCTCCAACAGCCACTAGTTCACCATGATAGTTTCTCCAACAACCATTAGTTCACTATGATAGTTTCTCCAACAACCACTAGTTCACCATGATAGTTTCTCCAACAACCACTAGTTCACCATGATAGTTTCTCCAACAACCACTAGTTCACCATGATAGTTTCTCCAACAACCACTAGTTCACCATGATAGTTTCTCCAACAACCACTAGTTCACCATGATAGTTTCTCCAACAACCACTAGTTCACAATGATAGTTTCTCCAACAACCACTAGTTCACCATGTTAGTTTCTCCAAAAACCACTAGTTCACCATGATAGTTTCTCCAACAACGACTAGTTCACCATGATAGTTTCTCCAACAACCACTAGTTCACCATGATAGTTTCTCCAACAACCACTAGTTCACCATGATAGTTTCTCCAACAACCACTAGTTCACCATGATAGTTTCTCCAAAAACCACTAGTTCACCATGATAGTTTCTCCAACAACCACTAGTTCACCATGATAGTTTCTCCAACAACCACTAGTTCACCATGATAGTTTTTCCAAAAACCACTAGTTCACCATGATAGTTTCTCCAACGACCATTAGTTCACCATGATAGTTTATCCAACAACCATTAGTTCACCATGATAGTTTCTCCAACAGCCACTAGTTCCCCATGATAGTTTCTCCAACAACCACTAGTTCACCATGATAGTTTCTCCAACAACCACTAGTTCACCATGATAGTTTCTCCAACAGCCACTAGTTCCCCGTGATAGTTTCTCCAACAACCATTAGTTCATGATAGAGTTTGTATCATTGATTGAGAATGATGGTGCTTAGCTACCACTGATGTCTGAGGCGAGAATGTCCAAGGAAAGATGGTGGGACATTTTGTACGGAGTTAGGTGGTCTAGAGATGAGGCACTGGTGGTCTAGAGATGAGGCACTGGTGGTCTAGAGATGAGGCACTGGTGGTCTAGAGATGAGGCACTGGTGGTCTAGAGATGAGGCACTGGTGGTCTAGAGATGAGGCACTGGTGGTCTAGAGATGAGGCACTGGTGGTCTAGAGATGAGGCACTGGTGGTCTAGAGATGAGGCACTGGTGGTCTAGAGATGAGGCACTGGTGGTCTAGAGATGAGGCACTGGTGGTCTAGAGATGAGGCACTGGTGGTCTAGAGATGAGGCACTGGTGGTCTAGAGATGAGGCACTGGTGGTCTAGAGATGAGGCACTGGTGGTCTAGAGATGAGGCACTGGTGGTCTAGAGATGAGGCACTGGTGGTCTAGAGATGAGGCACTGGTGGTCTAGAGATGAGGCACTGGTGGTCTAGAGATGAGGCACTGGTGTGTTAGTGATCAGGCCAAGAAAAACTGTCACACAAGATTGTCCATGAAAACAGAACTTTGGTACCACTTGACTTGTGCTTAGCAGAGCCATGAAAGAAGGCAGAGTATAAGAAGGCAGATAAATCAACTTTAAGCAACACATTTGTCTGATCCCAGCAGAGAGATTTGACAGGAAACTTGGATATGTTAACTATATAAGTATAGAAATCTCAGGCTGGGCCTGACAATATTTAAATGGTTTAAGAATATTAAATCAATTCAAAGGCTTGCACTCATCACCTTTGAGTCTCACTGGAATCTGACTACAATAAATATCTGTTGAAATATCAGTGGGTCTCGAAAACTGTTTGAAAACTAGTTCAATTGTCAAATGGGTGTGCGAACCACTGTGACAGAAAGCACAGGTGTAGCCCAGACACCAGAGATCACATCTAATAGGTGTAGCCCAGACACCAGAGATCACATCTAATAGGTGTAGCCCAGACACCAGGGATCACCTCTAATAGGTGTAGCCCAGACACCAGAGATCACCTCTAATAGGTGTAGCCCAGACACCAGGGATCACATCTAATAGGTGTAGCCCAGACACCAGGGTTCACATCTAATAGGTGTAGCCCAGACACCAGGGATAACATCTAATAGATGTAGCCCAGACACCAGGGATCACATCTAATAGGTGTAGCCCAGACACCAGAGATCACCTCTAATAGGTATAGCCCAGACACCAGGGATCACATCTCATAGGTGTAGCCCAGCCACCAGGGATCACATCTAATAGGTGTAGCCCAGCCACCAGGGATAACATCTAATAGGTGTAGCCCAGCCACCAGGGATCACATCTAATAGGTGTAGCCCAGCCACCAGGGATCACATATAATAGGTGTAGCCCAAACACCAGAGATCACCTCTAATAGGTGTAGCCCAGCCACCAGGGATCACATCTAATAGGTGTAGCCCAGCCACCAGGGATCACATATAATAGGTGTAGCCCAGCCACCAGGGATCACATATAATAGGTGTAGCCCAGACAAAAGAGATCACCTCTAATAGGTGTAGCCCAGACACCAGAGATCACATCTAATAGATACAAGTTCGAGATCTGTTCCACAGCAGAGACTAGAGAGACTGTAACTGCCAGACTGTCAGAGACATGCTACAGGAGACAAGAACTACAAGACCCAAGATTTTAAGACTGTAACTGCCAGAGACATGGTACAGGAGACAAGAACTACAAGACCCAAGATTTTAAGACTAACTGCCAGACTGTCAGAGACATGCTACAGGAGACAAGAACTACAAGACCCAAGATTTTAAGACTGTAACTGCCAGAGACATGGTACAGGAGACAAGAACTACAAGACCCAAGATTTTAAGACTGTAACTGCCAGACTGTCAGAGATATGCTACAGGAGATAAGAACTACAAGACCCAAGATTTTAAGACTGTAACTGCCAGAGACATGCTACAGGAGACAAGAACTACAAGACCCAAGATTTTAGTTAGATGTTCAATCATGTCATTTAGTAGAGAAAGATCTAAATTATGAACAGGAGCAAATGGTTTTAGAACCAGAGGAAACATCTGGCTAAAGTGCTGAGACCCTATGATAAGACAGAGAGAACTTAGATACCGATAGGCTGAAATTAATGTAACCATATTTAGTTATGTACTAGGCATGTTCAAATGAAACCGGACCAAACTACAACAAGGGAACGATGTGTATGATGATGTCACTTCTGATGTAAACAACACATACTAACCGTCAAGTTTCCACAATTTCATTATCCTCTGACTCAGTTTTCTTAGCAGACCGCTGAAAACATGGTGAGTGTGATACAGAATCCGCCCAGAGTTGATCAGCGAGCGGTGATTCGGTTTCTAACAGCTGAAGGATGTCGACCAGTTGACATTCATCGCAGAATGCAGGCAGTGTATAGTGACAAAAGTGTCGAAGACAACAGTGAAGAACTGGACAACGATGTTTAAAGAATGACGTGAGTTAACACAACAACATGTGCCTGACCTGGTCTCGAAAAATCTTTTGTTAACTCGCGTCCTTCTTTGTCCAGTTGCCAATTTCTTCGCTGTTTTGTGTTTTGTTTCTTTCTCAGGCATAGTGACATCCTGATATTTTATTTGAATATTTATCTTTCTTTTTTAAATTTTTTGTTGTAGTCTTATTTTCATTATCAGTCAGTTCTCTTTACTTTGTCATCACAAAGTTTAATTTCTCTGAAGACAATTTGCATTGTACTTTTCTGCGCTCTATTTCAGTACGCATTGTTCATGGGTTTATTTGCAACAGTTGAATGACCTTGTTGTTCTGAGAATCCCAACTGGGCAGGTTTGTATTCTGAGTCGTGTCACTAAGTGACTAGCTAGATGCCTTTAGTACTTCTTTGTTCATTCTCAATCTCCCTCTTCCAAGCCCTGGATAGGGCTTTGCAAGCAGCATCATGTTGTCATGAGAATGGAATGCGTTGTGTTGTAGTTTACAGCTTGACTGTGATATTTGCACCTTTCGGTCTAACACATCCGACTTCAGCAAGACTTTAGTACAATATTGCTAATGACACAGTACCATTTGTTGGATCCCATGGGTTCTACTCAATTTAATTGATTCTGCATCAGGTGTTCTGATCTTCGTGGGACGTGCAAACTTTCTGTGAGTGTGTACTGTTGTCGTGAATACCTACAATGAGCCAGCTTACTCTTTTGTGTGCCCTAAAAAGAGTGTTGAGTGGCAGGTTACAGTAGCTTCCCTCACAACATCCTGAATGTGCTGTTAAAAGGTGCATCAGGGTTCTTCAGGCATTTTGTGATATGTTTGGCTTCATCTGCGTGTTTCTCAATACTACGGAGATCACGTCAGTCTCCCGCCTCATTAGCCAGACTGCTTAGAGGAACAGCCTGTTTCCAGGGAGAACTACAAGAAAGTGAATGTGGGGATCTTGGCTAGCATATTTTGCCTGCCCCTGATTAATATGTCTGATCAGTATGATTTGCCTGACCAGACATTAGTCTCTTCTCCACCGTGTGTACTGTAACCTTCTCTTCTCCACCGTGTGTACTGTAACCTTCTCTTCTCCACCGTGTGTACTGTAACCTTCTCTTCTCCACCGTGTGTACTGTAACCTTCTCTTCTCCACCGTGTGTACTGTAACCTTCTCTTCTTCACCGTGTGTACTGTAACCTTCTCCACCGTGTGTACTGTAACCTTCTCCACCGTGTGTACTGTAACCTTCTCTTCTCCACCGTGTGTACTGTAACCTTCTGCACCGTGTGTACTGTAACCTTCTCTTCTCCACCGTGTGTACTGTAACCTTCTCTTCTCCACCGTGTGTACTGTAACCTTCTCTTCTCCACCGTGTGTACTGTAACCTTCTCTTCTCCACCGTGTGTACTGTAACCTTCTCTTCTCCACCGTGTGTACTGTAACGTTCTCTTCTCCACCGTGTGTACTGTAACCTTCTCTTCTCCACCGTGTGTACTGTAACCTTCTCTTCTCCACCGTGTGTACTGTAACCTTCTCTTCTCCACCGTGTGTACTGTAACCTTCTCTTCTCCACCGTGTGTACTGTAACCTTCTCTTCTCCACCGTGTGTACTGTAACCTTCTCTTCTCCACCGTGTGTACTGTAACCTTCTCTTCTCCACCGTGTGTACTGTAACCTTCTCTTCTCCACCGTGTGTACTGTAACCTTCTCTTCTCCACCGTGTGTACTGTAACCTTCTCTTCTCCACCGTACTGTAACCTTCTTATATTGCAACAGTATCTTCATCCTGATAGCAACAATCAGGAAATCATTTGTTTAATGAATATTTTATCTTTCCTGTCTTGAAGTGAAGAGCTGCCAAACTCCAAAATCTGACCACAAAAATTGACTAAAGAGAACCAGCTTTTTACACAACTCAAAACACTTGAAGTGACACCATGAAAACCTTCTCCCAAAGCAATTCACAGAAATGGAAATGCTGACTGACTATGGAGCCAAATTGGCAGATGGGGCTCGAAAGCCTAGAAAAACAAGCTCATCCAAGAGAAGGAAAACTCTGATTTCAAACCATCTGAAGCTTTGCAGATAAGATACTGGTGCATCTTGTCAGGTTTTGTCCGATATGGCTGGGCAATCTGTTTTTTGATAACTCTGAAAGTTGGTCAGCGTCTACCAAACCCGACAACCGATGATGTGTGAAAGAGCACACGCAAGAGGATACAATGCCTTACCCTAGGGCTAGGAAAGGCAACCTCAGCTGAGTGTTGTGGCAGGGCAAACCATGCCTATAGCCTTGATTGACAGCTGGTCTAGGAGTGAAGCCGCGATAGACGACCAGATAGAGCATTGCTCTGCTGATCCGGCAGCTTCTGCAGCTTGCCTTGTACCAAATGTATTGACATCACCTTTTCCTTGGAGTAAACAAGGCAGACCGAGAGAGGGACCATACTGCATGGGCAACACATGGTCTCTATATTTCTGCCCAGGCGTTGTGCTAAAAGCCCATTTACTATCATCTGACAAAGCAGACCGAGAAAGGAAGCATACTGCATGGGCAACACATGGTCTCTATATTTCTGCCCAGGCGTTGTGCTAAAAGCCCATTTACTATCATCTGACAAAGCAGACCGAGAAAGGAACCATACTGCATGGGCAACACATGGTCTCTATATTTCTGCCCAGGCGTTGTGCTAAAAGCCCATTTACTATCGTCTGACAAAGTAGACCGAGAGAGGGACCATACTGCATGGGCAACACATGGTCTCTATATTTCTGCCCAGGCGTTGTGCTAAAAGCCCATTTACTATCGTCTGACAAAGCAGACCGAGAAAGGAACCATACTGCATGGGCAACACATGGTCTCTATATTTCTGCCCAGGCGTTGTGCTAAAAGCCCATTTACTATCGTTTGACAAAGCAGACCGAGAGAGGGACCATACTGCATGGGCAACACATGGTCTCTATATTTCTGCCCAGGCGTTGTGCTAAAAGCCCATTTACTATCGTCTGACAAAGCAGACCGAGAGAGGGACCATACTGCATGGGCAACACATGGTCTCTATATTTCTGCCCAGGCGTTGTGCTAAAAGCCCATTTACTATCGTCTGACAAAGCAGACCGAGAGAGGGACCATACTGCATGGGCAACACATGGTCTCTATATTTCTGCCCAGGCGTTGTGCTAAAAGCCCATTTACTATCGTCTGACAAAGCAGACCGAGAGAGGGACCATACTGCATGGGCAACACATGGTCTCTATATTTCTGCCCAGGCGTTGTGCTAAAAGCCCATTTACTATCGTCTGACAAAGCAGACCGAGAGAGGGACCATACTGCATGGGCAACACATGGTCTCTATATTTCTGCCCAGGCGTTGTGCTAAAAGCCCATTTACTATCGTCTGACAAAGCAGACCGAGAGAGGGACCATACTGCATGGGCAACACATGGTCTCTATATTTCTGCCCAGGCGTTGTGCTAAAAGCCCATTTACTATCGTCTGACAAGACGAAAATAGCCAATGCATGATGATGAGGAGCCAAACTTCTGCCATGAAAACTTCCTAATAACCACGGAGATCCCAGGAATTTAAAAAGGAAAATTGCCAGGCTATCCATCTAAAAACCCTAGCTAAGATTATGATTCAAGGAAAATAGTCCTAAGGACAGGACTCACGTATACACAGAACGATCTACAGAGGCGGAGATAAGGATAGTAAAGAAGGCATCTTTGTAAGATACAACAATCGGGAAATAACTCATAGTGCTTTTCCTAAAGAGAAGATTTCTTCCAGCCTGAAAATGGAAGAAATACATGTAAGTGAGCAATAGACCTGACCAAATCCACCAGATCCACGGTCCACAGACATCAACAAACCACCAGATCCACAGACATCAACAAACCACCAGATCCACAGACATCAACAAACCACCAGATCCACAGACATCAACAAACCACCATCATTCACCTGAGAACAGGCCACTGCAGATTATTGGATCATCTACATCGGCTCAAGATATCACATACAAGTGACTGCCCATGTGGAATCGGAATGACCACATCCTACAGAGACCCGTAATGCCAAACCTGGTCAAAAGAAGCTGTGGGGATGCCACTCAGATCTGGAGAGAACTGTAGACTTCGTCCTAGTGACGGGACTACGACTACAGATATACTCAATAGCATGAGGGATGATGACCAAAATGCATAAATGCAGCAGAAGTGAAGAGTAACATCAGAGGTAGCCTGGTGAAGCATGCCGATACTTATCAAGGCCCCACGTCTCTTTCTCGTAGTGAGCCTGGAAGCGGTCTGTGTGACGTGTGTTAAAGCAGTCTAGCAACAAAGTGGGGATGGACAGTTTGGTCTCCATAGTGATATTCTGGGGGCATCGCATTCAATGCATTTTGAACTACAGCCAGGAGGATCATGATCCACCTTCGCAAGTACGCCCCGGGATGTAACTTGTAAGAATGTCAGCGAGCCAGTGTTAAGTCGCCACAAAAGAAACGTAAGTGTAAGTCAAGACTTAATGCAACTCTAAGTAGTATTGAATTATTACTATTATTAAGTACTAAGTAGAAAGCAGTAGTAGTCTACCTCGGAATAAATACTAATTACTAAGTAGTAAGTATGTCATTGTCAACTATGTGACTAACTAGTACTAACTAGTAACTAACTTACTAACTAAAACTTAGACAACGATCGGCTTTCGACATTCTATGAGTGTAAAATAATAGACTATCTATTCTATTTCTATCATAGAATCTGTCGTGCATGTCTGTGTGAGTATGAATTATTTATTTATGAACAATAACATTGACTGAATGGGTGTATTTTTGATTGCTTACCTTAAATCTTCCAGAAAATTATTCCAAATGGTCGACTATCTTCATTTCATAAACATTTGACGTCACATCCGCCCTACCATAAGATGGCCAAGATGCATTCATGTTTGTTTAGTTGTCGTCTTCAAAATTACAAACCCAAATTAACCACAGACGAACACATTGTTTACTAAATATCTATCTTATTTAAACATTCGAATAACGGATATTAAATCATTATTTAATACATTTTTTTACATCAGTTCATTACAGACGTCATCACCGCAAAGGTCGTCTGCAGTGGACCTTCAACGTCCCCTGTCTCTTGTCTTGATGGTGAGGTGGTTTGTTAAGAGCAGCATAGATGGCGCTTAAGAGGATGCGGATTTATTTTGCTTTGGTGTTTGAGTCTATTAAAATGGACAATTGAAGAGAAGTTTGCACGTCAGTGATATTGGTATCAAGCAAGTACCGGAGTTCATTGAGGACGACAGAGTGGACAGAGAGATCGCACATAGAGATCAGGAGAGTGGACAGAGAGATCGCATATAGAGATCAGGAGAGTGGACAGAGAGATCGCACACAGAGATCAGGAAGAAAGTGGACAGAGAGATCGCACACAGAGATCAGAAGAAGAGTGGACAGAGAGATCGCACATAGAGATCAGAGAAGAGTGGACAGAGAGATCGCACATAGAAATCAGGAAGAAAGTGGACAGAGAGATCGCACATAGAGATCAGGAGAGTGGACAGAGAGATCGCACATAGAGATCAGGAGAGTGGACAGAGAGATCGCACATAGAGATCAGGAGGAGAGTGGACAGAGAGATCGCACATAGAGATCAGGAGGAGAGTGGAAAGACAGATCGCACATAGAGATCAGAGGATAGTGGACAGAGAGATCGCACACAGAGATCAGGAGAGTGGACAGAGAGATCGCACATAGAGATCAGGAGAGTGGACAGAGAGATCGCACATAGAGATCAGGAGGAGAGTGGACAGAGAGATCGCACATAGAGATCAGGTGAGTGGACAGAGAGATCGCACATAGAGATCAGGAGGAGAGTGGACAGAGAGATCGCACATAGAGATCAGGAGAGTGGACAGAGAGATCGCACATAGAGATCAGGAGAGTGGACAGAGAGATCGCACATAGAGATCAGGAGAGTGGACAGAGAGATCGCACATAGAGATCAGGAGAGTGGACAGAGAGATCGCACATAGAGATCAGGAGGAGAGTGGACAGAGAGATCGCACATAGAGATCAGGAGAGTGGACAGAGAGATCGTACATAGAGATCAGGAGGAGAGTGGACAGAGAGATCGCACATAGAGATCAGGAGAGTGGACAGAGAGATCGTACATAGAGATCAGGAGGAGAGTGGACAGAGAGATCGCACATAGAGATCAGGAGAGTGGGCAGAGAGATCGCACATAGAGATCAGGAGAGTGGACAGAGAGATCGCACATAGAGATCAGGAGAGTGGACAGAGAGATCGCACATAGAGATCAGGAGAGTGGACAGAGAGATCGCACATAGAGATCAGGAGGAGAGTGGACAGAGAGATCGCACATAGAGATCAGGAGGAGAGGATAGAGAGATCGCACATAGAGATCAGGAGGAGAGGATAGAGAGATCGCACATAGAGATCAGGAGAAGAGTGGACAGTGTCCACTATCATATTGCACCGATTTTGAAACACCCTAGAATGCTTCTTTCAAATAGCAGAAGGCTGATAATACACTATTTATTCCTACATTGTGTTACCAATGTCAATCTTGGTCCTTACTAGAAACCCATAAGACTAAGGCACAGAGCTGTGAGATGCGCTGTGTGAGAAGTGCATGCGAAAGTTGACATTCATCGCAGAATGCTGGCAGGGTATGGTGACACAAGTGTGTCGAAGAGAACAGTGAAGAACTGGACAACGATGTTAAAAGAAGGATGTGAGTTAACGAAAGATCTTCTAAGACCAGGTTGGCGCATATTGTTGCGTCAGAAGATGCCATCGTCAAAATTGAAGCAGCAGTTCGAGTGGACCGTCGCCGGAGCTTACGTTCGCCACACGTTTGTCCCTATACTGCCTGCATTCTGCGATGAATTTCAACTGGTCGACATCCTTCAACTGTTAGAAACCGAATCACCGCTCGCTGATTAACTCTGGACGGATTCCGTATCTGCCATATTTTGAACGGTCTGTTGAGGAAACTATGAGTCGGGGGATAATTAAGTTTTGCAAACTTGACGGTTGATATGTACTGTTTACATCAGAAGTGACGTCATCATACGCATCGTACGTATGTTCAGTTGATGCGGTTAGGTCCGGTTTAATTTTAATACGCCTCGTATCTAGGTAAAGTCATTAATTCGTTTGATGCAGGGGATATTCAAACACAGACGGCAGAGGGGACGAAGTGGAAGACTGGGAGATAGACACAAATCTCTATCTTATCAATAGGCCGGACGACAGCACTAGCTTCTATTCTAGAACATACATACCACCTCTACTCCAGACTTGGCCTTCTCCACGGGGGATATTCACCACAAAATAGATCGTCAGGTGCTCGACCAATTGGCAGGGAGCGACCACAGGTCAATTAGGCTAGATATTGATATGGAAGTAGGCCCACAGGAAATAAAACCGCTGCCACGTTGGAACTACAGACGAGCCGACTGGGACATATTTGCAATGCTGACAGATGGACTGTGTGAAACTATCAACACACGAAATAACAATATGAAACCTATGGTGGAAAGCCTAAGCAAAGCAATACTGCAAACAACCACCGAAACCATCCCAAGAGGGGCAAGGAAAAACTACAAGCCATATTGAAATCATGAACTGCAGAAAGCTGAGGATGAAGTCTTAAATGCTAGGAATATGGCAGACAGCGAGAAATCTATGGAAGCAAATATCGCCCTCAAGGCCATCACTGCGAAATGGAAAAGAACACTGAACCGAATAACAAGAGACAGTTGGAAAAAAAACAGAAAGCATCAATTTAGATAAAGAAGGGAACAAACTATAGAAGTTAGTCAGAGCCATGAACGACGAAACACTATCAAATAAACAAATTACCATCAAGCAGGGCGACAACATGCTTACTGGAAAAAAAAAGAAGCAGCAAATGCCTTTATAGAACATTATGCCAGAGCAAACCACATTGATGTCCCTACAGACAGGCATACAGACATTAGTGAAAAATAAAAGAGCCACGACATCAAGATGGCACCAGAGGAGTACATGATGGCAAAACTAACCATGAATGAAATGAATGAGACCATGAGAACTTTAAAGAAAAAGCAATCGCCCGGAAAAAAATAGGGTAACAAATGAAATGCTAATGGGGTTGGGCCAAACAGCAAAGAGGAAGTTACTGGCAGTCCTGAACCAAAGCTGGAAAAGGGCAATTGTACCGCAGGCTTGGAAAGATGCGATACTTATACAAGTACCAAATAAAGAAAAAGATAGAACCGATCCAAATGGATACAGGCCTATCAGTCTACTGAGCTGTGTAGGTAAACTGATGGAGCGTATGATAAACACCAGACTGATGTGGCACCTGGAAGAAAAACAAATATTAATTCCACAGCAAGCAGGTTTTAGACAGCACAGATCCACTGAGGACCAAATCACTCTCATAGCCCAGGAAATAGAGGATGCTTACCAAGAGAAAAAGCATACAGTAGCGGTTTGGGTGGATCTAGAGAAGGCATTTGACAAGGTGTGGGAAGAGGGACTTGAAGTCAAGCTACGAAGAAGTGAAGTATCTGGAAACATGTACAGATGGATCAGCCACTACCTCTAAAACAGAACAGCCAGAGTTCAAGTACAAGGGCAGATGAGCAAAAAGGTGACACTGGAGCAAGGAGTACCCCAAGGGGGAGTACTGTCTTCCATAGTTTTTCTGGTGTATATAAACAACATCATACAGAATATACCAAGAAGAGACCACAGCTCCATGTTTGCAGACGATCTGGCTATGTGGACCTCTGAAAAAAAATCTCACCATAGCAAACAATCGGATGCAGCAGGCCCTAACATCGCTGGAGGAGTGGGCGAACTCATGGCTGGTCAAAATAAATGAGGAAAAAACAACATGTACGATATTCTCTTACTTACTTACTTAGTCGCTCCTTTTCTACCGTGAGATGTAGAGGTTTGCCAAAGAGAACGCCACACTGCTCTATCCGCTGTCTTTTTCCTAGCCTCTTTCCAATCCAGCCCTCTATCACTTAGGGACTGTCGTATGTTGTCTTCCCAACGTACTTTGGGACGTCCTCGGGGTCTGCGTCCTTGACTTTTGATCTCTAATGACCGCTTTGGTATCCGATCTTCTTCAATTCTACAGACATGACCAAACCACTGTAGTTGGGACTGCTCCACTCGTGTCTGCAGGGGTTGAACTTCAAGACTGCTACGTATTGTCTGGTTACGGATCTTGTCTCTTTTCGTCACCTGAACCGCCTTTCTTAGGTACCTCATTTCTGAAGTTTGTAATTGCCTGTCTTGGGCTGCAGTCATTGCCCATGACTCACATCCATATGTCAGGACAGGCACATAGGTCGAGCGGTATACATCCATCTTTGTTTTCCTGCTTATTTCTCTTCTACCGAGGAAACCTCTGTTTATTGCATGGAACAGTCTACCTGCTGCTGCCCTTCGTGCAGTTAACTCCTCTTTGTTTCCTCCCCTGCTGTCTATTACCACTCCTAGATATTTAAAGTTGCTGACCTGCTCGTGTTCTTAGGGTTATCTGATGTCTCTTTTCATCTCTGGCGATCACCGTGGGTTTTGTTTTGGAGTTGCTGATGTGCATTCCTCTCTGCTTCAACTCTTCTTCCCAAACCTGCAAGTTGATCTGGAGATGTGCTTCGGATTTCGTGATCTGGGCCACATCGTCTGCAAATGCTAGTTCCGATATGTAACTTGGTCTCATCTTCCAGTACCCTACTTCATACTTTTTTGTCCGTTCCTTGCAGGCTTTGATGACTTCATCCATGAGGAGTATGAAAAGGTACGGAGATAGAATGTCCCACTGTCTTACTCCTCTAGTGGTCTTGAACTCTCCTGACTTTTGATTTGATGCCCGCACATAATTTCTGCAAGTTTTATAGAAACTCTGTATGGCAGAGATCAGGGATGTTCTTCCTTGTCAGACACTCCCAGAGTTTGTCCCGAGGAACTTTATCAAATGCTTTCTCCAAATCCAAAAAGCAGAGATGTATCTCTTTATTATATTCAAGAGCCTTTTCACTTAGCTGTCTGAGTATAAAGATAAGGTCTTGCGTAATTATGTATGCCCTAAACCCACATTGAGTTTCATCCATATTTGGCTCTGCTAGACCTCTTAATCGCCGTTCTAGAATCCTAGAGTAGACTTTCCCGGGGACACTGAGAAGGGAAATACCTCTGTGATTTCCACATTGTCGATTGTCGCCCTTTTTAAATATTGGTTTTATTATTGCATCCTCCCAGTCTCTTGGTATCTTCTTGTGGCGCCAAGCTGCCTTGAGAATCTTCATGAATAGCATCTCTCCTGCCGCTCCCATGTATTTAACCATTTCTGGTGTTATACCATCATGTCCTGCTGCTTTACCAATCTTAATTTTCTCCAATCCTGCCTTTAGTTCTTCCATTGTGATATTATCGTTTCCCTCCTTGGCTCCCTCTTCTTGAATTGGGACTGTTACTTTTAGAGCTTGGTTTTCCTCCACTCCAAGGAGATCTGAGAAATATTCTTTCCATCTGTTCATTATCTCTTCTGGGGCAGTCAACAGCGCACATTGTTTATCTTTAACAAATTTCAGGGGACATTCCTTTTCCTTCCTCATGTTCTTTAAGGTCCTGTAGAACAGTTTCTGGTTTTCTCCAGCATTATTTTCCAGTTTCTCTCCAAATTCTTCCCAGGATTTCTGTTTGGCCCTGAGCACAGTCTACTTTGCTTCTGTTCTAAAATGTACATATTCTTTATATTTCTTTGTTTGTTCTTCTGTATTCCTAGCCCCTAGGTATTGCTTCCATGCCTTTTTCTTTTCTCGTATTATTCTTTTCACTTCTTCTGTCCACCATGGTGTACTCTTTCTCTTCCACCCTTCTTTGGTTTGACCACATGCCACTGCTGCAGCCTCTTTGAGGATGTCTTTGAATTTTACCTAGAGCATTTCCATATCTTCTTCAGATTCCTCTATCCTTTCTATTGCTGTTGTTATGAGCCCTTGGTATCTCCTTTTAACATCTGGTTCTCGTAGTTTGTAAGCCTTAATATTATTTTCTCCTGGTGTATTATGTTTCATGCTTGCTGATGGGTATTGCCTGGCTGGATAGTGTTTTTCGATTTCTGTCTTTATTTTAACTAGGTAGTGGTCGCTTCCTATCTCTGGTCCTCTGAACACTCTAGCATCCTTCACATGCTTGAAATCAGTTTTTCTCACTATCGCATAGTCAATTATGGATCTTTCATTTCTTGCCGGCTCGCATCTTGTGTAGGCATGGATACGCTTGTGTGGAAACCTTGTATTTGTAATAACAAGGTTTTGTTCTCTGCAGAGTCTCAGCAGTCGTTTCCATTGTCATTTAAGACATCTTCTCCATACCTACCGATCACTCCATCCCATCTAGAATAGTCGTTTCCAACTCTTGCGTTGAAGTCTCCAAGGAGAAGTATTTCATTACGGCAATCGTCAACGGTCCTTTGAAGGAGCTCATAAAATTCATCTTTTATGTCAGTGCTCTCATCTTCGTTTGGTGCATACACAGTGACGATATCCGTTTGACTATCCTCCTCTTGTAGACTTAGAACCATCAGTCGTTCTGAAATGAACTTCCATCCTTTAATGTTTGCTTTGCTGTTACCATTCACTATACAGCCAACCCCTGCCCTGGCTCGTTCACTCATGGGAACTCCGCTGTAGTATAACATGTTGCCGTCATGGCCCAGACCTCCGCTGTAGTATAGCATGTTGCCGTCATGGTCCAGACCTCCGCTGTAGTATAACATGTTGCCGTCATGGCCCAGACCTCCACTGTAGTATAACATGTTGCCGTCATGGTCCAGACCTCCGCTGTAGTATAACATGTTGCCGTCATGGTCCAGACCTCCGCTGTAGTATAACATGTTGACGTCATGGTCCAGAACGCTCTGTCCCTTTTCTTTGTTTCTGTAAGTGCCAGGACTGTCAATTTTGCTCTCTTTATCTCCTCATTAGTTCATGTTCTCTTTATCTCCTCTATTAGTTCATGTTCTTTTCCGTTTATACTTCTTTCATTCCATGTTCCATAAATCGTGGTCCTTATTTCTCGCCTGTTCGTCGCCTTTGAGGTCAGTCCGGTTTTCTCTATGTTTTGACTTGTAATCATTTTTAAGACAAACAGGTGATTAGCCTGTTGTGTCTTTGCATGGTGGAGAGGCTGCCTCCTTACAGCCTCCATGTCTGCCGACCCGTTTTTGTCCACGGCTGCTTATTTATTCGCAGCTAACCTCCAAATTAGGAGGCCTTTCAGCAATCCGCAACCCTGCTGACGCGCCTGGTAGGAGGTAGGTGCCTCCCCCAGGGTACGATATTCTCGCTTTCAAATAAACCACAAAATACCAAAATAAGTCTTAACGGCAAATACCTGCAGCCAAACGACAACCCAAACTACCTGGGAGTCACATTTGATCGGCGCATGACATGGAAAAGTCAGATCGAGAGAAACCGAATGAGAGCCAGAGAAAGAATGGCAATCATTAGGAAACTTGCTGGCACAAGCTGGGGAGCAGACGAAAGCATACTAAAGAAACTGTACACTGGAAGAGTGAGACCAGTTCTCGAGTATGGCATTCCGGCATGGACAACAGCAGCAAAGGCGAACTTTGATAAAATTAGCAAACTTCAAAACCAAGCCATGAGAGTTATAACAGGAGGCATGAAGACAACGCCAATTGTAGAACTTGAAGAAGATTACAAATCTGCAATCCATGACCGACAGAAGAGACTAAATAGATTTGGAAATGGGAAACTAAAGCGGAGAAACTTTGCAGAAATAGCCAAAGCAAAGATGAGCGAAAACCCTAGGAACACCATAACAACACCAAAGCCCATCCCTACTGTACGCAAACCCACATGGAAGCAGCATATCATTTCGGAGGTGGTAGAAAATATATCAGGTATTGGAAACAAGAACAGCCAGACTGAAAAAGAAAGAAGAGACATAACCCTGAGGTACATAGCGGAAAACTACCCAAGCATGGACTGGACCCATGCATACAACGACGGTTCTGTAACAAACACAACACAGAACGGAGGGGGAGGGGTATTCTTGAGCCTAACAAATGGTAGAAAAATAATACTATCAGTGGCAATTGGAAAATTCTCAACCAATTTCAGAGCGGAGGCAGAGGCACTGAGAGCTGCAGTAAAAGAAATGGTGACATGCAAAAGGAATGAAAGCCAGATAGTCCTGTTTACAGATGCTCTGGCCGTGATTGCAGCACTAAAAAGTCAGAAAAATACTGAACTTAATGATTTAAGAGCAGTACTCTGTCAACTATGCCAGCAGTCCGCACCAAAAAGAGTAGTGGTACAGAAGGTTCCATCCCACTGTAACATCTAAGGTAACGAGGAGGCAGACAGACTGGCAAAAGAAGGTGCAAGACTACCACAACCAGATTCTAGTGTGACCTACGAAGAGTCCGAACGGTTTATTAGAGCTAGATACATGGCCAAATGGGAAACAGAACATACTGGCTACACAAAAAAATATGCCTATTACCAGTTGAACAGAAGAGAGCAGGTCGTGGTCTTCAGACTCCGTACAGGCGACAACAGACTGAGGTACCATCTATTCAATAAACTGAAGATAGATGGCACTGACGAATGCACCTGTGGTACCGGGAAAATGACCGCTGAGCATTTGCTGCAAAACTGCCCAACATACGAGGATCAGAGAGAGCAGATGTGGCCATCACCAGTGGCAACACTAGACAAGCTCTATGGCAGTGTCGACAGCCTCAGGATGACCGCTGCCTTTTTCGAAAAAATAATGGTTACTGTCTGACTGAGTACGATGAAGAAGAAGAAGAAGAAGAAGAAGAAGAAGAAGAAGAAGAAGAAGAAGAAGAAGAAGAAGAAGAAGAAGAAGAAGAAGAAGAAGTAGTTTGATGCAGTATCCAATGTCAGAAACCTTTGCCTACAACACCTCAAATATGAAATCCGCTTGTAGGAGAACAGACGTGAACAGATGAAGCATAACGTTCAAGTCAAATTTATGAAACAGGGCGTTGAATCCTATTGCACCATTATAGGTCTCCATGTCCCAGTGATCTCTGTGTCCAATTATAGAATTAAAAAGTCGACAAATATCTTCCTTGTACTCCCAAACTGTAGATACCAATCTACTGGTATAGTTCCAACGTGTTGGTGCTACTTTTGGAAATCTTTTTCTGACTTCTTGATCAAGAGCAAATCTTCGTTTAGATGACTAAGACCAATATGAAGCAAGCTCAGATAATGTGCAGAACAATATTTGTCATTGTTTTATGCCATGTGCGCTTTTCTTTAATACCAGGTTCATTCTATGGGCGTAACAGTGGACAAACAACGCTTGACTGTACTTGGCCTTGACCCGAGCTTGTAACCCGTTATGCTCCCCTGCCATTATGGCAGCTCCATCATACGTTTGTGCTACCAACCTTTCCTTGTAGCTCATCATACGTTTGTGCTACCAACCTTTCCTTGTAGCTCATCATACGTTTGTGCTACCAACTTTTCCTTGTAGCTCATCATACGTTTGTGCTACCAACTTTTCCTTGTAGCTCATCATACGTTTGTGTTACCAACTTTTCCTTGTAGCTCATCATACGTTTGTGCTACCAACCTTTCCTTGTAGCTCATCATACGTTTGTGCTACCAACTTTTCCTTGTAGCTCATCATACGTTTGTGCTACCAACTTTTCCTTGTAGCTCATCATACGTTTGTGCTACCAACTTTTCCTTGTAGCTCATCATACGTTTGTGCTACCAACTTTTCCTTGTAGCTCATCATACGTTTGTGCTACCAACCTTTCCTTGTAGCTCATCATACGTTTGTGCTACCAACTTTTCCTTGTAGCTCATCATACGTTTGTGCTACCAACTTTTCCTTGTAGCTCATATTCATGCCAAATAGCAAGGACATGTTGGGCTAAAACATTTGCTGTACCGTCCTCGCTAAAGTCATTCAAACCAAGAAATCTTTCCTGCACCTCCCCTTCTTTGTTAACATATTGTAGCATTGTAGATACTTGGCATTTATTTGTTACATCAGCTGTTTCGTCCAGTTAACCTGCAACAAATGGGGTATCTATTATTTCTCTTTCTATTTCTAATATCATCATTTGTGAAATACACTGTTTTAAATCATGTTAAATATACATGGACAACCCAGAAAAAAACAGTGGTACTTAAAAGATGTGCATCAAATTCCTTGTCAGTACTAGTTAACTGTTTGACTCAACATAGTTTACTTTATCCGAAGACGTCCTAGATTCATCATGTCCACGGACAGAACGCTGTGACATCAATAAGACGTCTTACAGAGGACATCAATGAGACGTCTTACAGAGGACATCAATGAGACGTCTTACAATAAAGATCAATGAGACGTCTTGCAGAGGACATCAATGAGACGTCTTACAGGAGACATCAATGAGCCGTCTTACAGGAGACATCAATGAGACGTCTTACAGGGGACATCAATGAGACGTCTTACAGGAGACATCAATGAGCCGTCTTACAGGAGACATCAATGAGACGTCTTACAGGGGACATCAATGAGACGTCTTACAGGAGACATCAATGAGCCGTCTTACAGGAGACATCAATGAGACGTCTTACAGGGGACATCAATGAGACGTCTTACAGAGGACATCAATGAGATGTCTTACATAGGACATCAATGAGACGTCTTACAGGGGACATCAATGAGATGTCTTACATAGGACATCAATGAGACGTCTTACAGGAGACATCAATGAGACATCTTACAGGAGACATTAATGAGACGTCTTACAACGCGCCTGTTATTTCTAACGAGCTCATTGTGTTTTTCTGTGTTGATTCTGAATTGTTGACTTAGTGAAGTTTCCAATCTAGTCCCTATGTCTGCTATCAGTCCTGCCAGTACCGTAAACTCCTAACATGACCGGGTTATTAGCCACACACGAGCCAGTGTGAGATCCCTATGTCTGCTATTAGTCCTGTAAGTGCCGTAAACTCCTAACATGACCGGGTTATTAGTCCTGTAAGTGCCGTAAACTCCTAACATGACCGGGTTATTAGCCACACACGAGCCAGTGTGAGATCCCTATGTCTGCTATTAGTCCTGTAAGTACCGTAAACTCCTAACATGACCGGGTTATTAGCCACACACGAGCCAGTGTGAGATCCCTATGTCTGCTATTAGTCCTGTAAGTACCGTAAACTCCTAACATGACCGGGTTATTAGCCACACACGAGCCAGTGTGAGATCCTTATGTCTGCTATTAGTCCTGTAAGTGCCGTAAACTCCTAACATGACCGGGTTATTAGCCACACACGAACCAGTGTGGGATCCCTATGTCTGCTATCAGTCCTGTCAGTACTGTAAATTCCCAACATGACCGGGTTAATAGCCCCACAGAAGTCTCCACTTCTTCGTCGTACGCTCTCAGACGCCATCTAGAACATATCTAAAGGTGGCAGTGGTTAACCCGAGGCTGTTGGTGTCTCCGCAGAGCTTGTCTGGGAACGGTATCGGTGAAGGTCACACACGCTTTCCCTGTTCCTCGTATATTGGACACCTCTGTTGCAGAGGCTCAGCAGTCATTTTGTCAGTGCCGCAGACACATTCATGCCCTAACTCTGTATGCTCTATCCTTAATTTGTTGAACACATTTTATCTCAGTCTGTTGTGGCCTGTGCGGAGTCTAAAGATTTCCACCTGCTCAACCCTGTTGAGCTGGTGATGTGCCTCATTTGGTTGATTGCCGGTGTGCTCTGCTTCCCACTTGTTCCTGTATCTACACTTGGTAAACCTCTTGGCCTCTTCATTGGTTACACCTATATCACCTGGTAAACCTGTTAGTCTCTGCCATTTATTCTCTGGTACATCGTGTGGTCTATCAGCATTCCGAAAAGCTGTATCTTCTGCCCTCTATTGGTTGTTGATTCGTAATTGTTTTTCCAGTTTTCCAATGGGCGCGGTCTTCATGTGTAACAGTGTTATGTATCAGGGAGTACTATATAACAGGCCCACCAATCAGGAAATTCTCGCGAAGTTAAGGAAAACTAGGATCAAAACAACGCCATAGTCAGATTGGCTTGGAGTTGAAAGAGTGAGAGGCAACGCTGTTACTAGTGAACGCTCCTTCGCTGTTTAAGCGGCCGAGAATAGTACCCTGGGCCATCACAGTTAGAATGACAAAGTGACCGGTAGAGATGAGCCAATGAGGCATGTCTAGACAACTTGGCTAGGACAAGAGGGGAGGAACCAAAGTATGGTTGACGGATGACCTGTCGGCTCAGAGAGAACATGCGCCGCCATTTTGGTTTTTACGGGCTGGAGTGGGTTCTTAAAATTAGAGAGAGCAGAGTAGATTTATCATTCGATGCAGGAGCGGATCTAGGAGGCTGTTTACGTATACTCCACCGGCCATTGCATGTGTCCCTCTTGCCGTGAATGTGTGCTTTATATGATCAGCTGAGACACAGAGCTTTTATGGGGAAGTTATCTCACTATACATCGAGAGTATTGCATTTGTTTGCTCATTGGTGTGAATGGTGAACTCTCTCTATATAGCAAAGGCACGGGATACGTGGTAAGAATTGGGTTCTCTGAAATCCTGGGACTGTGATCCCAAAAGCTCGTGGTATGAAAAGGGATTCTGTGAAATCATGAAATTACCACCCCAAAAGCTCGTGGTACGAAAATGGATTATGTGAAATCATGAGATTTCATCCCAAAAGCTCGTGGTATGAAATGGAATGCACGATAAGAGCCCTCAGATAACGCATTTGTTCAGTCCAGGTGTAACACGGGCACCAGAGGGGAACGTTCACAACACTTGAGAACTGGTCATTGATCCAAGAGTCAGTTGTATCCTAAGCCTCCTTCTGGAGCTCAGTCTTCTTCTTCTTCTTTCGTTCTCAATCTCCCACTACCAAACACTGAAAAGGTAAGTAGCAGAATGTAGTCCAGAGAAAGGAATGCGTTGTGTCGTAGTTTACAGCTTGGCTGCGATATTTGCACCTTTCGGTCCAACACTCCGACTTCAACAAGCATTTTTTGAGTACCAGGTTAGCATTCCCTCTTCGACCCCTTCTCCTTAGCCAGTCTGCCCTGCTGCAGCCTGTTATCTAGGATGACCACGTGAAGGTGTAGATGGGTCTTGGCAGCTATGGGTCGCTGGCACTGACGCTAGCAGTCAGCTATGGGTCGCTGACCACTGCAGCTCAGGTGCTGCTCAGCATTTTGATCCCGGAGCTCAGTCTAACCCATGTGAAAAGATCTTGTTTACAGCCTGTCAGTCAACCAGAGAGGACAGATTCCTCATCGATCCCGACAGCCAGGAGAGAATGGTAGAGACAGCAATTTAGATAGTTAGCCATTAATTTGTATTAGCTTAGATTAGATCAAGTGTAGGATTTGTAGCAGGGCAAGTAGTAGACCGAGAGCTTGGGTCATTTAGATACTGGGGTTCCACCAATAGTTCATGCTGAAATCCTCTGTGTTAGTTCATGCTGAAATCCTGTGTGTTAGTTCATGCTGAAATCCTCTGTGTTAGTTCATGCTGAAATCCTCTGTGTTAGTTCATGCTGAAATCCTCTGTGTTAGTTCATGCTGAAATCCTCTGTGTTAGTTCATGCTGAAATCCTCTGTTAGTTCATGCTGAAATCCTCTGTGTTAGTTAACATTTGACATGTCTAGATTAGTTAGTTCCTGTTGAAATCATCTGTGTTAGTTCATGCTGAAATCCTCTGTGTTAGTTCATGCTTAAATCCTCTGTGTTAGTTCATGCTGAAATCCTCTGTGTTAGTTCATGCTGAAATCCTCTGTGTTAGTTCATGCTGAAATCCTCTATGTTAGTTAACGTTTGACAAGTCTAGTTAGTTAATGCTTAAATCCTCTGTGTTAGTTAACATTTGACAAGTTTAGATTAGTTAGTTCATGTTGAAAGCCTCTGTGTTAGTTAACATTTGACAAGTTTAGATTAGTTAGTTCATGCTGAAATCCTCTGTGTTAGTTAACATTTGACAAGTTTAGATTAGTTAGTTCATGCTGAAATCCTCTGTGTTAGTTAACGTTTGACAAGTCTAGTTAGTTCATGCTGAAATCCTCTGTGTTAGTTAACATTTGACAAGTCTAGATTAGTTAATTCATGCTGAAAGCCTCTGTGTTAGTTAACATTTGACAAGTTTAGTTAGTCAGTTGTGTTTGAGATTATTGCTGTAACCAACCGTCTTGTTAACACATGACTGCTCTTGTTTCACGGCTAACGTCAGTTGTGTTTCCCATGTTGAAGTCGTGCGTCCAGTATTCCATGTTGTAACGCTCTAGTTGACAGTCTAAAGCGACCCTGCCACATTTACACTTTTCAAATGGTCAAAGTAACCAGGATATAAGTAGATACGCTACACATATATCCTGTTATGGTTTCACAAACATGTGAAGGTCTGGTGATTGTGTCATGGTTTCACAAACATGTGAAGGTCTGGTGATTGTGTTATCAACCATGGTATCGCCTCAAATCCTAACCTGACAAGGACAGGGATCCACACACGACCATGGACCCACACCAAACACTTGACCGACACCAGACACTGGACCCACACCAAACTCTTGACCCACACAAGACTCTGGACCCACACACGACCCTGGACTCACACCAAACTCTTGACCCACACAAGACTCTGGACCCACACCAAACTCTTGACCTACACAAGACTCTGCACCCACACACGACCCTGGACCCACACCAGACACTGGACCCACACACAACCCTGGACCCACACCAGACACTGGACCCACACACGACCATGGACCCACACCAAAACCCTTGACCCACACCAAACTGGACCCACACCAAACTCTTAACACACACAAGACTCTGGACCCACACACGATCATGGACCCACACCAAACCCGTGACCCACACCAGACACTGGACCCACACCAGACACTGGACCCACACCAAACTCTTGACCCACACAAGACTCTGGACTCACACCAAACCCTTGACCCACACCAAACACTGGACCCACACCAAACTCTTGACCCACACAAGACTCTGGACCCACACACGACCCTGGACCCACACCAGACACTGGACCCACACATGACCCTGGACCCACACCAAACCCTTGACCCACACCAGACACTGGACCCACACACGACCATTGACCCACACCAAATTATTGACCCACACCAGACTCTGGACCCACACAAGACTCTGAACCCACACACGACCCTGGACCCACACCAAACCCTTGATCCACACCAGACGCTGGACCCACACACGACATAGGACCCACACCAAACCTTGACCCACACAAGACTCTTGACCCACACATGACCATGGACCCACACCAGACCCTTGACCCACACACAACTTTGGACCCACACCAGACCCTTGACCCACACATGACTTTGTACCCACACATGACTTTGGACCCACACCAGACCCTGGACCCACACACGACCCTGGACCCACACCAGACCCACACATGACTTTGTACCCACACACGACTTTGGACCCACACCAGACCCTGGACCCACACAAGACCCTGAACTCAAACACGACCATGGACTCACACCAGACCCTTGACCCACACATGACTTTGTACCCACACACGACTTTGGACCCACACCAGACCCTGGACCACACAAAACTCTGGACCCACACAAGACCCAGAGGGAATGACTGACAATAAAGAGAGCTGCACCAGTTGTGCACACTACATTTTTATTTCCTGGACATGAGCGTAAACCCTCAAGACGTTTACCACATATCTGGGACAGAAATCAGCGGAAATAAACGAGGAATAAATAGAATGTCATTTCAAGACATGAATTCAATGCTACATTTATGGACTAAATCATGTTACATTTATTTGTCTGTGTGCTAGCTGGGAGTGAATCTGCCGACGACTGATGTGTCGGACCGTAAGGTGCACACATCACAGTCAAACTGTAAACTAGCGACACAACGAATTCCGTTCTCCAGACTACATCCTGCTACTTGCAAAGCCCTGTTCAGGACTTGGTAGCGGGAGATTGAGAACGAACGCAGAAGAAGGAGAGAGTGAATGGGGAGGCACCCTTGCTGCCTTGCTTTTCACTGCCATGAGTCTGACCAGTTCCCACCTCCCACTATCATGAGTCTGGCCAGTTTCCACCTCCCACTATCATGAGTCTGGCCAGTTCCCACCTCCCACTATCATGAGTCTGGCCAGTTCCCACCTCCCACTATCATAAGTCTGGCCAGTTCCCACCTCCCACTATCATGAGTCTGGCCAGTTCCCACCTCCACTATCATGAGTCTGGCCAGTTCCCACCTCCCACTATCATGAGTCTGGCCAGTTCCCACCTCCCACTGCCATGAGTCTGGCCAGTTCCCACCTCCCACTATCATGAGTCTGGCCAGTTTCCACCTCCCACTATCATGAGTCTGGCCAGTTCCCACCTCCCACTATCATGAGTCTGGCCAGTTCCCACCTCCCACTATCATGAGTCTGGCCAGTTCCCACCTCCCACTATCATGAGTCTGGCCAGTTCCCACCTCCCACTATCATGAGTCTGGCCAGTTCCCACCTCCCACTATCATGAGTCTGGCCAGTTCCCACCTCCCACTGCCATGAGTCTGGCCAGTTCCCACCTCCCACTATCATGAGTCTGGCCAGTTCCCACCTCCCACTGCCATGAGTCTGGCCAGTTCCCACCTCCCACTGCCATGAGTCTGGCCAGTTCCCACCTCCCACTATCATGAGTCTGGCCAGTTCCCACCTCCCACTATCATGAGTCTGACCAGTTCCCACCTCCCACTATCATGAGTCTGGCCAGTTCCCACCTCCCACTATCATGAGTCTGGCCAGTTTCCACCTCCCACTATCATGAGTCTGGCCAGTTCCCACCTCCCACTATCATGAGTCTGGCCAGTTCCCACCTCCCACTATCATGAGTCTGGCCAGTTCCCACCTCCCACTATCATGAGTCTGGCCAGTTCCCATCTCCCACTATCATGAGTCTGGCCTGTTCCCACCTCCCACTATCATGAGTCTGGCCAGTTCCCACCTCCCACTATCATGAGTCTGGCCAGTTCACACCTCCCACTATCATGAGTCTGGCCAGTTCACACCTCCCACTATCATGAGTCTGGCCAGTTCACACCTCCCACTATCATGAGTCTGGCCAGTTCCCACCTCCCACTGCCATGAGTCTGGCCAGTTCCCACCTCCCACTGCCATGAGTCTGGCCAGCTCCAACTGTCACTGCCTTGTTTCCCACTGACACGAGTCTGGCCAGTTCCAACCATAACTGCCTTGTTTCCCACTGACACGAGTCTGGCCAGTTCCAACCATAACTGCCTTGTTTCCCACTGACATGAGTCTGGCCAGTTCCAACCATCGCTGCCTTGTTTCCCACTACCACAAGTCTGGCCAGCTCCCCCCCTCGCTGCCTTGTTTCCCACTACCACAAGTCTGGCCAGCTCCCCCCATCGCTGCCTTGTTTCCCACTACCACAAGTCTGGCCAGCTCCCCCCATCGCTGCCTTGTTTCCCACTACCACAAGTCTGGCCAGCTCCCCCCATCGCTGCCTTGTTTCCCACTACCACAAGTCTGGCCAGCTCCCCCCATCGCTGCCTTGTTTCCCACTACCACAAGTCTGGCCAGCTCCCCCCATCGCTGCCTTGTTTCCCACTACCACAAGTCTGGCCAGCTCCCCCCATCGCTGCCTTGTTTCCCACTGCCATGAGTCTGGCCAGCTCCCCCCATCGCTGCCTTGTTTCCCACTACCACAAGTCTGGCCAGCTCCCCCCCTCGCTGCCTTACCTTGAGTGACAAGAGCATGTATTGAGTCTGTCACATCTACCACGAGAAGATAGCCCTCTAACTATGCTCTATGATACCTTTAACTTACCCGGCTACTCAACGACCCATTCATCAGCGGGGGCTGTACAGCTGTGTGGCCCAGCTTCGTCTCCAACGATCTCTATCCTGTAGAGATTAGGACCCCATTAGTAGGGAAAACTGATTAGGATTCTTTAGAGGCAAGGGAGGGCAGAACAAGATCCCTTAGTAGGGAGAACATATTGGATCCCTTAGTGGGGAGGACATAATAGGACCCCATTAGTGTGGAGGGAGGAAAGAATAGGACCCATTAGTGGGGAGAACAGATTAGGACGCCTTTAGTGGGAAGGATATAATAGAAGGACCCTTTAGTGAAGTGGGGCGAGGTGAAAGCTCAGATTATGACCATCACATTCCAATATGGATCATATCATAAAAGATGGTTAAGTAGGGTTGTGCATGAGGTCATTATGTCCAACAAAATAGTATTACAGAAACAAACACTAGACATCAATGATGTGTTTAAAGGCCACATGATGATGGTGATGTCAGCCGTGACAATTTTGTTTGCGGATAACGGATAACTAAATATCAATGGATCTAGCAATAGCCGGCACATGAGATCAGAGACCAAGGTGAGCCTGTCATCTGAGGTGGGTTGTGGATATTATTTCTGGTAAATAACATAACGGAGAACTGGCTGTAACAGTAGCTCCAGAGTGGTCTGCCGAGGTCTTTGTGTATGGCAGGGACAAGAATAGCACCACTGCCACACAGAGAGCATGTCGTAAGAGGCGACTGACTGTGTGACATGGCATAACACCGGCCATGATTTGATGGATTGTTAAGAGCAGCATAGATGGCACCTAACAGGCTGCGAGTCTACTTTTCTCTAGTGTTTTGAGTCTATTTAGATGGACTCGCACATCGGTTAACCACCCTCCAAGAAACTGGTTGTATACAGACTCTGTAGAGTTTTCTAAACCAGTATAAAGAAGTTAAGTTATGTTAAGTACATGATCAATATAGGTCATACCAGGTCCTCAACCAGCGGTGAAACCCCCCCCCCCCCCCCCAACAATTCTGAGGGGGTGTAGTTATGCTTTTGTTTAGTCCGTTCAATAATTAATTATGTTTAATTACGTTTTTTCCAGTTTTGAAAATCCATCTCTGTGTTATTTAGTTATTTGCTTTGTTAAACACTTTGCCAATAATCTCTGTCAATGCTCGTGTACTGATATAGACAGAATCCTAGATTTACTATATGATAGTCATGTTATTTGGAATGCACCTTTTGAGTCAGACAATCTGGGAAAGGAAAGGGGAAATTGACATTCTGAAATGGTGAAATGGGGAGAATTGACATTCTGAAATGGTGAAATGGGGAGAATTGACATTCTGAAATTGTGAAATGGGGAGAATTGACATTCTTAAATGGTGAAATGGGGAGAATTGACATTCTGGAATGGTGAAATGGGGAGAATTGACATTCTGGAATGGTGAAATGGGGAGAATTGACATTCTGAAATTGTGAAATGGGGAGAATTGACATTCTGAAATGGTGAAATGGGGAGAATTGACATTCTGAAATGGTGAAATGGGGACAATTGACATTCTGAAATGGTGAAATGGGGAGAATTGACATTCTGAAATGGTGAAATGGGGACAATTGACATTCTGAAATGGTGAAATGGGGAGAATTATTCTGAAATGTTGAAATGGGGAGAATTGACATTCTGAAATGGTGAAATGGGGAGAATTGACATTCTGAAATGGTGAAATGGGGAGAATTGACATTCTGAAATTGTGAAATGGGGAGAATTGACATTCTTAAATGGTGAAATGGGGAGAATTGACATTCTGGAATGGTGAAATGGGGAGAATTATTCTGAAATGGTGAAATGGGGAGAATTGCCATTCTGAAATGGTGAAATGGAGAGAATTGACATTCTGAAATGGTGAAATGGGGAGAATTGACATTCTGACATGGTGAAATGGGGAGAATTGACATTCTGAAATGGTGAAATGGGGAGAATTATTCTGAAATGGTGAAATGGGGAGAATTGACATTCTGAAATGGTGAAATGGGGAGAATTGACATTCTGAAATGGTGAAATGGGGAGAATTATTCTGAAATGGTGAAATGGGGAGAATTGCCATTCTGAAATGGTGAAATGGAGAGAATTTACATTCTGAAATGGTGAAATGGGGAGAATTGACATTCTGAAATGGTGAAATGGGGAGAATTGACATTCTGAAATGGTGAAATGGGGAGAATTATTCTGAAATGGTGAAATGGGGAGAATTGCCATTCTGAAATGGTGAAATGGAGAGAATTGACATTCTGAAATGGTGAAATGGGGAGAATTGACATTCTGAAATGGTGAAATGGGGAGAATTGACATTCTGAAATGGTAAAATGGGGAGAATTGACATTCTGAAATGGTGAAATGGGGAGAATTGACATTCTGAAATGGTGAAATGGGGAGACTTATTCTGAAATGGGGAAAAGAGGAGAACTGACATTCTGAAATGGGGACAAGGGGAGAACTGACATTCTGAAATGGGGAAAAGGGGAGAATTGACATTCTGAAATGGGAAGAATTGACATTCTGAAATGGGAAGAATGGACATTTTGAAATGGGGAGAATTGACATTCTGAAATGGGGAGAATTGACATTCTGATAAAGAATCAAGTGGAAAGATTTCATCGAATGAGGTCATAGCTTTTGTGAAGTGGGCTGCTAACACTCAATTTTCGTACGCCTTGTCTTCATTAACTTTTAAGCCAGGTGCCCATTTCTATAACTGGGTAGATGAGTGAGTTGTAAACCAGTCTGTAAGAGACAAGCGGTCTAAGTGACCTGTCACTCAATGTGAGCAATATAAATAATAAATATATATATCTCAAATGCCCCCCAAAGATTAATAACAAAACGTCGATGATACTTCTCTTTAGTTTGCTCATTATCAACTTGTTCGTCGTACGCTCTCAGACATTAACTTGGATATATCTAAAGGTCGCAGTGGTTAAGCTCAGGCTATTGGTATCTCCAGTGGTTAAGCTCAGGCTATTGGTATCTCCAGTGGTTAAGCTCAGGCTATTGGTATCTCCGCAGAGCTTGCCTAGGAATAGCATCAGTCATAGCCATATGTACTTTCTCTGTTCCTCGTATGATGGACACCTTTGTAGCATATGCTCCGCAGCCATTTTGTCAGTGCCGTGGACACATTCATCTGTGTTTACTTTGTTGAACAGATGGTATCTTAGTCTGTTGTGGCCTGTGTGGAGTCTTCTTCTTCGTACGCAGTCAGACAGTAACCATTATTTTTTCGAAAAAAGCGGCGGTCATCCTGAGGCTGTCGACACTGCCATAGAGCTTGTCTTGCAGTTCCACTGGTGATGGCCACATCTGCTCTCTCTGATCCTCGTATGTCGGGCAGTTCTGCAGCAGATGTTCAGCGGTCATTTTACCGGTACCGCACAAGCATTCGTCGGTACCACCTATCTTCAATTTGTTGAATAGGTGGTACCTCAGTCTATTGTGGCCAGTGCGAAGTCTGAAGACAACGACCTCTCTCTTCTGTTCAACTGGTAATAGGCATCGTTTTTGGTGTAACCGGAGTCTTGTACCTTCTTTTGCCAGTCTGTCTGCCTCCTCGTTGCCTTGGATGTTGCAGTGTGATGGGACCCACTGTACCACTACCCTTTTTGGTGCGGACTGCTGGTACAGTTTGCAGAGTGCTGCTCTTAAGTCATTAAGCTCAGTGTTTTTCTGGCTTTTTAGCGCTGTGACTACGGCCAGAGCATCTGTCAGCAGGACTATATGGCTTACATTTTCACTGTGTGTCACCATTTCTTCCACTGCCGCCCTCAGTGCCTCTGCTCTGAAATTGCTTGTGTACTTACCAGTAGCGAATGACAGTGTTATTTTTCTGCCATTTGGTAGGTTCAGGAATGCTCCTGCCCCTCCGTTCTGTGTAGTGTTTGTTACAGAACCGTCGGTGTATGCATGGGTCCAGTCCATGCTTGGGTAGTTTTTCGATATAAAGCTTAGGGTAGTATCTCTCCTTTCTTTTTCAGTCTGACAGTTTTTATTTCCAATACCTGGTATATTTTCTACCACCTCTGGAAATATATCCTGCCTCCAGGTAGGTTTTCGTACAGTAGTGATGGGTTTTGGTATTGTTAGTGCGTTTATGGGATCTTCGTGCATCTTTGCTTTGGCTATTTCTGCAAAGTTTCTCCGCTTTAGTTTCCCATTTCCCAAATTGTTTAGTCTCTGGTGCACTGGATGGTCAGTCAGTCTTCGGAGTTTCTCTGACTGCAGCTGGGCTCTGCAGTCTCTTCTATCGGTTATGGATTGCAGTTTGGTAATCTTTTCAAGTTCTACAATTGGCGTTGACTTCATGCCTCCTGTTATAACTCTCATGGCTTGGTTTTGAAGTTTGCTAACTTTATCGAAGTTCGCCTTTGCTGCTGTTGTCCATGCCGCAATGCCATACTCGAGAACTGGTCTCACTCTTCCAGTTTCTTTAGTATGCTTTCATCTGCTCCCCAGCTTGTGCCAGCAAGTTTCCTCATGATTGCCATTCTTTCTCTGGCTCTCATTCGGTTTCTCTCGATCTGACTTTTCCATGTCATGCGCCGATCAAATGTGACTCCCAGATAGTTTGGGTTGTCGTTTGGCTGCAGGAATTTGCCATTTAAACTTAATTTGGTATTTTGGGGTTTTATTGAAAGCGAGAATATTGTGCATGTGGTTTTCTCCTCGTTTCTGTGTGGAGTCTAAAGATTACCATCTGGTCAGGGAAGAAAGTCTAACGTCTGGTCACACACAACATACTGATCAGACATGTTAGTCACGGTCAGGCACAACATACTGGTCAGACATGTTAGTCAGGGTCAGGCACAACATATTGGTCAGACATGTTAGTCAGGGTCAGGCATTACATACTGATCAGACATGTTAGTCAGGGTCAGGCACAACATATTGGTCAGACATGTTAGTCAGGGTCAGGCACAACATACTGATCAGACATGTTAGTCAGGGTCAGGAACAACATACTGGTCAGACATGTTAGTCAGTGTCAGGCACAACATACTGATCAGACATGTTAGTCAGGGTCAAACACAACATACTGATCAGACATGTTAGTCAGGGTCAGGCATAACATACTGGTCAGACATGTTAGTCAGGGTCAGGCACAACATACTGATCAGACATGTTAGTCAGGGTCAGACACAGCATACTGATCAGACATGTTAGTCAGGGTCAAACACAACATACTGATCAGACATGTTAGTCAGGGTCAGGCATAACATACTGGTCAGACATGTTAGTCAGGGTCAGGTACAACATACTGATCAGACATGTTAGTCAGGGTCAGGTAAAACATACTGATCAAGCCCCTCACCTCGGCTTCCATGTAGCCATTCCTGGAAACAGGCTGTTTTCCAGACAGCGTGGCTAACGAGGTGAGGGATCGACGTGATCCCCATAGTAGTGAGTGACATGCAGATGAAGTTAAGCATAGTACAACTGCCTGCACTGAAGGACCCCGATCCACCTTCATCAGCATGCTCGGGATGTGAGGAAAGCTACGACAACCCACTACTGATTGTGGGCATACAACAACAACAACACAACAATCTACTCCTCTCTGGTGAGCTGGTAACATGTGTGATTTAGTTGATGTCCTGTATGCTCTGATTGATCTTGGCTTGGCTTCGTTCGTTCTCAATCTCCCGTTACCCAACCCTGAAAGGGCTTAAGTAGCAGAATGTAGTCCAGAGAACGGAATGCGTTGTGTCATAGTTTACAGCTTGACTGCGATATTTGCACCTTTCGGTCCAACACATCCGACTTCAGCAAGACGTTTTTGAGTACCGGGTTAGCATTCCCTCTTCGATCCCTTCTCCTTAGCCAGTCTGCCCTGCTGCAGCCTGTTATCCAGGATCACCGCGTGGAGGTGTAGAAGGGTCTTGGCAGCTCTGGTTCGCTGAACCTGATGCTAGCAGTCAGCTGTGGGTCGCTGACCACTGCAGCTCATGCGCTCTGGTTGATCTGAGTTCCTTGTCTCCTGTATCTACACCTCCCTATGGAGCATAGACAACCACTAAAGCTGGCTCCTTACAGGAAGCCTGCACCCCAACACTATGTGTTAGCACAAGGTCAATGTGGTTCCATATAACATACTGCTGCCAGGGATTAAGTGTTACTAGATATCGGATACATTCATCTTGGGGCCCTGTTACAGAACGTACTAGGTCTCGGATACATTCATCTTTGGACCTTGTTACAGGACGTACTAGGTCTCGGATACATTCATCTTTGGGCCCTGTTACAGGACGCACTAGGTCTCGGATACATTCATCTTGGGGCCCTGTTACAGAACGTACTAGGTCTCGGATACATTCATCTTGGGGCCCTGTTACAGAACGTACTAGGTCTTGGATGCATCCATCTTGGGGCCCTGTTACAGGACGCACTAGGTCTCGGATACATTCATCTTGGGGCCCTGTTACACAACCTACTAGGTCTCGGATACATTCATCTTGGGGCCCTGTTACACAACCTACTAGGTCTCGGATATATGCATCTTGGGGCCCTGTTACAGGATGCACTAGGTCTCGGATACATTCATCTTGGGGCCAAAGATGCAGTAATAAATGAGCTGACAGAGGTCAGCGATTATTCGCCGTCTGCTTGCATCAGGAACAGCAAACTATAACTGACCAGGACTGTTCACCACCAAGTGGTGGCCCTGAAAATGGACTGCACCCATGAAGACTTTTATCGAAGCAGGAAGTTAAACTCTGTCCCAAAAATGCAGTGCTGAAACGGTTGTGTCGGGCTAAAAGACGCAGACATCGCAGCCTCGCTGTAAACTACAACATCCATTACTGGATAAGCTCTGAAGAATAACAATGATAGATTCATTTCAGATAAAGCCCATAGAATCAAGTAGTGACAAGAACGTGATATCTTTCCTTTTAAATATATATATCACAATTTATATACCCCCATGTGGTTCCCCCACGATAGAAGATACCTCAGGAATGGCCCCCAACTCGCTGGCGAGATTCACTAGAAAAGCACAACACACATGACCCCACAACAGACAGACTACTGTCCCACTCACTGGACAACCCCACAACAGACAGACTACTGTCCCACTCACTGGACAACCCCACAACAGACAGACTACTGTCCCACTCACTGGACAACCCCACAACAGACAGACTACTGTCCCACTCACTGGACAACCCCACAACAGACAGACTACTGTCCCACTCACTGGACAACCCCACAACAGACAGACTACTGTCCCACTCACTGGACAACCCCACAACAGACAGACTACTGTCCCACTCACTGGACAACCCCACAACAGACAGACTACTGTCCCACTCACTGGACAACCCCACAACAGACAGACTACTGTCCCACTCACTGTACAACCCCACAACAGACAGACTACTGTCCCACTCACTGGACAACCCCACAACAGACAGACTACTGTCCCACTCACTGGACAACCCCACAACAGACAGACTACTGTCCCACTCACTGGACAACCCCACAACAGACAGACTACTGTCCCACTCACTGGACAACCCCACAACAGACAGACTACTGTCCCACTCACTGGACAACCCCACAACAGACAGACTACTGTCCCACTCACTGGACAACCCCACAACAGACAGACTACTGTCCCACTCACTGGACAACCCCACAACAGACAGACTACTGTCCCACTCACTGGACAACCCCACAACAGACAGACAGAAACAACTGAGTTGGTACCCTTACAAGGATGACACCCCCCCCCCCCCCCCCCCCCTGCGAAGAACGTGTCGAACTATGGTATCCCAATATCTCCGACTTCAGTTCAGCAAGTGTGCCATATGTGACGTAGCCAACAATGTCCTATATGCCGTCCGGTCCTTTGTCGTGTCGTACCATTTCGGACCGAGGTTTCTCAGCAGACCATCTCACCACAGCATGAGTGGGCAGTCATGTGGGAGTGAATGGTCATACGGCCTCAAAACGTCATTCCGAGTGCCCATCTGTCACAAATTAGGATACAATCTCTCATTGTGACTCTGTGGATTTGATCTCTGATCAAGATTCCATGTCTTTCCATCACCTGTCGAGTAAGGCTGAGTTTCTCTGTGTCTCCACATCTCACAGCCGTAAGTCATGGCTGGGATGGCCGTGGAATTAAAAAGGGGCGCCGTTGCAATAGTGTCTTCGGCTGCGGAAGTATTGGTCCATGACTGGCCTATATAAATATTTACACGCCCGCACAGGTTGATATCATTTATGAAAATAGTGTTGTTTGACATGACTGGTTATTTTTATGTCAACCGTGGGCCAGGGGACAATTTTGTTTCGTGGGCTGTATCCGGCCCTCTGTGGGTGCAAATTGCTGACTTCTTTACATGATAGATTTCAAGTACTTCTTTTTCACAGCAAAGGTATCAAGTTTGCTCCCAGGTAGCAACAAACTGCAGCTTACCCAGCTACAAATGAGCACCCAAAATACAGAGAGGGAAGGCAAAATGACAAGGAGGGAAATGGTTACCCTGTCTTAAACAAATCGGAGACCTGGTACAATTGTCTTTAACACTTTATCCACGACAGCAGTGTTTGCTATGGGATTCTTCTTCTTCACCAATATCACCTTGGGGTACATAGACCCTCAACCAACCCTCTCTCTTCCTCTTGGAGTACATACACCATCAACCAACCCTCTCTCTTCACCTTGGGATACATACATATCAACCAACCCTCTCTCTTCATCTTGGAGTACATAGACCATCAACCAACCCTCTCTCTTCATCTTGGAGTACATAGACCATCAACCAACCCTCTCTCTTCATCTTGGAGTACATAGACCATCAACCAACCCTCTCTCTTCATCTTGGAGTACATACACCATCAACCAACCCTCTCTCTTCATCTTGGAGTACATAGACCATCAACCAACCCTCTCTCTTCATCTTGGAGTACATACACCATCAACCAACCCTCTCTCTTCATCTTGGAGTACATACACCATCAACCAACCCTCTCTCTTCACCTTGGGGTACATAAACCATCAACCAACCCTCTCTCTTCACCTTGGGGTACACAGACCATCAACCAAACCTCTAACATCACCGTTATCATATTGGTGCACACAGGCCATCAACCAATCCTCTTCAAGCAGTCCTATCCTGTGCTATTTTCTCTCCAGTTTCTTCCTTATTTTCTGATATAATCCCCAAACTGTACATCCAGCCAGAGACAGTAGAACATCAATTTATAAATATGCTTAAAATAATACACAAAGGTAATTAGAAACAGTTGTTTTAAAATTAAATAAATATTTTGATAACAAACAGTTTCAAATATCAAAGCTGTGTTATTCCCTGCAAATCTGGAACATCTTCTAAGCCAAACAAAACACAATAAAAAAACTGATTTGTAACAATAAAAAACTGATTTGTAACAATGAAATAATTGAGATCAACTGTGATCAATATGAGAAAAAGTGAGAGATTTTGAATAGTGATCTGATTCCATGTGTATACTTAGAATATACATAAGATATACATTAGATCCATGTCACTGGATGATGTTGAGAGATACAATCTTATATTGTTATTTTCTTCTTCTTCTTTGTTTTCAATCTCCCGCTATCAAGCCCTGAAAATGGCTTTGCAATTAGCAGGATGTTGTCCGGAGAATGGAATGCGTTGTGTCGTAGTTTACAACTTGACTGCAATATTTGCACCTTTCAAGTCGACACATCCGACTTCAGCAGACATTTTTGAGTACCGAGTTAGCCTTCCCGCTTCGATGCCTTCTTCTTAGCCAGTCTGCCATGTTGCAGCCTGTTATTAAAGATCATTGTGTGAAGGTGTAAAAGGGTCTCGGCAGCTCTGGTTCGCTGACTCTGACGCTAGCAGTCAGCTATGGGTCGCTGGCCCTGACACTAACAGTCAGCCTTGGGTCGCTGGCCCTGACACTAACAGTCAGCTATGGGTCGCTGGCCCTGACACTAACAGTCAGCTATGGGTCGCTGGCCCTGACACTAACAGTCAGCTATGGGTCGCCGGCCCTGACACTAACAGTCAGCTATGGGTCGCTGGCCCTGACACTAACAGTCAGCTATGGGTCGCCGGCCCTGACACTAACAGTCAGCTATGGGTCGCTGGCCCTGACACTAACAGTCAGCTATGGGTCGCTGGCCCTGACACTAACAGTCAGCTATGGGTCGCTGACCCTGACACTAACAGTCAGCTATGGGTCGCTGGCCCTGACACTAACAGTCAGCTATGGGTCGCTGGCCCTGACACTAACAGTCAGCTATGGGTCGCTGGCCCTGACACTAACAGTCAGCTATGGGTCGCTGGCCCTGACACTAACAGTCAGCTATGGGTCGCTGACCACTGCAGCTCATGCGCTGCTCAGCATCCATATTGTTATCCGATCCCGTGTGTCTATGTTGCTGAATGATGTTTAGAGATACAATCTTGTACTATATCTTCATGGATACTGCTATTTTTAGCCACATCTGTAGTGTTTCGGTAACACTTTCAATCCCATCTGTTTTTTTATTCTCTTCATGGTCTGAAAGCCCTGCCATCTGGGATTGTGGGTATGAAATCTGATCGGCTAAGTCCTAGCGAACCTAATACAATCACTAGAACTGCCATGATATGGACCACAGATGGAAGGTAACAGTCTGGGCTAGAACAACTTGACGAAGAACTATAGAGCCCAAAATGGAAGTCATAAACCAGAGCTGGGGTACAATATGAAGAAAGGCAGCAGATCAGGTGAATCAGAGGGAGTTGTTGCTGTCCTTAAATGAGTTATCAGGCATGGTGGTCCCTGACCGCAAGGTCCTAGGTATGGACCAGGATGTAAGAAGTGGAGGGAGTTGTTGCTGTCCCTGAGTTATCAGGCATGGTGGTCCCTGACCGCAAGGTCCTAGGTATGGACCAGGATGTAAGAAGTGGAGGGAGTTGTTGCTGTCCCTGAGTTATCAAGCATGGTGGTCACTGACCGCAAGGTCCTAGGTATGGACCAGGATGTAAGAAGTGGAGGGAGTTGGTGCTGTCCTTAAAGACATTAAAAATGTAGAATGACTGCTCTAGTTCTCGAGAATTGACTTGAATACACTGCAGGTGCACCCCCTAAGAGACATATGCCTCATGACTGCTCTAGAGAACTGACTACACTGCAGGCACCCCCCCACCCCCCTAAGAGACACACTTATGCCTCATGACTGCTCTAGAGAACTGACTACACTCCAGGCACCCCCCCCCCCCCCCGCCCCCACAAGAGACACACTTATGCCTGCTCTACAGAACTGACTACAATCCAGGCACCCTCCTAAGAGACACACTTATGCCTGCTCTAGAGAACTGACTACAATCCAAGCACCCCCCCCCCCCCCCAAGAGACACACTTCTGCCTGCTCTACAGCACTGACTACAATCCAGGCACCCCCCTAAGAGACACACTTCTGCCTGCTCTAGAGAACTGACTACAATCTAGGTACCCCCCCAAGAGACACACTTATGCCTCCTCTAGAGAACTGACTACAATCCAGTCACCCCCCCCCCCCCCCCTAAGAGACACACTTCTGCCTCATGACTGTAATGATCCATAAAAAATGTCAAAGTTAGAAACTCAAAACAAAACAATCCCAAACTGGAATGCCATAAAAGTGCATTAAATGCACACACTGACAAAAGAACCTAACAAAAAGTAATAATCAACAAAGAATGACCAAGTTTTTTGCAACCCTGTTAGTCGGTCCATTGTATCAGTTTAATACATCTTCTATAAAACATAGGAATTCATTTTGAATATAAAAAATACCCTGCAAAATGCAGAAAACAAATATCAAACTACAAAATAATCTGAAAATGCAGATCTATAATAAAATCAGGTTTCAGTTTGATCTTCACACATGAAATGTTGACAAATTTCGTATTCCTGCCCGGCTGATCCAAACTCAAATTTACATAGTGAAATATGAAATAGAGTTTTAACAAACCTAAATCAGGCTAAGTGATAAAAGACACATGACCAGATGGATATGTACACACTACAATATCTGCATCCACATGGCAGCTATAATATAACCATTCATTCTATGCTATGAACACCAAGCAAGGACATTTTCTACAGACAAGGAACAAAACTCTACAGAGATGTTCTAGACAAGGCAGGAGGAGTTGTCTGTAGAGATTGAATAATGACTGACAGAATCCGAATAACATCACTCAGTGAACATACTGGCTAACTTGGTCACAATTCCCCAACCCCAAGGTCCAGACACTGACTAACTTAGCCACATCTCCCCAACCCCAGCATTGAAACCCTAACTTAGTCACACCTCCCCAATCACGGGGGTCTAAATCCTAAGTTAGTCACATCTACCCAACCCCAGGGTCTTCTTCTTCTTCTTCGTACGCTGTCAGACGTCAACTTGAATTTGTTCAAAGAAAGCAGCAGTCATCCTGAGGCTGTCGACACTGCCATAGAGCTTGTCTAGTGTTGCCACTGGTGATGGCCATATGTGCTTTCTCTGGTCCTCGTATGTCGCAACCCCAGGGTCTAAATCCTAACATAGTCACACCTCCCCAACCCCAGGGTCCAGACACTAACTTAGCCCCACCTCCCCAACCCAAGGGTCCAGACACTAACTTAGCCCCACCTCAGGGTCCAGACACTAACTTAGCCCCACCTCTCCGGGGGTCCAGACACTAACTTAGCCACACCTCCCCAACCCCAGGGTTCAGACACTAGCTTAGCCCTACCTCCCCAACCCCAGGGTTCAGACACTAACTTAGCCCCACCTCCCCAACCACAGACACTAACTTAGCCACACCTCCACAACCCCTGGGTCCAGACACTAACTTAGCCCCACCTCCCCAACCCCAGGGTTCAGACACTAACTTAGCCACACCTCCCCAACCCCAGGGTCCAGACACTAACTTAGCCACACCTCCCCAACCACAGACACTAACTTAGCCACACCTCCCCAACCACAGGGTCCAGACACTAACTTAGCCCCAGCTCCCCAACCCCAAGGATCAGACACTAACTTAGCCACACCTCCCCAACCCCAGGGTCCAGACACTAACTTAGCCCCACCTCCCCAGGGGTCCAACCCTAACTTAGCCACACCTCCCCAGGGGTCCAGACCCTAACTTAGCCACACCTCCCCAACCCCAGGGTCCAGACCCTCAAAGACAAGAAAGCTGATGGTTAAGACATACTGAGAGAACAAAGCTTATTTAAACAACAGAACAGACAAATTTGTCCAACAAATGGAGAAGTCTCAGGAAAACAGGGACTGTGGAAGTTTAGGCAAAGATGCCTTTGGGGGGGGGGGGGGGGGGGGGCCTCTCAGCCTCGTGTGCTGGAGGTCACGTGTTCGTATCACGGTGGGGACCGGGACTTTTGTCACATGGATCTTCTGGTAAAAATTGCCCTGGTCTCTGGGAAGTGAGATCGGACTCCCGTATTCCGTGTCGAGAACGTTAACTTGGCAGTTGAAAATTTAAAAAAGTAGGTTGAACGGCTGCTGCCTGGACAGAATTCAAATGATAAATCTAGCCAAGTTATTTGTACCTTTCCCCAGATAGTTGGTTAAGAGCAGTTATAGATGGCGCCTAACTGGCTGCGGGTCTACTTAGTTCTAGTATTTGAGTCTATTGCGATGGACTCGCACATAGATAAAAAGCTCCCTCCAAGACAACTGGTTGTATACAGACTCTGTAGAGTCTTCTAAACCAGTAAAAAAGACATTAAGTTAAGTTAAGACATCATGTCAGGCCTTCTGTGTTTACAGATCTGATTTTACTAATGTAGTATGGACAGAAGATGAAACATCACACATGTATGACAAACAACAACGAAGTATCACACATGTATGACAAACAACAACGAAATATCACACATGTATGACAAACAATAACGAAACATCACACATGTATGACAAACAAATATGAAACATCACACATGTATGACAAACAAATACGAAACATCACACATGCATGACAAACAACAACGAAATATCACACATGTATGACAAACAACAACGAAATATCACACATGTATGACAAACAACAACGAAATATCACACATGTATGACAAACAAATATGAAATATCACACATGTATGACAAACAAATACGAAACATCACACATGTATGACAAACAAATATGAAATATCACACATGTATTACAAACAACAACGAAATATCACACATGTATGACAAACAACAACGAAATATCACACATGTATGACAAACAAATATAAAACATCACACATGTATGACAAACAACATCACAAATGGACAGAGAAGAGATGAGCCAAAAAAGAACATAATCAACCAAGCAGACGTCTGCTCATTCTGTACAAGATAACAAAGAGATAATACGTTTCAAACAAGCGGAACTGGGTCACGCTGTCAAAGATGAAAGACAGAAATGGAATCTAGCTACAAAATATTCAAATCATTTTCGGACAATCAAAGCCCAAGCAATGAAGATAAATAAAACGAAAAGGAATCAAATAAAGAGTGGACAGACAGTAGGCCGTCTGAGCCAGTCCATTGGGAGAAGCCAAAAATAACGACTTTGAGGATGTTTCTGTTGAACTCCGAGCCAGGTTATAGCGCCAGTTGTACACTAGGACGGTGAGATACCACCATCGTAGGCGTAGTCAGCTTTGTTGTGCATGACAAGCCTGTCCTCCACAAAATAAAAACTGTCCGAGCGGGTCTCGTATGGGTGCTGTACCATCTCTTCAACTGAAAATGTCAGATAAGGATTACATTCTAGCATACGAGTATGTACATTCTAACATACAAGTATGTACGTTCTAATATACGAGTATGTACGTTCTAACATATGAGTAGGTACGTTCAAGCATACGAGTAGCTACATTCTAACATACGAGTAGGTATGTTCTATCATACAACATTCTAATATACGAGTGGGTACGTTCTAACATGAGTTGGTACGTTCTAACATTCGAGTTCGTATATTCTTACATACGGACATTCTTATATACAGTGTATTTGTGACAGTTCCAGCTGGAGCATGGGTGTTTAGGGCAGGGGAGATTGGGCTAAGAAACAGATGTTGCCTGATTACGTTGGACGAACACAGGTCCCGCCAGGGTCAACAAAGAAATGAGGGGTTAGGAACACGTTAGGTGGAAGACTTTGTCTGGTACAGGGGTGGGTGTCAGAGCTGACCACTCTGATGTTCAGATTTGACAGGGATGGCGGTTGTTGGCCGTCTGATACTTCCACAACAGACTACCACATTTAGAATGACAGTGACTGGTAGATAGACAACCAATCACATATTAGATGTGGGTAGTTCCAATTTAGAGTGACGGCTAAATCAGACAACCCACATCCTTTAGCTATTAGAAACCAAATCACCGCTCGCTGAACAACTCAGAACGGATTCCGTAACACACTCGCCATGTTTTCAACGGCCTGCTGAGGAAACTATGAGTCAGAGGATAATTAAATTTGGCAAACTTGACGGTTGGCATTTACACCGGAAGACGTCATCATGCGCATCGTTCGTATGTTCACTTGGAGCAGTTTGGTCTGGTTTCATTTGAACACGCCTCGTACATTCTAACATACAAGTAGGTAGACTCTCACATAACAACCCATCCTTGTTTTCTTGCTTCCTTCTCTTTACCCGAGGAATACTCTGTTTATTGTATGGAAAAATCTACCTGTTGCTGCTTTTTGCATGGCTAACTCTTCTTGGATGCCTCCGTTACAGTCCCCTAGATATCTGAATTGGTTGACCTGTCCCAGCGGCTGTTTTCCCAGGTTTGTCCGAGGTCTCCCACGACCACCTCGCTGCTGATGAACATTCCTCTTCTCTTCAACTCTCCGTTACACAAGTTGGTCCCAAGATGTGCCTCACCATACTGAGGTGAATCCCTCAACCTTATCAATCATCTGAGGTGAATCCCTCAAACTTATCAATCAACTGAGGTGAATCCCTCAAACTTGTCAATCAAACTGACAAACGCCAGCAATGGGAACAAACTTTGTGCTGATTCTAGTTTAGACCGGTGCCAGAACAACTGTTTTTGTTTCAGAGAACTCACGTCATTTTGGAATGTCCTACTCCACTCATACACTTGCTGGAGTGAACGGCATGTATCACTGTACTGGACCTTCATTCAATGGTGAATTTCTATAGATTTCACCCCTTCGCTGCTCAAAAAATATAACAGAACGCTGCTCTTTTTTGTCAATAGTGGGTTGACCATCTTTTAACTGCAATTACGATGTTGTTCGTCTGCACCATGATGGCACATGCAGGACACTCTTGACATCCGTAGCAACCGTAATAGCAAGTTTCAATATAAAGGCATGGTTTTTCTAATTTCCATCCCACTTTTAAGGTTTTCATTTGAAGCCCCCTCGTAATAACATTGTGTGGGACAGGAGTCACAGAATGTTGATCAAGAGGACTGTAGAGTGTGACGAAGAGAGCCACAGAGCATGCTTGTGAGACACAGATACGGATAACAGGGCCACATAGTGTGGCTGCAGGGTCATAGAGTGTGGCTGCAGGGTCATAGAGTGTGGCTTCAGGGGCATGTAGTGTAGCTACTGGGTTATGTAGTGTAGCTACAGAATCATAGAATGTGGCTAGAGGGCCATATAGTTTGGCTACACAGTCATATAGTGTGGCTACAGAGCCATATAGTGTGGCTACAGGCTCATATAGTGTGGCTACAGAGTCATATAGTGTGGCTACAGAGTCATATAGTGTGGCTACAGGGTCTTATAGTGTGGCTACAGGATCATAGAATGTGGCTAGAGGGCCAAATAGTTTGGCTACAGGGTCATTTAGTGTGGTTACTGGGTCATTTAGTGTGGTTACTGGGTCATAGTGTGGCTACAGAGTCTTAGAATGTGGCTAGAGAGGCACAGACAATGGCTACAAGTTCCACACAGAAAGTGACGGCCAAAAGGATGAGACTTTGAGATGCGTCCTGGCCTGTGCATCAGGAAAAATAAGCTCACACAAACAATGACTTACTGGTCTGCTGGCCGAGCTTCGGGAACTCGTATATATGTTCTACCGTGTTGCGGCTGTGGGGAATACAGAAGCCAAACTCAAAGTCAAAACACTTGAGAGTGCGGTCGCGGAAGTAGTGCCTCTCTATCATGCGGAACTTGTTGACAGCTTTCCCACCAACAACAAACTCAACTCTGCAACAACATTCTTGATTAATTACAATGGCAAGTGGATGTCTAGACAGGTCAATCAATAGCATGCAATCAATTTAATCAATCTTCTTCTTCTTCTGCGTACGCAGTCAGACAGTAACCATTATTTTTTCGAAAAAAGCGGCGGTCATCCTGAGGCTGTCGCCACTGCCATAGAGCTTGTCTTGCAGTTCCACTGGTGATGGCCACATCTGCTCTCTCTGATCCTCGTATGTCGGGCAGTTCTGCAGCAGATGTTCAGCGGTCATTTTACCAGTACCGCACGGGCATTCGTCGGTACCACCTATCTTCAATTTGTTGAATAGGTGGTACCTCAGTCTGTTGTGGCCAGTGCGAAGTCTGAAGACAACGACCTGCTCTCTTCGGTTCAACTGGTAATAGGCATCGTTTTTGGTGTAACCAGTATGTTCGGTTTCCCATTTGGTCATGTATCTGGCTTTGATAAGCCGTTTTGACTCTTCGTACGTCATACTGGTATCTGTTTGTGGTAGTCTTGTACCTTCTTTTGCCAGTCTGTCTGCCTCCTCGTTGCCTTGGATGTTGCAGTGTGATGGGACCCACTGTACCACTACCCTTTTTGGTGCGGACTGCTGGCACAGTTTGCAGAGTGCTGCTCTTAAGTCATTAAGCTCAGTGTTTTTCTGGCTTTTTAGCGCTGTGACTACGGCCAGAGCATCTGTCAGCAGGACTATATGGCTTACATTTTCACTGTGTGTCACCATTTCTTCCACTGCCGCCCTCAGTGCCTCTGCTCTGAAATTGCTTGTGTACTTACCAGTAGCGAATGACAGTGTTATTTTTCTGCCATTTGGTAGGTTCAGGAATGCTCCTGCCCCTCCGTTCTGTGTTGTGTTTGTTACAGAACCGTTGGTGTATGCATGGGTCCAGGCCATGCTTGGGTAGCTTTTCGTTATGAAGCTTAGGGTAGTATCTCTCCTTTCTTTTTCAGTCTGGCAGTTTTTGTTTGCAATACCTGGTATATTTTCTACCACCTCTGGAAATATTTCCTGCCTCCAGGTAGGTTTTCGTACAGTAGTGATGGGTTTTGGTGTTGTTAGTGCGTTTATGGGATCTTCGTGCATCTTTGCTTTGGCTATTTCTGCAAAGTTTCTCCGCTTTAGTTTCCCATTTCCCAAATTGTTTAGTCTCTGGTGCATTGGATGGTCGGTCAGTCTTCGGAGTTTCTCTGACTGCAGCTGGGCTCTGCAGTCTCTTCTATCGGTCATGGATTGCAGTTTTGTAATCTTTTCAAGTTCTACAATTGGCGTTGACTTCATGCCACCTGTTATAATTCTCATGGCTTGGTTTTGAAGTTTGTTAACTTTATCGAAGTTCGCCTTCGCTGCTGTTGTCCATGCCGCAATGCCATACTCGAGAACTGGTCTCACTCTTCCAGTGTACAGTTTCTTTAGTATGCCTTCGTCTGCTCCCCAGCTTGTGCCAGCAAGTTTCCTCATGATTGCCATTCTTTCTCTGGCTCTCATTCGGTTTCTCTCGATCTGACTTTTCCATGTCATGCGCCGATCAAATGTGACTCCCAGATAGGTTGGGTTGTCGTTTGGCTGCAGGAATTTGCCATTTAGACTTAATTTGGTACTTTGGGGTTTTAATGAAAGCGAGAATATTGTGCATGTGGTTTTCTCCTCGTTTATTTTGACCAGCCATGAGGTCGCCCACTCTTCCAGCGATGTTAGGGCCTGCTGCATCCGATTTCTTGCTATGGTGAGATTCTTTTCAGAGGTCCACATAGCCAGATCGTCTGCAAACATTGAGCTATGGACTCTTCTTGGTATATTCTCTGTAATATCGTTTATATATACCAGGAAGAGTGTGGGTGACAGTACTCCCCCTTGGGGTACTCCCTGCTCGAGTGTCACCTTTTTGCTCATCTGCCCTTGTACTTGGACTCTGGCCGTTCTTTGTTTGAGGTAGTGGTTGATCCACTTGTACATCTTCCCACAAACATCACTTCTTCTTAGCTTGACTCTAAGTCCATCTTTCCAGACTTTGTCAAATGCCTTTTCCAGATCCACCCAAACAGCTACTGTGTGTTTCTGTGCCTGGTAGGCATCTTCTATCTCCTGGGCTATGAGGATGACCTGGTCCTCAGTGGATCTGTGCTGTCTAAAGCCGGCTTGCTGTGGAATTAGTATTCGTTTTTCTTCCAGATAATTTAATCAATCAATCAATGTTCTTTAAGTGTCATACACGGCACAGAAGACAGAAACCAGTACTCTCCAGTTTGATCTGTGTGACGACACTCTTTAAGTACCATACATGGCACAGAAGACAGAAACCAGTACTCTCCAGTTTGATCTGTGTGACGACACTCTTTAAGTGCCATACATGGCACACAGGGCGGGCGGGGGGTTTGGGTTGGGGGGGGGGGGGTATCCACTATGGCTGGGAGATAGGGGTGCTTGCCTCTTAGGGAATTACGGGGGGGGGGGGGGGGGGGCACTGTGGCTGGGAGGTAGGGGGAGTTTGCCTCTCAGGAAATTAGTGAAAGTGCGAAACGGGTATTTGAATTCCGCAAGTTTCTAGCATCCCTTGGTCTCAAGGTGGGATGAGATGGGATGCCTAGTCTTGTAGCAGATGAATTGCCTAGTCTTGTAGCAGATGAATTGCCTAGTCCTGTAGCAGATGAATTGCCTAGTCCTGTAGCAGATGAATTGCCTAGTCTTGTAGCAGATGAATTGCCTAGTCCTGTAGCAGATGAATTGCCTAGTCCTGTAGCAGATGAATTGCCTAGTCCTGTAGCAGATTAATTGCCTAGTCTTGTAGCAGATGAATTGCCTAGTCCTGTAGCAGATGAATTGCCTAGTCCTGTAGCAGATGAATTGCCTAGTCCTGTAGCAGATGAACAATAAACTTGGAGACCCCATGTACATGCTGGGCATGTAAAAGAGCCTCTGGCAGTTGAAATGAGTGGGATGTTCTGGACAAAATTCTAAAGGTAACGACATTCTTAGCCAATAGTGGCCTGTATGAAGGTCGTCTCTACATCATCACAAAAGGCCCAGAAGGCCAAAAACCTGTTCCTCTCCACACCTGATTGCAAGTATATACAAAAGGAGTGAAGTAAACTCGAGAATTGTAAAAGCATATATAGTATTTGGAAAACTAAGATCCTCAGTATGGAGCAGGAGAGGAATTAATCTTACAACTAAACTGAAGGCTTATGCTTCAGCCGTCCTACTAACTCTTCTGTACGCCTGTGAAACCTGGACTATGTACAATCGACATGCAAAGAATCTTGACCACTTTCATCTGGGCTGCCAGAGAAAACTGCTAAACATAAAATGGCAAGATAGGATCACATATGTAGAAGTTCTTTCGCGGGTGGCATGACAAGCATCCACACAACTCTGTGAAAATCACAGCTTAGATGGACTGGTCATGTTGTCCGCATGTCAGATGGACTGGCCATGTTGTCCGCATGTCAAATGGACTGGCCATGTTGTCCGCATGTCAGATGGACTGGCCATGTTGTCCGCATGTCAGATGGACTGGCCATGTTGTCCGCATGTCAGATGGACTGGCCATGTTGTCCGCATGTCAGATGGACTGGTCATGTTGTCCGCATGTCAGATGGACTGGCCATATTGTCCGCATGTCAGATGGACTGGCCATGTTGTCCGCATGTCAGATGGACTGGCCATGTTGTCCGCATGTCAGATGGACTGGCCATGTTGTCCGCATGTCAGATGGACTGGCCATGTTGTCCGCATGTCAGATGGACTGGCCATGTTGTCCGCATGTCAGATGGACTGGTCATGTTGTCTGCGTGTCAGAAGGACTGGCCATGTTGTCCCCATGTCAGATGAGCGGCCATGTTGTCCGCATGTCAGATGAGCGGCTTCCAAAGAAAATATTCTATGGCGAGCTTGAGTCAGACAAGCGAGCGAGCTGTGGCCAAATAAAATGTTTCCAAGACACTTTCAAAGCCTCACTGAAGAACATTGACACTGCTAACTGGGAGAACATTGCTGCTGATCGCTCTGCCTGGCACGGTGCATATGGAGCAGACGAGAATCAAGGATATTTCACAGAGATAAGCGACAGGACACGAAAGGCAAGAGACGAGTTGCCTCGTAATCTGGAAAGACAAGAACATTAGCCTCAAATCTAAGCTGATTATAATGTATACAATGGTCACCTCGGAATACCTCTACGCGTGTGAGACTAGGACTCTGACAGCTGCACTTGAACGTAAAATTTGCGCAAATGGAAATCAGATGCTTGCAAAGAATTCTTGGCATTTCATATTTGGATCACGATACAAAGGAAAGTGTTCTTGAAATTGTTAGGAAGGAGTTAGGTCAATATAAGAACGTATTGACTAGAGTAAAAACACGAAAATTGACATGGTATGGACATATATCACGATCGGTGGGGCCGACCAACACCATCCTTCAGGGCACTGTGCCTGGGAAGCGTAAGAGACCAAAGAAGAGATGGGAGGACGATATAAACGAGTGGAAGGGAAGGTCTATAGCTAAAACTAAAACCCTGGCGAAAAATCCAGATATATGGCGAGAACTGGTTCGACAAACTGCAATAACGGTGCCTCAACGACATTCTAGGTTACGGGACTGATGATGAAGATTGCCAGCACCATAAACAACCCTACTTAGTCACTGTTCACCTTCTTCTTCGTCTATTCTCAATCTCCCGATACCAAGTCCTGAAAAGGGCTTTGCAAGTAGCAGGATGTAGTCCGGAAAACGGAATGCGCTGTGTCATAGTTTACAGCTTGACTACGATATTTGCACCCTATGGTCCTACACATCCAACTTCAACAGGCATTTTTGAGTACCAGGTTGCCTTCCCTCTTTGATTCTTTCTCCTTGGCCAGGCTGCTCTGTTGCAGCGTTTATTTGTGGAGGTGTAGAAGGGTTTCGGCAGCTCTGGTTCGCTGCAGATCATGCTCTGCTCAGCATCTTAAGCCGTCACTATTTATAACATGCACAATATAGTCCAGTGAACATATCCTGTCCTACAAGGTGGGTCAGGAGAGGATGGCAAACTATCAAAGTCAGCTTACGTGGCTCCAACAGTCTTCAACTTCAAAAACTGTGGTGTGAACTGGTAGCGGACAAATCTGCCAGAGTTCGGATCTTCTTCTGGTTCCACTGAATCTTGGTCCTCGTCTTCTACAACAAGTAAACAAAGATGGTATGAATATCAACACGCATGACTTCTACACACAAGGCTACCGAAATAACCTTTATTTATACTTACTTCGCCTGTCCTCTTTCCCTGAAAGGTGTGCTGGTTTGACACGGACAGCACTGTATTATTATACTGACTGTCTTCCTCTTGGCCCGTTTCGAGTCTAGTCCATAAACTGATTCACTAAATTTCATGGATCCTACATATATATGACAAGCCCTAATCCAAATGACAGTATAAATCAACTCACATGGAAAGATCAGAGCACTACTTTCCGATTGAGAACCCATCACATCCCACTCAAACACCTGAACAGAATCCAACCACAACATACTCCTGAGTGCCAGCTGTGTACACACCCATATGAAATCGCTGATCATCATCTCTTTGAGTGCTCAGCGCTCAACGATTTTTAGGAAAATGTTTCTTTTTCCGAGGCCAGAAAAATGGATTACTTTGTATGGCACTAGACAACAGCTGATGAACACATGCAGAAACCATCACATGGCATTAGGCCAAAGGGTGAGAGCCCAGATGCTGCTGGATCCGTAACAACAACAATACAGATCCTACTGATGATTTATATACAACAATCCACCTCTTTTCCTATCCCAAGTTTAATAAAACTTAGAAATGTTGTTTATTCCGGAGGTACAACCATCGAGGTCTCTAGTTCTTCTTCGTCGCTCATCCTGAAAAGGACGTGACAGTGTGTTATAGTTTACAGTAAGGCTGCACCGTTCAGATCGCTACATCTGGTTTCATCATTTTGAGGAAATGGTTTGCTTTGACTTTTCTCTCAGCTAGGCTGCATGGGTGAAGACTGTTTCCAGGGCCGGCATTTGGAGGCGGAATAGGGTTTTAGTCAGATCTTATTTGCTGATACTGATGCAAGCAGCCAGCTAAGAGTTGTTGGCTACTGTCAGTTATAAGTCACTGGCTACTGTCAGTTGTAAGTCGCTGGCTACTGTCAGTTATGAGTTGCTGGCTACTGTCAGTTATGAGTCACTGGCTACTGTCAGTTATGAGTTGCTGGCTACTGTCAGTTGTAAGTCGCTGGCTACTGTCAGTTATGAGTTGCTGGCTACTGTCAGCTATGAGTCACTGGCTACTGTCAGTTATGAGTCACTGTCTACTGACAGCTATGAGTCACTGGCTACTGTCAGTTATAAGTAGCTGTCTACTGTCAGCTATGAGTCACTGTCTACTGTCAGCTATGAGTCACTGTCTACTGTCAGCTATGAGTCACTGTCTACTGTCAGTTATGAGTCACTGGCTGCTGTCAGCTATAAGTTACTGACAGTTCGTTCTCAATCTCCCGATACCAAGTCCTGAAAAGGACTTTGCAAGTAGCAGGATGTTGTTAGGAGAACGAAATGTGCTGTGTCATAGTTTACAGCTTGGCTGCGATATTTGCACCTTTCAGTCCGACACATCTGACTTCAGCAGGCATTTTTGAGTACCAGGTTAGCCTTCCCTCTTCGATCCCTTCTCCTAAGCCAGTCTGCCCTGTTGCAGCCTGTTATCTAGGATCACTGCGTGGAGGTGTAGAATGATCTTGGCAGCTCTGGTTCGCTGACCTTGACGCTAGTGGTCAGATATTGGGTCGCTGACCGCAGCAGCTCATGAACAGTTCAGCAGCATGTTGATCCCATTTCCCAGGGATCTGAAGAAGAACAAAACCATGTCAATCATGATTGATGGCAATGAATAATCTGGATCAGCTGTCTTACCTGCATCACAAGATGGAGGAGGCTTAGCAACTTCAAATAAGACCTGGTTGGAGTCTACATCTCTCAGTTTAAATCTTGTGAAGTCAATGCCGTAAATGTTGGCTTCGGGGGGGCACAGGTACTCTAAGGAAAACATGTTCTCATTGGTTAGCAATGATGTGTTATGTTAAACAGTGATGTGTTATGTTGTTACGTTAAACAGAATCGACATCACTGCACTCTGAACAGACCCATGGCTGCTCAATCAGCAGATGCTGATGGGGGTGTGTGTTGATGGTACTTGTAGCTCACTGGTTGAAACCACTCCTAATCTACGTTCTCATGCACTACTTCCAGCTCGACTACGTTGATTACAGCTCGATTACACAAACTCTTGCGGCATCAGAATGTTTGATTCATCAATTGCAGAGCTATGATGTAAATGACAATCATTGATTGATTTCATAATGTCCTCATATCTAAAAAAAAAGATCCAGCAATGTGTGCTTTCTAAACCAACCAATCAGCATTTCCACTGCCACGTTTACCATAACAACCACAGCTGTGTATCCACACAAGGTTTGAGTCCTGACGTACACCAACATCACTATATCCAAAGAAGGTTTGAGTCCTGATGTACACCAACATGAATATATCCACATAAGGTTTGAGTCCTGACGTACACCAACATGACTATATCCACAGAAGGTTTGAGTCCTGATGTACACCAACATGACTATATCCACACAAGGTTTGAGTCCTGATGTACACCAACATGACTATATCCACACAAGGTTTGAGTTCTGACGTACACCAACATGACTATATCCACACAAGGTTTGAGTCCTGACGTACACCAACATGACTATATCCACACAAGGTTTGAGTCCTGACGTACACCAACATGACTATATCCACACAAGGTTTGAGTCCTGACGTACACCAACATGACCTGGCTGTGTATCCCCACAAGGTTTCAGTCCTGATGTTAATGTCTTTGCCTGGTACCCTAATCTCTTTTGTTAGTAGGTTAGGTTTTCTCTTTGTTGGTATGTGCACCAATTTGCTTTTTTATAATTCGATCTTGGCTGCCCTGGATTAAAATTGTTTGTTCTACTAATTTTGATGAATACGGGGCAATGATCACTTCTGCCGAGTTGTTCTACTATTTCTCTTTCCATTATTCCTGCCAGGTCCGGTGTGCAGAATGTCAAGTCTGGGGTAGAGTTACTATGCCATCTTCTTGAGTAGAATGTTGAAGGGTCGTTAGGGTTGTTTAATAGTGTTAAATTGTTGTCGTCTTGCAAGTTTCCTATCTCTCCTTCCCTTCTGTCTAGTTTGATATATCCCCAGCTTTGAGAGTGGCTGTTGAAGTCTCCCACTGGGGACATCTATATTTGCTATAACGTTCAGTGGCATGTCGCTGGGGCAGTAGAAGTTGAGGATGCCCAGCTCCAGAGTATTCTGTTTGAGATGGATTATTTGGTATTCTGCACCTTCTTGTGTTCTATTGCAAGTGAGAGAAACCGTAACAGTTAACTGCATGATATAAGTATAATTATATATAGACTCTACTGTATCACTAACTAATACAGTGAGTAGTCAGTAGACTTGACTGAGTAAGACTATTAATTAATTGAATGAATTGAATGACTTCATTATATTTTATTTAGCTCATATGATATGACATAGTTATAGTAAAGCAGGAACTCACTTTCTGTACATCGTGAAAGTCTGAGTACATCATCTGGTGTTACAATCTCTTTCTTCAGTAATTCCTCTTCGGTTACAAAGTCTGTTTTGGGCTTGGTTTGTCTGCGCAGAAAACCTTCCCTTTTCTTAGACGATGACTTGGCTTCAGAACTCATTTCTAATAATACTAATATAATTCTTTGGATTTGTAAACAAATCAGTAAACAACAAGGTAAAAAATGCCCAGAAACTGAATGATAAAGTAATTATTTTCGCGGTTACACACGATGAACGATCTCGCGGGACGCAGGCTTAGTGTTGACTCTTTGTTGACAGTGTGTACACCTTGCAGCTGTCAAAGCGTCGATCATGGCGACGTTGACGATAGGAATGTTGGGACATCACAGGGGACACCACCCTCATTTACTGTCACTAGGAGTTATGTCGGCATTTCTCTTCTCAATGACTGACTCACCTGTAGATCGGAGCTGATTGTTTGCCGTCTTCACATCAAAGATATGGTCAGGTCAGGTCATCCCGTAACCAGGAAGGTCGTTGAGGTACAAATTCTTCTTCTTGTGTTTTATTTTTTTCCGCGTTCGCCTAATTCTCTATTCCTCAAGGCGGTGTGCGTTGCACTGTTTTTATTTCGCGCCTGTCGGTCCAGTGCATCCGACTTCGGCATGGATTTATGTAAGGGTTTGCTTCCTCCTGAATTTTCTAAGAGTTTGCTTCCCCGGGGTAACGGCTGGTGCTGTGATGGGGAGCGGACAAAGCACCTTCGGATTGTGAGCCGTGACACTTAACCACTAGCCAACGCCGTCCCATTGGGGCACATGAAAACATCCCCACAACCCTACGTTGTCACTCTCTGTCAGCGGCCGCTACCTGTGCCTCCTCTGGTCGGAGATTGGTCCATTCTTTTATATTGTCCTCCCACAACGTGTGACGATCTCTTGGTCGTCTGTCTTGTACCTTCCCGTGCAGGATCGCGTGTGCAAGACCATTTGATCTCGATATGTGACCATACCAAGCGAGTTTCTGTTTTTTATACAGTTGCCAAGACGCCTTCAAACGGCCCTACTGCTGTTGTAATTCTATCTCGTATTTCCTCGTTTGTAACTCGATCGTTGTACGTCACGTTTAGAAGTCTTCAGAAACATCTCATCTTCAATGCATGTATCCTCCCCTGAAGGTCAGCTGTAACTGTCCATACCTCACCAGCATAGAGGAATATTGACCGTACCAATTTACGCATTAATCTGATCTTTGTGTATATGATTAGCCGTTTATCTTTCCAGATTGTGTTAAGTCGTGTAAGCCCCGCTATTGTCTGTGCTATTCTGGCCAACACCTCACATTTTGATCCTTAAGCACTGACAATGGAATCCAGAAATTGTTAACGGCTACCACTTCGAGTTCCTGGCCGTTAGCTTGTTGGTCATTAATTTTGTCTTTCCAGCGTTTATCTCCATACCATAATCAGGAGCTGTTCCATTGAGCCTTCTGAACCATTCCGGAGTTCCGCTCCTGTGCCCTCCAAATTGATGTCAAAGTATATCCAGTGCTATCTCCACATCCACCATTAAAGAATAGTTGTCCATCGCAAGTGAATATAGTGTCGCAGAGTCCAGGTTTAGCTGAGGGCTATTATCAAAGAACAACATGCATCCACATCACGACACGACCACACACAGCAAACACTCTCCAACAACTGGTATATTTATATTTAATTTTTATTATATAAAAATAATTAAAATATTATAATTATATTTAATAACAACAATCAACATACGCAATATAATTTGCATAAAGAACAAAATACATCTGAACTAAATAATCATATATTATATTTATTAATATAAATATTAACTTCAGCGGAGGTTTTAAGCACAAGCCTTTGAATATTTCCCTCAGCTCATTCAACCCAGTTCTAGCCGCTACACTCTCCTCCCCTTAATCTGCACTCAACGCACTTGTCTTTACGATCCTATTCTGTACTCTGTTGTTCTGTGCACCCACTCACACTCAGATCCCTTCAGACCGGTAATCTGTACATTCATAAATACTTCTCATTCACATTTACTATTAGATCAATTACCATCTGGCGTTATGTGCATTTACAAATACTTCGATCACGTCCTTCTAGTCGGAATCACGTATTCACTTATGGTCACACACTCAGTCGATCTGTGCATTCACATATTTCAGAACACACACCGTTCACGTAGTGTCCTGCACAATATTACAGACATCCAGATCTCTTCTAGTCACAGGGTGTCCAACACACACACTTATAGAGCGACTGGACAAGACTCGAAGGTGTATGCTGGTTCAGTCACCCTGCAACCCATTCTATCACTCACAAACTCATAACAAGCCTGCTAGCTAATAGCAGTCTTTCAATGGCTCTCTAGTCAGCCTGTTAGCTAGTCCTTGTAACTCTCTCTCTCTCTCTCTCTCTCTCTCTCTCTCTCTCTCTCTCTTTCTGGCCAGTCTACAGAGTTCCTCATTGTCGAGTATTATATATTCTCAAACAACTTCATGGTTGCCCAATGGTCTTTGGTTGGTTGTCTGATTTAGTCATCATCTTAGTTTGGATCTACCTCCAACTAGTTGTTATTGGACGAATCACTCAGAATTCGTGTCCCTCTAAATGTCGCAGCAGAAGAACGTGACGACCTCTGACTGCCACTAACCCCCCTCCCTACCTAAATCGGAACGCCAGAGTGGTCAGCTCTTAACTCCCACCTGTACCAGACACATTCTTCCCCTAACCCCTCGTTTCCTTTGTCGAAATGGTGATTGACCTTGGCACACACTCAGGTAACCTTTGTTCCCTGAGTCGCCGGCACTATCATCCCTGCCCTTAATGCATACGGAACTGTTACAATGGCGACACCGCCAAACGTGTGTAAATAATTGTGATCGCAGATGACTGTACTGTTCGATCCCAGCGTGACGAACGTTACCGCATGAGGAGCACACGTGAACAGCGAATCCTTTTGTGCAGCACGCTTTTTCTACCCCGCAGTGAGACAGAAACATGTAAATCCCTATCGTATGAATGCATGTTAGCTTAAGTCAGCGCTCTTCAAGCTAGACGCTCCCGCCCAGTAGTGGACGATTTTAGCTTTCAGGTGGGCGGTAACAGAATAATCACATTCTATATTAAAAATACAACCTGAGGAAACTATCGCAGCATCCCAGCAAACAAGCAAAAGTGCAAATTTTGAGAACCTGTGACTTTCCCATGGCAGCATACAGCTGTGAACATGGACAGTTAACCAAACCTTGAGTCCTTCCAGTCGAAATGTTTTAGAAAGGTCCTGCGAATACCACAGACAGAGAGAAAAAAAAGAATGCAGACACTTGACAAGAGTTGGACATGGAGGAGAATTGGTTCATACATTCCATCATGAACAGAAAATTGAAATACTTTGGCCACATCAAAAGGCGCAACGGTCTTGAGTGAAAGGTAATGGGAGGATGGGAGGTATGGTGCCGGGGAAGAGAGGCAGACAAAGACGGCGATGGCACCAAGATGTAAAGGAATGCTTGAGCTTGACACTGGAGCAGACTGCAGATTTGGAAGGAGATCGAGTTTCTTTCAGGCACTGCTTTAGATGGTGGGAGCGACGTTCTGCAAAGGTCACGCTACATGATGATTGAAGACATCCAAAATATAGGGACAGACACGTAGGCCATCGTGGAATGTTCTTCCTTTTAGATTTGAGTGGGTGTTAATGACAATTGACCTTGACGAAAGTTATTAAAGTTGGCGCCAGCTCTAAACAGGTGAAGCGCGCAGAGATATAATATTGGCAGTTTGACAATGTCTGGCAGCAAAATGACGTCAAGTGGATGTTATTTATCTAGATTTTACAAAGGCCTTTGATAGAGTACCCCATCAAAGATTATTTCGAAAGTTAAAACCACATGAAATAGGTGGGGAAGTAGCTAAATGGATTGAAAATTGGTTAACGTGAAGAAGGCAGAGGGTGGGCATAAATAAGGAGTACTCTGAGTGGTGTGAAGTAAAAAGTAGAGTGCCACAGGGCTCGGTTTTTTTTGGACCAATTTTGTTCTTGATATATATAAACGATTTGGACATTGCTAAATTCGCTGATGACACAAAACTATGCAGTAGTGTCTTTTCTAAAGCAGAAGTGGATATATTGAGGTCCTGTTTAGATAACATTCAAGAATGGTCTGTAAGCTGGCAAATGGAGTTTACTGTAGATAAATGTACAGTCATCCACATGGGTAGATCCAACATGGAGCATAATTACAGAATGGGAGAGAAAAATATTAGAAAGATAGATAAGGAAAGAGACCTAGGGGTTATAATAGATCATACAGGTAAGGTGAGTGAGCAAGTTAAGGTAGCATTGAAAAAGGAAAATGCCATGTCAGGTATGATAAAAAGAAAATATTAAACATAGGAGCAAGGAAGTGATAGTCAAACTGTATAAAGCATTAGTTAGACCTAGATTGGAGTTCTGTGTACAGGTGTGGAGTCCTTATCATAGAGAAGATATAAACATGCTGGAAATAATACAAAAAAGAGCGACAAAGCTGATAGTGGGATTCCAGAATTACAGTTATGAGGAAAGACTCAGAAAAACCAGCCTACAGTGTCTAGAAGAGAGAAGAATTCGAGGTGACTTAATACAGGTTTATAAGATGATCAGAGGAATGGATAAATTAGACTATAAAAGTTTTTTTTTAATACAACCACCAACAAGAACAAGAGGGCACAGCTACAAATTAACTAAAGAGAGGTCCAGATTAGATATTAGGAAATATTTTTTTTAGCCAGAGTGGTGAATGCTTGGAATTCACTGCCAGGGGAGGTAGTGGAGGCAGGGACAGTTAATGCATTTAAGAATAAATTGGATGCACATAGCTTTTAGAGCAAGGTGATGTAAATGTAACTGGTTCTATACAGACTCTGCAGGGTCTTCTAAACCAGTATAAACACGTTAAGTTTAGTTGAGTTAAGTTAAGTTATGAGTATGACAATGAGTTGCGTCCCCTTGCAACCTGTGTTGAGTTACTGGTAGACCGGAAACTGTGAGCACAGAATGGTAGGTGATGGCAGCGGCTGTGGTGGCTGGTCTCCGCAACAGAGGCGTACTTCACCTGTCGGTGGACAACGGCAGGGTGAGGCAAGCACATGTTTGGTAAGTTGATACAGGTAGCAAATTATTGGTTGCCATTTAAAATATTGATAATGTCAGTTTGAGATATCTGTCAAGTAGAGGGAAGTGGGTTGCTGGGGATTGACAGCTTTGGTTGAGGGAAAGAGAGAGGGGAGAGGGGGACAGAAAGAGGGGGATAGGGAGGGAGAGAAAGAGGTGGAGAGAGGGAGGGAGGGAGAGAAAGGTGGGGAGAGAGGGAGAAGGAGAGAGAGAAGAAGAGAGGGAGGGGAGAAGGGGTGATAGAGAGAGATTGAGAGAGTGTCAGTTAACAAAGAGAAAGAGTATTAAGAACGAGTTAAGATAGCCAGAGAGTGTAAGTTGAGGGTCCAAGATACAGCAGTGCACGAGCTGACAGTAGCCAGAGAGTGTAAGTTGAGGGTCCAAGATACAGCAGTGCACGAGCTGACAGTAGCCAGAGAGTGTAAGTTGAGGGTCCAAGATACAGCAGTGCACGAGCTGACAGTAGCCAGAGAGTGTAAGTTGAGGGTCCAAGATACAGCAGTGCACGAGCTGACAGTAGCCAGAGAGTGTAAGTTGAGGGTCCAAGATACAGCAGTGCACGAGCTGACAGTAGCCAGAGAGTGTAAGTTGAGGGTCCAAGATACAGCAGGGCACGAGCTGACAGTAGCCAGTGAGTGTAAGTTGAGGGTCCAAGATACAGCAGTGCACGAGCTGACAGTAGCCAGAGAGTGTAAGTTGAGGGTCCAAGATACAGCAGTGCACGAGCTGACAGTAGCCAGAGAGTGTAAGTTGAGGGTCCAAGATACAGCAGTGCACGAGCTGACAGTAGCCAGAGACTCATAGCTGGCTACTTGCATCAGGGTCAGGGAACCAGAGCTGACAGTAGCCAGAGACTCATAGCTGGCTACTTGCGTCAGGGTCAGGGAACCAGAGCTGACAGTAGCCATAGACTCATAGCTGGCTACTTGCATCAGGGTCAGGGAACCAGAGCTGACAGTAGCCAGATACTTATAGCTGGCTACTTGCATCAGGGTCAGGGAACCAGAGCTAAGAGTAGCCAGAGACTCATAGCTGGCTACTTGCATCATGGTCAGTGAACCAGAGCTGACAGTAGCCAGAGACTCATAGCTGGCTACTTGCATCAGGGTCAGGGAACCAGAGCTAAGAATAGCCAGAGACTCATAGCTGGCTACTTGCATCATGGTCAGTGAACCAGAGCTGACAGTAGCCAGAGACTCATAGCTGGATGCTTTCATCAGGGTCACCACGTTAGTCTTCTTTCCCGAGGATGGTGGGGGGGGGGGGGGGGAAGAGAAAAAAGGGGGGGGGGGTATAAACTGTATTTGAAAGAAAAGCCAGCAGGTGTGTTCAGTGCACGCTCACATGTGTGTCATCTTACCTGTCCCGACGACCCAGGTCCCGTTGTCCCAATAAGCCCAGCTCATCCAGGTCAAAGTGAAAGCATAGGCCAGATCTGAGTTAGTCGGCAGGTGGACACGGTCGAAGTGGACGAGCTGCTCCCTAGGGACCGGAAGAGATGAGTTGACCCAGGAGATGTAACACTGAACGACCTGATTGGATGGTTTGTTATACATAAGAACTACGTCACAATAAACAAAGCGTTCATGTAGCTCGCTGCTTGTATACACTGCTGATCCATGGTCATCTTTAGTATTTAGACTGCCGAAGGACGGATGTGTCGGACCGAAAAGTGCCAATATCGCAGTCAATCTGTAAACTAGCGACACTACGCATTCTGTTCTCTGGACTACATCCTGCTTCTTGTAAAGCCCTGTTCAGGGCTTGGTAGTGGGAGATTGAGAACGTTCAGGGCTTGGTTGTGGGAGATTGAGAACGTTCAGGGCTTGGTAGTTGGAGATTGAGAACGTTCAGGGCTTGGTAGTTGGAGATTGAGAGCGTTCAGGGCTTGGTAGTTGGAGATTGATACCGTTCAGGGCTTGGTAGTTGGAGATTGATACCGTTCAGGGCTTGGTAGTTGGAGATTGAGAACGTTCAGAGCTTGGTAGTTGGAGATTGAGAACGTTCAGGGCTTGGTTGTGGGAGATTGAGAACGTTCAGGGCTTGGTAGTTGGAGATTGAGAACGTTCAGGGCTTGGTAGTTGGAGATTGAGAACGTTCAGGGCTTGGTAGTTGGAGATTGAGAACGTTCAGGGCTTGGTAGTTGGAGATTGATACCGTTCAGGGCTTGGTAGTTGGAGATTGATACCGTTCAGGGCTTGGTAGTTGGAGATTGAGAACGTTCAGGGCTTGGTAGTTGGAGATTGAGAACGTTCAGGGCTTGGTAGTTGGAGATTGAGAACGTTCAGGGCTTGGTAGTTGGAGATTGAGAACGTTCAGGGCTTGGTAGTTGGAGATTGATACCGTTCAGGGCTTGGTAGTTGGAGATTGATACCGTTCAGGGCTTGGTAGTTGGAGATTGAGAACGTTCAGGGCTTGGTAGTTGGAGATTGAGAACGTTCAAGGCTTGGTAGTGGGCGATTGAGAACGTTCAGGGCTTGGTAGTGGGAGTGAGAGAACGTTCAGGGCTTGGTAGTGGGAGTGAGAGAACGTTGAGGAGGGCTTGGTAGTGGGAGTGAGAGAACGAACACAGAAGAAGAAGAGGAGTATCTAGAGATGGCCATGGCTGATCCATTCACCGATTGCCAATGCCTGCTTATCCACGTTTGATAAGAAACTTCTCCAGTCTGTGGCTTGTTGATTCACTGATTGCGGTGCCACCCTCTAGCAAGCGACAGTTAACATCTTCCTGTAAGACACACTGATGCGGTCACTGCGCCATTACCTATATCTGTTTGTATCGACTTTTAACCTTCATTACCGTAGCACCTTCGACCTATTTATTTCTCCATAAGACAGACTTATTTGACTTTCCAACTGCTGGTACTATACTTGCGAAACCAAAGTGCCAGCTCACTTATTGCTACAAACATCAGCAAGTCCAGGACAGTATCTTCACACAAAGCCATGCAGTTTTGAGCCCTACATGCCTGCTATCCACCTATGCCATAGCCAACCAGTCTGTGCTTTCCGAAGTAAAGATTGAAAGCCAGACATTATGACGTCTGATTGCCCCTGACTGCTCTGCCCAATGAGATCTCAGACAGCCTTCTGGCAGCTGAAGTAACTGTCTTGATCTCCATTCTGAGACTGGAGGTTGCTGTCTTGCCACAGCCCATATAGGAGCAGCCTATTGCTATTGATAACATAACAACAACAACAACAACAGCCAAGCACCATTTTCTCCGGATATAACGTTACAACATAATATTTGTTACTAAGACCCTCCTAACGTACCGTGGGCGCATAGCAACCAAGATGGCGGCACCTTTTTGTGTACTCCGCAAAAGACGTTTGGAAATTAGCGTTTTAGTTTTTCTTGAGATATAAACAGGATATGATTCAACCTCTACAGAGAGTCTGGACACATGATAGTGGTGTGTAGGATGGCTGGAAGCGTGTTACTACCAGTTGCTGTATATTTCATCATCTAGAGGCACGCCGGACTAATGTATTTATCATGATTTTCCTGTGACATTTGATGTGAACATGGCGGTTGTGTCGGTTTGACCTCTGTCTGCTGTAACCTTGTCTGTGATACTTGCCATCCTTATAACTTAACGTAATGGGTTAATACTGGTTTAGAAGACTCATCAGAGTATGTATAAAACTACTTCCACTTGCATTACCTTGCTTTAAAAGCTATATGCATACAATCTATTCTTAATTGGATTAGCTGTCTCTGCCTCCACTACCTACAGGGGCAATGCATTCTAAGCATTCACCACTCTCTGAATAAAAAATATTTCATAATATCCAATCTGGACCTTTCTTTAGTTAATTTGTATCTGGGTGGGATCAAGACTCTGAGCAGCGCATGAGGTGCAGTGGTCAGCGACCCATAGCTGACTGCTAGCGTCAGGGCCAGCGAACCGGAGCTGAGCAGCGCATGAGCTGCAGTGGTCAGCGACCCATAGCTGACTGCTAGCGTCAGGGCCAGCGAACCAGAGCTGAGCAGCGCATGAGCTGCAGTGGTCAGCGACCCATAGCTGACTGCTAGCGTCAGGGCCAGCGAACCAGAGCTGCCAAGACCCTTCTACACCTCCACACGGTGATCCTGGATAACAGGCTGCAGCAGGGCAGACTGGCTAAGGAGAAGGGATCGAAGAGGGAATGCTAACCCGGTACTCAAAAAATGCTTGCTGAAGTTGGATGTGTTGGACCGAAAGGTGCAAATATCGCAGTCAAGCTGTAAACTACAACACAACGCATTCCGTTCTCTGGACTACATTCTGCTTCTTAAGCCCTTTCAGGGTTTGGTAGCGGGAGATTGAGAACGTTCAGGGTTTGGTAGCGGGAGATTGAGAACGTTCAGGGTTTGGTAGCGGGAGATTGAGAACGTTCAGGGTTTGGTAGAGGGAGATTGAGAACGTTCAGGGTTTGGTAGCGGGAGATTGAGAACGTTCAGGACTTGGTAGCAGGGAGATTGAGAACGTTCAGGGTTTGGTAGCGGGAGATTGAGAACGTTCAGGGTTTGGTAGCGGGAGATTGAGAACGTTCAGGACTTGGTAGCAGGGAGATTGAGAACGTTCAGGGTTTGGTAGCGGGAGATTGAGAACGTTCAGGGTTTGGTAGCGGGAGATTGAGAACGTTCAGGGTTTGGTAGCGGGAGATTGAGAACGTTCAGGGTTTGGTAGCGGGAGATTGAGAACGTTCAGGACTTGGTAGCGGGAGATTGAGAACGAACGCAGAAGAAGAAGTATCTAGGCCCTCTTGTTGGTGGTTGTATTTTGAAGAAAAAAAAATTGTTATATTCTTATTTAACCTTTCCTGTGATTATATTAAAAACCTGTATTAAGTCATCTTGTGTGATATCTTTGCTCCCAGCACATCATCATAATGTGGCTGGATTATCTCCGCTACCTTCTGTGGGTTTCTGGCAAACCGGTTTAATCAAAGTGTGTCTGTGTGGGTGGCTTCAACTTCCACTCTGTGACAAAACTTTGTGAATATCTAGAACATTATTTGGTACTTACAGTTTCCCGTGCCATTTATTACGAACGTAGAGATTTAGTCCTGGTCATCCTACATTCTTAACCTATTAGATTGGCACACCCCCGCTGCCTTGCGGGATGCCTGTTCATGAGAAAAGCTCCGGGGTCTGATAAAACGACGGGAGAAATTTGAAGATAACTGATCACATGTCGGCCTTCTTGCCCCATGGCCGAAAACCAACATCTGAATCTTTGGTCGCTGTCCTGCAGTGGCAGGAATCCTCGTTGGGGCAACTATGTAAGCTACACAGAGGACTTCATTTACCTGGGCAGCAGTTCAAACTCAGACTTACCTTTGGCAGCAGCTAAAACTCACTTACCTGGACAGTAGCCCAAACTCAAACTTACCTTGGCAGTAGCTAAAACACACTTACCTGGGCAGGAGCTAAAACTCAGACTTACCTGGGCAGCAGCCAAAACTTCAACTTACCTGGGCAGCAGCCAAAACTCAAACTTACCTTGGCAGTAGTTAAAACACACTTACCTGGGCAGGAGCTTAAACTCAGACTTACCTGGGCAGCAGCCAAAACTCCGACTTACCTGGGCAGCAGCCAAAACTCAAACTTATCTTGGCAGTAGTTAAAACACTTACCTGGGCAGGAGCTTAAACTCAGACTTACCTGGGCAGGAGCTTAAACTCAGACTTACCTGGGCAGCAGCCAAAACTCAAACTTACCTTGGCAGTAGTTAAAACACTTACCTGGGCAGGAGCTTAAACTCAGACTTACCTGGGCAGGAGCTTAAACTCAGACTTACCTGTCACTCGGACATTACTAGAAGAATAGACCTAGCCACCGCCTCTATTAATGCCCTGCCCAGAATCTGGATCCCGCGGAGGCTTTCACTGGTAACCAATCTGCAAATCTACAGAGCCTGTGTCACCACCATCATGTTGCATGACTCGGAGACTAGGGCTATCCTGCAGCAGGACCAGAAGTGCATCATCCAAGTTTTCCTCATGCACAGCCACTGGTACGATTGGGTCCCAGAGGTGGAGGTCACACGACGTACAGATCTAGTCAGCATTAACTCCACGCTGCATCATCCAAGTTTTCCTCATGCACAGCCACTGGTACGATTGGGTCCCAGAGGTGGAGGTCACACGACGTACAGATCTAGTCAGCATTAACTCCACGCTGCATCATCCAAGTTTTCCTCATGCACAGCCACTGGTACGATTGGGTCCCAGAGGTGGAGGTCACACGACGTACAGATCTAGTCAGCATTAACTCCACGCTGCATCATCGCCACCTGGCTCTATATGACCCGACTTCCGGGCCGTCAGCTCTTGAAGCAGGCCATGTACATTAAGGGTGGCCAGCGGCCCTCTCCAATAAGGCCCTATCCAGGCGGCTGCGATCACACTTCCTAACTGGGCCAAACAGGAAAGACTTTACCCTTACTGCATGCAGCCAGGACCACAACTAATCATCATAGTTAAGATCGATTGGCGACACGGGCCTCGCCGCCTACTTGGATTACAGATACCACTACTACTATTACTACTACTATTACTACCACTACTACTATTATTACTACTACTACTACTATTGCTACTACCATAACTACTATTAATATGAACTCTCTTCATTCTTTGCTGAGGGAGACTAGGCACCTATGGGTTTGCCCGCAGAGCAATGACATCGATTATTGACAGAACAGAACAGAACTTCTCTTCTACTTTTGCTAATAAGATATTATATCAGTTTAAATATGTTAATGACCAGTGGTAGATAGTCAAACATAGCAACCTCATCGCCATCTGCATCTCCGACGTTTGCGATGTACAATTCCACAGTTAGGTTGCTCTTAGAGATATTTTGGTACGATAGATCCATCGCACGATATTCAAATCTGGCGAAGGACAGATCATATCCAAATGGATACAATGGATCGACTACTAGATCATTCATGGGAGGATTTGGTTTGTCTTGAGGATAGACATCTGCTTCCTCCGTGTCTTCAGATTTTGGAATGTATGATGGACGTGCAAATAGCCACAAGCATGTCATGATTACGTATCCGTATAGAACTGTGTTTCCCACAGCCATGCTGGTTGGTGTTTTGTCTACAGAACTTGTTATCTGGAAATGTAGCAACAACATTGACACTCATCAAGCGTTACTAGGATATAGGCTTAATAAAAGTGGTATCATACTTAATAACTTACCTCGTGACCTTGCATGTCTCAATTAAAACAACAGCTGAACGCTCTCATTGGCTCTTTCCGTCTTGTCAGACAGTAGTATGTTATGTTTTGATTTTTTAAAAAGTATTTAACTATAGTCTATGACGGTGACGAATGTGACTCGTAAGACCAATCCAAGCAGAGAAGAGTCTTCCACAGTGTGTGCAAGGAAAGTCAGGACCGTTTGCAGCCTCGCATGGTGTGGCATGTCTTCTCAAACTCCGAGTCTTTAGCTTATCAGCAATCAGTATCTCCATTGTCTGAATTTCTGCCCCTTCATGTAACACGACCCATGGCGTTCTGTTCCCATGATTGGAAATCAATGCCTGCATCATTCATATCCCGCTTGAATACATCCTTGTACCGGAATAGTGGCCGGCCCTGAGACCTTACCCCAGCTGTAATTCCCTATGGAGAAGACCCTGTGGTATTCCCCCACCATCTATCCCCCGAGTGTGTCCCAGCCATGGAAGCCTTCGAAGACTAAGCATGCAAATAAGGTCGTCACTTTGTCTGTTCTCTTCAATACGTCTGTGTTGGTGCTCTTGTTCTGCCACCCAGCTCCTAGGATTCTGAGCAGGCACCTTAACAGGAGCTAAACCAACGGAAGCAACGGTGACAAGGACGGCGATCCTGGCTGGACAGGTCCTGGGCGACAGAATAGACTTCTTCTTCTTCATCGATCAGCTCATGCTATGCTGCTAGTCCGATGAGGTTCACGATCAACTGATGCTATGCTTCTAGTGCGATGAGGTTCACGATCAACTAATGCTTTGCTTCTAGTCCGGTGAGGTTCACGATCAGCTCATGCTTTGCTTCTAGTCCGGTGAGGTTCACGATCAACTGATGCTTTGCTTCTAGTCCAGTGAGGTTCACGATCAACTGATGCTATGCTTCTAGTCCGGTGAGGTTCACGATCAACTGATGCTATGCTTCTAGTCCGATGAGGTTAACGATCAACTGATGCTATGCTTCTAGTCCGGTGAGGTTCACGATCAACTGATGCTATGCTTCTAGTCCAATGAGGTTAACGATCAACTGATGCTATGCTTCTAGTCCGATGAGGTTAACGATCAACTGATGCTATGCTTCTAGTCCAATGAGGTTAACGATCAACTGATGCTATGCTTCTAGTCCGATGAGGTTAACGATCAACTGATGCTATGCTTCTAGTCCGGTGAGATTCACGGAGACGGATTGTTTCAGGTCTTCGCCTGTCCCCCACAGCTTTTTGTGCATGGTTGCTCCCCCAGACCAGACTGCCTCTCTTTGAATAGACAGAATAAACTCAAAATAAACACCTCCTCTGCAGTGTAATAGGATCTTTATTGTTATTACATCGGCATTACGGCATTACAAACATACGACTAACTCTAAAACAGATTGTCATCGTAAAACGGGGATACACAGCATGAATAAATCGCACATGCCAGTCTGGCTTACCAACAGCTGCAAGTTTGTCCAACGGTCTGAACGAATCCAATAATGTATGCCTTCTGTTTTCTGTGAACTTTCACTGTGAAGTCTGTAATATAACTAATTTGAGTGAGCGTGTTTATCCCCATACTACTGTCTGTATCCTGTGTAATCAGGACACGGTCAGTGTGTATCATTATTGTTGGTTGTAACGAAATAGATATATTTGATATCAACGTTATCATTCATGATATCGCTATCAATACAGTCACCGTGTGATCAATTGTCAACTATCGTTCCTTGTCCATGTTGGGCTCTTGAAAGCGGAGATATGCTGGGTACTAAACATCAGTTCATAATTGTCAAGCAGACGAAAGATAATTGGGTTTCAAGGTTCGGTTATTATTATCAATGCAAGCTCTTATCTTCTGATGAGTGTACGGTCAGACATGTCATTTGTGTTTCTAATCTGGGTCGTATCATTGCAGTGTCACACTTTCTTTCTTTGCTCTTATCACCTAAGGGCAATGGGTCGTATCATTGCAGTGTCCTGTCTCTGATCTTATCACCTAAGGGCTATATAACTGTGAGCAATGGGTCGTATCATTGCAGTGTCACACTTTCTTTCTTTGCTCTTATCACCTAAGGGCAATGGGTCGTATCATTGCAGTGTTCTGTCTCTGATCTTATCACCTAAGGGCTATATAACTGTGGGCAATGGGTCGTATCATTGCAGTGTCCTGTCTCTGATCTTATTACCTAAGGGCTATATAACTGTGGGCAATGGTTTGTATCATTGCAGTGTCCTGTCTCTGATCTTATCACCTTAGGGCTCTATAATTATGCGCAATGTGGATGTCTGGTCTGCACATGGTTCGCTGTGCCTGAAAGCCGCTTGTTCATCCCTAAACTAGGCATCCAAAGCTTGTTCTAGCCTTTCCAGTATAGCTGTGTTTAACGCTCGACAAGAGCCTTTTCCCTCTGTAAATATAGCACAGCTGACCTACATAGGAACAACTGGCAAATTTTACTGGAAAAAAGAGGATAGATGACGACGAAGAGATAAAAGATGTCCGTCTGCGTGGTTATGTGTATTTATATATTCTAGTGTATCCCGGGGTCTCTTACTGGGGAGGAATGAATAGGACATGGTTGCAAAAAACGACTAAAGAGAATTGTGCACAAGGCTGGCAACCTCATCATGTAAAACAAATCCCTACAGAAACTACCGTTGTAAAAGCATGCAAAGTGTTTTAGGTTCCTAGCAGAGGCCAACTGTAGTGGTACCCCTATGTTTGGGCTGGAGTTAAAATGGGACAAGAAGACTATATACATGAGGGTCACCATAGCTGAGAGGTTAAGGGCTCGGCTCTCCAGACACAAGCAAAAGTGTGAATCCGACAAGTATCCCTGGCCTCAAGGGAGGTGAGATTGAGCACTTAGTCATATGGGAGATGGCAGATAAACTTAGAGGTTCTGTGTACACACTGTGTGTTACAGAAGAACCCGTGTCAGTCCAAAGCTGACAAAAACAGGCTGCTAGCCACTGTCCGGACACACATTCTAACGGTCATTAAAAACCTACCCAATAGTCGTCTGCACGAAGGCAGCGCCTCCATCATGCAAAAACACAACCTGTTTGACAGTACACTTGATTGCTAGTATATACTTCATCTTCTTCGCTTGTTTTCAATCTCCCGCTAATAAAACCCTCAAATGGGCTTTTGCAAGTAGCAGAATGTTGTCCGGAGAATGGAATGCGTTGAGTCGTAGTTTAAAGCTTGATTGCAATATTTGCACCTGTTGGTCCGACATATCCGACTTCAGCAGACATTTTTGAGTACCAGATTAGCTTTCCCTCTTCGATACCCTCTCCTTAGCCAGTCTGCCATGTTACAACCTGTTATCCAGGATTACCGCGTGGAGGTGTAGAAGGGTCTTAGCAGCTCTGGTTCGCTGACCCTGACGCTAGCAGTCAGCTATGGTTCACTGACCCTGACGCTAGCAGTCAGCTATGGTTCGCTGACCCTGACGCTAGCAGTCAGCTATGGTTCGCTGACCCTGACGCTAGCAGTCAGCTATGGTTCGCTGACTGCTGCAGCTCATGTAGTGCTCAGCATCTTAATCCCGCAAGTATACACATAAAATACCTTTACAGCTCCAGGAGTTGAAGAGGAGTATCTAAGGTAGAAGACTCTACACTACATGGGATAGAAGAGGAGTATCTAAGGTACAAGACTCTACACTACAAGGGATAGAAGAAGAGTATCTAAGTGAATATTAATGACAAAGTATTAAGTTAGCCGTTAGATGTAATGAAATCAGCTGAAGAGTTTTTGAAAGATTGTAAGATTTTCAAATATCGGTCAAAGCAATTTTTTGTCAGCTGGATTTATACCCAAAACAATCTGACAGAAAATTGGCAGTACTGGCATTAGACAAGGGACTGACTACTCCGTCCCACAGAAATGTGTCCACAACTTCAACAGGTACAGACAGGAAAACATTGAATGACGTGGGGCAGCGTTAGTTGAAGACATATACTACACAGAGAGCTGATTTTGGTTGATTGTGAAAACTGGATTATTTGTCAAATCTGAATGATTGTGAAAACTGGATTATTTGTCAAATCTGAATGATTGTGAAAACTGGATTATTTGTCAAATCTGAATGATTGTGAAAACTGGATTATTTGTCAAATTTGAATCATTGTGAAAACTGGATTATTTGTCAAATCTGAATGATTGTGAAAACTGGATTATTTGTCAAATCTGAATGATTGTGAAAACTGGATTATTTGTCAAATCTGAATGATTGTGAAAACTGGATTATTTGTCAAATCTGAATGATTGTGAAAACTGGATTATTTGTCAAATCTGAATGATTGTGAAAACTGGATTATTTGTCAAAGTTGAATCATTGTGAAAACTGGATTATTTGTCAAATCTGAATGATTGTGAAAACTGGATTATTTGTCAAATCTGAATGATTGTGAAAACTGGATTAATTGTCAAATCTGAATGATTGTGAAAACTGGATTATTTGTCAAATCTGAATGATTGTGAAAACTGGATTATTTGTCAAATCTGAATGATTGTGAAAACTGGATTATTTGTCAAATTTGAATCATTGTGAAAACTGGATTATTTGTCAAATCTGAATGATTTTGAAAACTGGATTATTTGTCAAATCTGAATGATTGTGAAAACTGGATTATTTGTCAAATCTGATTAATTGTGAAAACTGGATTATTTGTCAAATCTGAATGATTGTGAAAACTGGATTATTTGTCAAATCTGATTAATTGTGAAAACTGGATTATTTGTCAAATCTGAATGATTGTGAAAACTGGATTATTTGTCAAATCTGAATGATTGTGAAAACTGGATTATTTGTCAAATCTGAACATTTATTCCAAAAATGGTTGCTGCCGAGAGAAAGAAACATGTCTAAGATCTGCTATTGATAGTCTGTGTATTTGTTGGATTTACCATATGCCTTATCCAACGGATATTTCTGAGAATTGGATACTAGCTTGCTAGCCACTGCCATTGGAAGATCAATCCGACATCGAGAGGCAAAATCGATGAGGTAGATGAGGATGTCGCTGGCTTCCTGTCCAACATGATCTCTCTCTCTGATTGGCTGAGTTCTTAGGAAAAAAGTGGACATTTTGTGAGTATTCTATAAATGGTGGCACCATCGGGGTGTAGCAAGGTCTGGGCTGGACGTCCAGCTCGTTAAAGGAAAGTGAAGCGTCTGTTACAGCCTCTCCTTTCCAGGTGTAGAGATCGCCGCTGGATTCACTGTTCCGCTTGCCGTTCAGGAGTTTCCATGCCAATGGCCTCTCCTACATTATTGTGTCCCCAGCAGCACCTTCATGAAGGGCCCCCTGTTTCTTACAGAGCCTGCTGTGGGGCGCAACCGATTACCCGGAGGTATAACTAGGCGGGCAGATTAGGCTCATTAGCCGTGGTTGGCAGCCAATCTAAGAGAAGGTAAACTCTGACTCTAAACCTGGGTAGACGAAGCTCATTCGCCTGTTCAGGCAGTTCGCCTAGGAGAGACAGAACTCTGATTTTAAACCCAAAAGTCCCAGAGAGTGCCGGCTAGTCTTGGGACGATGAGAGTATAATCTGATGTCTTGAGTAACTAGCATCTGCGGGCAATGACTCCACTGCCTTGTGGAAACCTCGGGAGAGTAGGGCTACGGGAGTAAACCCAGACAGAAAATCCGGAGTGGTAGCACTTAAGGCGGATGGTTTCAAAATTGTGAACTCATTCCGGCAGCTCCTACAGCAGCAAGGATTACACCAGCAAGGCCGAGAGGGGGATCCTGCAGTTCGGGCAGCCCAGGGTCTTCATATTCAGCGGCCAGGCTTGTGCTATGGAGAGGCTACTCACAGGGCAACATACGCACTGTCTTCAGAGACTGAGACACCTATGATAGTGGCACCATGTGAGAGAGATTGATGGGGCCTTTGTGAAGACTACATACAAAGTCTATTGGGGGATGCAGCATGGTGGGGTGGTTAGTGACATGGCTGACAACCGAAGCTTGCTTGTGATTGAATTCATGAAACACCTGTGCCCCTAAGGAAAGTAAGCCCATTAAAAAATGTATGCAGAAGTCAGATGCATTGGATAGTCAGGTGCAAAACATAGAAAAACACACTTCACCTAAGGAAACAAGGCCAACAAGAGTAACAATCCCACTTATCTTTGAAAGCTTAATGTCCAGTTGCGGCTGAAGATGTAGCAGTGAATGAACCAATAACAGTCAGTGACTCATAGCTGGCAGCTTGCATCAGAGTCAGTGACTCATAGTTGGCAGCTTGCATCAGGGTCAGTGACTCATAGCTGGCAGCTTGCATCAGGGTCAGTGACTCATAGCTGGCAGCTTGCATCAGGGTCAGTGACTCATAGCTGGCAGCTTGCATCAGGGTCAGTGACTCATAGCTGGCAGCTTGCATCAGGGTCAGTGACTCATAGCTGGCAGCTTGCATCAGGGTCAGTGACCCATACCTGTCCAACACTGCAACCATGCAACAGACTGCAACCATGCAACAGACTGCAACCATGCAGCCTGGCTAAGAGGTTAGGGACCGAAGAGGGAAGTCAAACCAAGTTCCAAAAACATCCTGCTGAGATCGGATGTGTCGAGCCTAAAGGTGAAGATATCACAGCCTCGCTGTAAACTACAATACAGCATCCCAAATTTTCTTTACAGATTGACATAGAGGGAGAACAGGTTGTTAGCTCAAGGGGTTGACGGGTTGAGGGAGAACAGGTTGTTGGCTCAAGGGGTTGACGGGTTGAGGGAGAACAGGTTGTTAGCTCAAGGGGTTGACTGGTTGAGGGAGAACAGGTTGTTAGCTCAAGGGGTTGACGGGTTGAGGGAGAACAGGTTGTTAGCTCAAGGGGTTGACGGGTTGAGGGAGAACAGGTTGTTAGCTCACGGGGTTGACGGGTTGAGGGGGAACAGGTTGTTAGCTCAAGGGGTTGACGGGTTGAGGGAGAACAGGTTGTTAGCTCAAGGGGTTGACGGGTTGAGGGAGAACAGGTTGTTAGCTCAAGGGGTTGACAGGTTGAGGGGGAACAGGTTGTTAGCTCAAGGGGTTGACGGGTTGAGGGAGAACAGGTTGTTAGCTCAAGGGGTTGACGGGTTGAGGGAGAACAGGTTGTTAGCTCAAGGGGTTGACGGGTTGAGGGAGAACAGGTTGTTAGCTCAAGGGGTTGACGGGTTGAGGGAGAACAGGTTGTTAGCTCAAGGGGTTGACAGGTTGAGGGAGAACAGGTTGTTAGCTCAAGGGGTTGACAGGTTGAGGGAGAACAGGTTGTTAGCTCAAGGGGTTGACGGGTTGAGGGAGAACAGGTTGTTAGCTTAAGGGGTTGACGGGTTGAGGGAGAACAGGTTGTTAGCTCAAGGGGTTGACAGGTTGAGGGGGAACAGGTTGTTAGCTCAAGGGGTTGACGGGTTGAGGGAGAACAGGTTGTTAGCTCAAGGGGTTGACGGGTTGAGGGAGAACAGGTTGTTAGCTCAAGGGGTTGATGGGTTGAGGGAGAACAGGTTGTTAGCTCAAGGGGTTGACAGGTTGAGGGGGAACAGGTTGTTAGCTCAAGGGGTTGACAGGTTGAGGGGGAACAGGTTGTTAGCTCAAGGGGTTGATGGGTTGAGGGAGAACAGGTTGTTAGCTCAAGGGGTTGACGGGTTGAGGGGGAACAGGTTGTTAGCTCAAGGGGTTGACGGGTTGAGGGAGAACAGGTTGTTAGCTCAAGGGGTTGACAGGTTGAGGGGGAACAGGTTGTTAGCTCAAGGGGTTGACAGGTTGAGGGAGAACAGGTTGTTAGCTCAAGGGGTTGACGGGTTGAGGGAGAACAGGTTGTTAGCTCAAGGGGTTGACGGGTTGAGGGAGAACAGGTTGTTAGCTCAAGGGGTTGACGGGGAACAGGTTGTTAGCTCAAGGGGTTGACAGGTTGAGGGGGAACAGGTTGTTAGCTCAAGGGGTTGACGGGTTGAGGGAGAACAGGTTGTTAGCTCAAGGGGTTGACGGGTTGAGGGGGAACAGGTTGTTAGCTCAAGGGGTTGATGGAGAACAGGTTGTTAGCTCAAGGGGTTGACGGGTTGAGGGGGAACAGGTTGTTAGCTCAAGGGGTTGACGGGTTGAGGGAGAACAGGTTGTTAGCTCAAGGGGTTGACGGGTTGAGGGAGAACAGGTTGTTGATTTATAATGACTGAAAATTATTCAAGCTTCTACCTACCAGGTAAACCTCCACCTACCAGGTAAACCTCCACTTACCAGGTAAACCTCCACCTACCATGTAAACCTCCACCTACCAGGTAAACCTCCACCTACCAGGTAAACCTCCACCTACCATGTAAACCTCCACCTACCAGGTAAACCTCCACTTACCAGGTAAACCTCCACCTACCAGGTAAACCTCCACCTACCATGTAAACCTCCACCTACCAGGTAAACCTCCACTTACCAGGTAAACCTCCACCTACCAGGTAAACCAACACCTACCATGTAAACCTCCACTTACCAGGTAAACCTCCACCTACCATGTAAACCAACACCTACCATGTAAATCTACACCTACCACGCAATCCTCCACTTACCAGGTAAACCTTCAGAAACTTCTCCTTTCCATTGACTGAAAATACAGAGAAAGACAAAGGTGTTTCAACACAGAGAAAGACAAAGGTGTTTCAACACAGAGAAAGACAAAGGTGTTTCAACACAGAGAAAGACAAAGGTGTTTCAACACAGAGAAAGACAAAGGTGTTTCAACACAGAGAAAGATAAAGGTGTTTCAACACAGAGAAAGACAAAGGTGTTTCAACACAGAGAAAGACAAAGGTGTTTCAACACAGAGAAAGACAAATGTGTTTCAACACAGAGAAAGACAAAGGTGTTTCAACACAGAGAAAGACAAAGGTGTTTCAACACAGAGAAAGACAAAGGTGTTTCAACACATGAATGATAGATATCTCAACTGAGAAGAACAAGTCTAACTTTACATTTGAAGTAAACTGCTAGAACAAATCATCTAACTAAACAAATCATCTAACTAAACAAATCATCTAACTAAACAAATCATCCAACTGAACAAATCATCTAACTGAACAAATGGCTTGGCTTCGTTCATTCTCAATCTCCCACTACCAAACACTGAAAGGGCTTAAGTAGCAGAATGTAGTCCAGAGAACGGAATGCGTTGTGTCGTAGTTTACAGCTTGACTGCGATATTTGTACCTTTCGGTCCAACACATCCGACTTCAGCAAGCATTTTTTGAGTACCGGGTTAGCATTCCCTCTTTGATCCCTTCTCCTTAGCCAGTCTGCCCTGCTGCAGCCTGTTATCCAGGATCACCGCGTGGAGGTGTAGAAGGGTCTTCGCAGCTCTGGTTTGCTAGCCGTGAGACTAGCAGTTAGCTATGGGTCACTGACCACTGCAGCTCATGCGCTGCTCAGAGTCTTGATCCCTAACTAAACAAATCATCTAACTATGAGTGGACTATGAGTGATAATAATGGGGGAAATGTGAGGAAAGACGGAGCACCATAACCACCATGTGGTACCCATGCAACAAAGAGACCTCGGGGACGGCCCCCGCTGGTGAGATTCACTAGAAAAGTACAACAAACACGACCCCACAAAAGACAGACTACTGTCCAACTGGACGACACACACCCGTGACAGAAACGACTGGATCCTGAGTTGGGACCCGCACAAGGTCGACCACCGCTTGGCGAAGAACGGGTTGACCTAAGAATGTGAAGTAGATTTGGTCGTAATGTATGAACTGTGCCATATTTGTGTCAGTCTAAAGCTATTGATGACCGACTTATTCCAATTCTGTGCTTTTGTGCATGTCATCTGAGCCAGTGTTTCTCAAACATGGAGTGGAATCATTCCTACTATCTTGACACAGCCTAACACACACACACAAGAGACTATCAAGAAATGCCTTCACAGTACAACTTATGTGTTGTCATTCAGCATGTTATGTTTTTAGCATCAATTATGATGTGCCTCAATTCTTCTGCGTGAGTTCACCCTGAAAAGGATGTTGTGTTGTACTTTACTACGAGAATGTGATCTCTGTGCCTTTCAGCCCTACACATCCGATTTCAGCGGGTTTTTGGGGTCCTGAGTTTGCATTCCCACTACCATCCCCATTCACAGCCAGACTACACTAGTGGAGGCTGTTCCCATGACCATCACTTCGAGGCGAAATAAGTTCTTGGTCAGCTCTTGTTCGCTGACTCTGATGCAAGCAGCCAGCTATCAGTCGCTGTCATCTCATTCACTCAGCCAGCTATCAGTCGCTGGCGGCCGTCATCCCATTCACTCACCCAGCTATCAGACGCTGGCTGCTATCATTCATCCAGCCTGCTAACCGTCGCTGGCAGCTGTCATCTCATTCACTCAGCCAGCTATCAGTCGCTGGCCGCTGTCATCCCATTCACCCAGCCAGCTATCAGTCGCTGGCGGCCGTCATCTCATTCACTCAGCCAGCTATCAGTCGCTGGCCGCTGTCATCCCATTCACTCAGCCAGCTATCAGTCGCTGGCCGCTGTCATCTCATTCACTCAGCCAGCTATCAGTTGCTGGCCGCTGTCATCTCATTCACTCAGCCAGCTATCAGACGCTGTCCTCTCATTCACTCAGCCAGCTATCAGACGCTGTCCTCTCATTCACTCAGCCAGCTATCAGACGCTATCCTCTCATTCACTCTGCCAGCTATCAGTTGCTGGCATCTCATTCACTCAGCCAGCTATCAGTCGCTGGGCGCTGTCATATCATCCACTCAGCCAGCTATCAGTCGCTGACCGCTGTCATATCATCAACTGTGCTGCATCTTCGGTCCCCATGTGCTTCATTTCTTAGTTAGATTGGAATATCTAATCATTTAGGAAAATCATTTTACTTGTGTTGTGTTAGCTCTCTCTAACCTTTGGCTTGCCCTCTATTGAGCAATGTCTACAGTCATCTTAAGTTTGACGTAATAATGACATGTGTTTTTCTAATGTTAAACAAATGTTGACCAACCTTCACAGTTAACTATAAACAAATGTTGACCCTCCAATCTTCACAGTTAACTATAAACAAATGTTGACCAACCTTCACAGTTAACTATAAACAAATGTTGACCAACCTTCACAGTTAACAATAATGGAATGTGTAACTTAAATGTACTATCCAATGTTGATATTTCAAACAGTTTTGTGTGAGGAGATTGGTTTCTATTTTCTCTAACAATCTTCTTGGGTGAGAACAGTGATAAAACTTACAATATTTCTGCCAGCTCCTCAACTACTCCCACTAAGGCCAACAACACATTTCGAGGACTGTGAAACTGGTCCCAGTTGCGGTCCTTGATAAATTGTTCATTAAGTTTTCTTCTGGAAATAGTCAAAGTAAACAGATGCAGATGAGTTTAGTAACTTTGTTTCGTTTGTATTTAGAAAATTATCACAAATCTCCTTAGCTAAAACATTTGATGGTAGATAAATAGGTAGCCTGCTTAAACAACAGTGGCGTAGTGTGTTAACTGTGCATGAGTAGAGAGGGTGGCTTAGTCCCAGGCTGCATAACAAAGAAATCATGTCTAGAAAGCTGGAAACAAAATTATTTGTCTAAACAGAAAGTGAATGTTTTTTTCTTTTTTTTCTTTTTGCATTCGCTTATTTCTCTAATCCCCAAGGCAGTGTGCGTTGTAATAATGTTGTAATAGCTTTCCTCCCATTCCGAGCGTGCTGATGAAGGTGGACCATGATTGTTCAGGAGCTTGTACTATGCTTGGCTTCATCTGCATGACGCTCACGGGGATTATGTCAATCCACATCTCATCAGCCAGACTGCCTTGATAACAGTCGGTTTCTTTGGAATAATACATGGAAGAGAAATAGTGGTCTTGGTCAGTATATTTCGCTTGACCCTGAAATGACGTCGTGGTCAGTATGTTGTGCATGACTGGACTAGCATCTCAGTTCCCCTTCATGTATGATAACTTTCATAAACAATTGTTCCACAGTGACCAAAATGATATATTTACACATGGACACTAGAGCAGGATACTAAGTGAATTGAGAATTATTTTCTGAATATTCCAGAACAAGACCATAAATTTATAATTTTGTGATAGCAAATTCTAACATCACTTAGTCACTTATAAAGGGATCAAGATGCTAAGCAGTGCATGAGATGCAGTGGCCAGCGACACATAGCTGACTGCTAGCGTCAGGGCCAGTGAACCAGAGCTGCCAAGACCCTTCTACACCTCCACGCGGTGATCCTGGATAACAGACTGCAACAGAGCAGGCTGGCTAAGGAGGAGGGATCAAAGAGGGAAGGCTAACCCAGTACCCAAAAATTCCTGTAGAAGTCGGATGTGTCAGACCAAAAGTTGCGACTATCGCCGTCAAGCTGTAAACTACGACACAACGTATTGCCTTCTCTGGACATCATGCTAAGCCGTTTTCAGCTATTGGTAGCGGAAGATTAAGAACAAACAAAGAAGAAGTCACTTACAAATACTCAAGGTTTGCAGTAGATGTATCAGTGAAACAAAAACTATTGCTTGAATCCTTTGCTCCGTCAGTAGAATTGTTTTGTCGACAGCTGTTGTTTGTTGTTAGTTTGTTTCTGCTGACAGTCTGGTGCATTCTCATCTTGCATATCGTCTGTTTTCACCTGTTCTTGTGGCTGATCCTGTGACATTATATAATTCTGATTGAAAATGACATCAACCGTTGAAAATAATGAATATACGTTTATCATAAACAATAAATTGTGACGAAATATGTGTGAACGACCACTACCACAGGACACAGGGACCCACACAAAACCAAATCAGCGCAAGCACTAGCAAATCAGGGAGTTAGAACACATATCAGTCCTTAGTAGTTAAATGGTGGCTCTAAGTACGGATATTTCTTTTCGCTATTCTTCTTGTGCCTGTCAGGGTCAAGTTATGAGGAGGTTTCTTGATCTTCACTGGTACTGTTCTTTCTGCCGTCCATCTTTTGCGTGCTCGGCCCTTGGCTATGTATCCATTGTGTAAGTATAGCATTGCTTTCTGAGGGATAGTTAGTTAGTCAGTCAGTCAGTTAGTTGGTTAGTTAGTTAGATAGTTAGTCTGTCAGTCAGTCAATTAGTTGGATAGTTAGTTAGATAGTCAGTTAGTTAGTCAGTCAGTTAGTTGGTTAGTTATTTAGTTAGTTAGTCAGTTAGTTGGTTAGTTAGATAGTTAGTTATTCAGTCAGTTAGTTGGTTAGTTATTTAGTTAGTCAGTCGGTTAGTTATTTAGTTAGTTAGTTGGTTAGTTAGTAAGTTAGTTCATTAGTTTCTTAGTTAGTTAGTTAGTCAGTTAGTTAGTTAGTTAGTTAGTTAGTCAGTTAGTTAGTTAGTTAGTCAGTTAGTAAGTTAGTTAGTTAATTTGTTAGTTAGTTTGTTAGTTAGTTAGTTAGTAAGTTGCCCATTGTAAGCTATGATGGCGACATCAGCAGACGATTGTGTATCTCACTCTCTGTCCCGGGCTACCTCGGATCAATGGCAACCATTTGGTTTGCTGTCTCTTGATGAGGTCTAGCCCTATTGATGTATCTACTTGTCTCCTAATATCTTCGTTTCGGAGCCTATCCATTATTGTTAATTCTGAGCAGATATTTCATCTCTGTTGTTACGATGTGTCTGTTATCTTTGTTAGTTAATGCCCAGTTCTGGCACTGATAGTACATTGTGGGTAGGAACATCGTGTTGTATAGCGTTCTTTTTTCGTATCCATTGTCGCGTACTTACACAGTAATATCTGGGAGAAATGTCCAATGGTTTGACTTGCTTTATTATATGTTTTTGATTTACGTATCGCATTTTCCATCTGCTGAGATGATGTTACCCAGGAATGTGACATTTTTCACCTGTTTTACTTACTGGTTTTGATTTAAGATTGTTGTTTCTATTTCTTTTTTTGCAATCTTCATAACTTCGGGTTTCCTCAATAAGATTGCTATGTTCCTGCTGGTGTTTTTCTGAGACTGCTACTGTACTTGGCGATGTAGAAGGGTCTTGGCGGCTCTGGTTCGCTGGCGAAGCTGCTACTGTACATGGAGGTGCAGAAAGGTCTTGGCAGCTCTGGTTCGCTGGCGAAGCTGCTACTGTACTTGGAAGTGTAGAAGGTCTTGGCGGCTCTGGTTCGCTGGCGAGGCTGGTACTGTACTTGGTGATGCAGAAGGGTCTTGGCGGCTCTGGTTCGCTGGCGAGGCTGGTACTGTACTTGGAGGTGCAGAAGGGTCTTGGCGGCTCTGGTTCGCTGGCGAGGCTGGTACTGTACTTGGAAGTGTAGAAGGTCTTGGCAGCTCTGGTTCGCTGGCCCTGACGCCAGCGGTCAGCTATTGGTCGACGACGGCTGCAGCTCATCCACTGCCCAGCACCTTGATTCCATCTATGAGAAAGATGTCTAGTGCCGTCCACCATCAAAGGTTGACCGCTATAGTAAAGTCCACCACAACATGCTCCATTTCTTGCTTTGATAGGGAATCCCCCTACCTCCCCCTACCACCCCTACCTTCTCTTCTTCCCCATGCGTCCCTTTACCTTCCCCTACCTCCCCTGCGTCCCTCTACCTCCCCTTACCTCCCCCTACCTTCCCTGCGTCCCCCTACCTCCCCTGCCTCCCTCTACCTCCCCTGCTTCCCCCTGCGTCCCTCGTCCTCCCCTTACCTTCCCTGCTTCCCCCTGCGTCCCCCTACCTCCCCTGCCTCCCTCTACCTCCCCTGCTTCCCCCTGCCTCCCTCTACCTCCCCCTGCCTCCACTGCTCCCCCTGCCTCCCCCTACCTCCCCTGCGTCCCTCTACCTCCCCTTACCTTCCCTGCTTCCCCCTGCGTCCCCCTACCTCCCCTGCCTCCCTCTACCTCCCCCTGCCTCCACTGCTCCCCCCTGCCTCCCCCTACCTGCCTCTGCCTTCACATATCAAAGGCTTCTATTTTGTCCTCCAACCGTTTGCCCACGTCGAAGTTTCAGAACGGAAACTTAACTTACCGTAACTTCTTTATACTGGTTTGGAAGACTTTGCAGAGTCTGTATACAACCAGATTGGTTGACATTTCCTTGCTCTAAAAGTTATGCCCATCCAATCTATTCTTAAATGCATTAATTGTCCCTGCCTCTCCTGCGAATAGTAAAGATGTATATATATATATATAACACTTGGTAATCTCACTTTTAGTTTATTTCCTTTCTAAACAGTCTTATTTAATAGATACAAAGGGGCTTGTCATAAGTCTTGACCCTGACCACGAAGGAGGATGAGGAGAACGTTGAAATTTGGCACAGTGCTTATTCCTTATCAATGTAGCCATCACCTGAATTTATACATTTCTAACATCTCTGCGTGACCTTGAAAAGAACTTCAAAATAAAGAAACCTATTTTTCGAACTAAACCAGTTATCACAAGCCAGTGTGACATCTTCGTCACTGTCGTAAACCAGTTATCACAAGCCAGTATGAGATCTTCGTCACTGTCGTAAACCAGTTATCACAAGCCAGTATGAGATCTTCGTCACTGTCGTAAACCAGTTATCACAAGCCAGTATGATATCTTCGTCACTGTCGTAAACCAGCTATCACAAGCCAGTATGAGATCTTCGTCACTGTCGTAAACCAGTTATCACAAGCCAGTATGAGATCTTCGTCACTGTCGTAAACCAGTTATCACAAGCCAGTATGAGATCTTCGTCACTGTCGTAAACCAGTTATCACAAGCCAGTATGAGATCTTCGTCACTGTCGTAAACCAGTTATCACAAGCCAGTATGAGATCTTCGTCACTGTCGTAAACCAGTTATCACAAGCCAGTATGAGATCTTCGTCACTGTCGTAAACCAGTTATCACAAGCCAGTATGAGATCTTCGTCACTGTCGTAAACCAGTTATTACAAGCCAGTATGAGATCTTCGTCACTGTCGTAAACCAGTTATCACAAGCCAGTATGACATCTTCGTCACTGTCGTAAACCAGTTATCACAAGCCAGTATGATATCTTCGTCACTGTCGTAAACCAGTTATCACAAGCCAGTGTGACATCTTCGTCACTGTCGTAAACCAGTTATCACAAGCCAGTGTGACATCTTCGTCACAGTCGTAAACCAGCTATCACAAGCCAGTGTGACATCTTCGTCACTGTCGTAAACCAGTTATCACAAGCCAGTGTGACATCTTCGTCACTGTCGTAAACCAGTTATCACAAGCCAGTGTGACATCTTCGTCACTGACAAAATGATTTCTTTTCAGTTGTTTTTTTAAGTTTCAGGAAAAGAAAAAAGTCTGATGGAGCTAAATCCGGAGAATATGATAGGTGTGGAAGAATTTCAATATTCAAATCGTTGGCTGTTTGCAGCACAAGCCTTGCTTTATGAGAGGACGCGTTGTCTTGAAGAAAAGGCAGAATTTGAGTGCGCGCTATCCTTCGTTTTCTGGTCACAGTCTTTCTTAGTTTGGTAAGGAGATCTGCATAATATTGCCCATTAACCATGTTGCCATGAGGCAGGTAATCTTTCAATATGACATCTTTGACGTCCGGGTTGTAGCCCAGGATCGTTTCGATTTCTACCGGGTTGTAGCCCAGTGTCGTCTCACTTTCTACCGGGTTGTAGCCCAGTCTCGGCTCACTTTCTACCAGCTTGTAGTCTAGTATCGTCTCACTTTCTACCGGGTTGTAGCCCAGTGGCGTCTCACTTTATATCGCGTTGTAGCCCAATGTCGGCTCACTTTCTACCGGGTTGTAGCCCAGTGTTGTGGTATGTATTTGTCCTTCACTCCCTCTGGTGGCCCGAGTAAGATTTGTCCCCATTTTGCGGCAGGTCCCGTTTACGCTGTCTATCCACCTTTTCCTCGGCCTACCTCTAGCACTTCTTCCTCATGTTCTCATGTAGAAAGTTGCATGAACAATATGGTCAGGTTGCATTCTCACAATGTGGCTAAACCAATTGATTCTCTGTTGCTTGATGAGCTGTAGGCAGGGAATTGTTCCAACCTTCTCCCGAATACTAGTATTTGTGATTCTGTATCTTCTTGTGTTGTAGGCATCGCATTTAGCATGTGGCTAACTTTCGTTCCTGGGCCTTATTCAATGTCCATGTCTGGTACTGGTAGCACATGGTAGGGATGAAGATACTTTTTATCGCTTGATTTTTTGCTTGGAGGGAAATCTTGAAGTGGAGACAGTTGGTAGGTGACAGAATTTGCCCTCCCCAATCGTGTCTCTATCTCTATATCGAGTCTGCCATTCTCAGTATAAAGTTCCAAAATGCCTAAATGCTTGTACCTGTTTTATTTTTGTTTCGTTCACGTGAATATCAAGTGTGGTGTGCTTTCTAGCTGTATTAATATTCATGTCCTACTTTTGACAGTTTAAGGAGAGTGAGTCAATATGATGTAGGATTTGTTCATTTGAGTGGATCAAGCATTGACCGTCTGCAGAGAACAGTTCCTTAAAACTTTCGTAAAAGATTTATGTCTCTGTATTCTACTGGAGGAGGCACGACGGCCCTTTCCACCCCAGAGCGTAGTTTTTTAGGACTATATCAGGATGTATTAACCAGGGCTTGGATGCGTGTGTGCGTCTGTATGCACCTATGATAGTTAGGACTATCTCAGTGGTGAATACAAGCAAAATGCAGTAGAAGGGCAACACCCTGAGCGTGTGCTAGTGTGTGCTAGTGTGTGCTAGTGTGTGTTAGTGTGTGTTAGTATGTGTTAGTGTGTATTAGTGTGTGTTAGTGTGTATTAGTGTGTGTTAGTATGTGTTAGTGTGTGCTAGTGTGTGTTAGTGTGTGTTAGTATGTGTTAGTATGTGTTAGTGTGTGCTAGTGTGTGTTAGTATGTGTTAGTATGTGTTAGTGTGTGCTAGTGTGTGCTAGTGTGTGTTAGTGTGTATTAGTGTGTGTTAGTGTGTATTAGTGTGTGTTAGTGTGTGTTAGTATGTGTTAGTGTGTGCTAGTGTGTGCTAGTGTGTATTAGTATGTGTTAGTGTGTGCTAGTGTGTGTTAGTGTGTGTTAGTGTGTGTTAGTGTGTGCTAGTGTGTGTTAGTGTGTGCTAGTGTGTGTTAGTGTGTGCTAGTGTGTGTTAGTGTGTGTTAGTGTGTGTTAGTGTGTGCTAGTGTGTGCTAGTGTGTGTTAGTATGTGTTAGTGTGTGCTAGTGTGTGTTAGTGTGTATTAGTGTGTGTTAGTGTGTGTTAGTATGTGTTAGTGTGTGCTAGTGTGTGTTAGTGTGTATTAGTGTGTGTTAGTGTGTGTTAGTATGTGTTAGTGTGTGCTAGTGTGTGCTAGTGTGTGTTAGTGTGTGTTAGTATGTGTTAGTGTGTGTTAGTATTAGTATGTGTTAGTATGTGTTAGTGTGTGTTAGTGTGTGTTAGTGTGTGTTAGTGTGTGCTAGTGTGTGTTAGTGTGTGTTAGTGTGTGCTAGTGTGTGTTAGTGTGTGTTAGTATGTGTTAGTTTGTGCTAGTGTGTGTTAGTATTAGTGTGTTAGTATTAGTGTGTGTTAGTGTGCGTGAAAGTGTGTGTTAGTGTGCATGTAAATGTGTGTTAGTGTGTGTAAGTGTGTGTTAATTTGTGTTAGTGTGTGTTAGTGTGCGTGTACATGTATGTGTGTATGAAAGGTTATAAACATGAGTAGTGTCGTTTGTCTGTTCTATGCACATTCTGTACTCCACACAACATCCTGATACTTTCCAAAACCTTTTCAGGGCTTGGTAGCGGGAGATTGAGAACGTTCAGGGCTTGGTAGCGGTAGATTGAGAACGTTCAGGGCTTGGTAGCGGGAGATTGAGAACATTCAGGGCTTGGTAGAGGGAGATAGAGAACGTTCATCGTGCTAATGAAGATAGTCTGTGGTCCTACATGCGGTTGTGCTATGCTTGGCTTCATCTGTGTAACGCTCAATCCACATTTCGTCAGCCTTATTGCCTTGAAAACAGCCTGTTTCTAGGGAACGCTAGATGGAAGAGAGATAGGGGTCTTAGTCAGTATATTGTGCCTGACCCTGGCGCGACGCCCTTGTAAGTAAATTGTGCCTGACTGGACTAGTGTATCAGTTCCCCACTGTGCTTAATACGAAATTGTGTTAAATAGTTTGAATTATATTTTGAAATTTGAAAATAATTTGTTGGCTCTTTTTCTGAGAAATATCTGGCCAGCCTGCAGCCAGGAGCAGCAACTCTGGTTACATCACGAGACAGACTGCTAGAGGCGGACAGACGTGACGGCCGCGGCCCATGGCGAACGATCGATGAAGTGATCAATTAGGGCCATCACACGCATATATTTGTCCCTGCTGACATGGAATTGTGCTCCACCATTTTCAATGGATGCCAGGCGATGTCTGTACAGTGCTAGAATCATGGCCAGCGAAGAAGTTGACGTGATTTCGGTGACTGACGTATACGACCAGGCTGCAGGGATCGCCCATGAATTCGATAAACTGATCCACAACTATGGCAATGATTCGGTGACAGAGCTGATGCCAAGAGTTATACGATCCCTGGAACAGCTAGAAACGTTGGCAACGCGGTATGAGCGGGACGCTGAGGAAATCAACCAGCTCAGATATAAAGTCGAAAAACTTGAAACAGAAAAGGTTGACAAAGCACAGGAGCGAGCAAAGTATGATCAGGTAAGTGAATGAATGAATGTCCGTCCATATTGTCTAGGCCTTGTGGGCGGCATCTAGCCATGTTCTAGCATCAACGTTCAAATCTCCACAGACATTCCATAATTAATTAATATTGTTACGTCATCGACGCACAAGGTTTTTAAGCTTGACCCAAGTTGTATCATTGTTTTATTTCTAGGCAGCCCTGGTTATGGAAGCAGAATTTAGTTTTTCTGTCATTGTGGGTGTGTACTGACCCACTGTGTTGTGTGTAGTCTAATAATATCACTTGAAGCACAATGATAACTAAACTAATGTACTATATTACATGGCATGGGCTAGTAGACTTCCCATACATTTTATTTAATAAATATTTCATTGATAAAAATGTTGGTCCTTAGCAGATACTGTTGTCAGGGATGAAGTGCTAGATACTTCCTTGTAATAGACCTTAGCTTTTTATGAGGTCGTGTTGCCAGTACCCTCCCTTGCTGTCTTTACTTTCCTAACAGTAAGCCAGAACCCATTTACAGCTGGGTTGACTGAAACATGTTGATAATGGGGTTCAAACCTTGTACCTATAATGGGAGAAACAAGCTCCACACCACTCTGTTTGACACTGATTGACAATGTTATTAAAAACACCATTCTTTATTCTTCCACTCTGTTTGACACTGATTGAAAATGTTATTAAAAACACCATTCTTTATTCTACCACTCTGTTTGACACTGATTGAAAATGTTATTAAAAACACCATTCTTTATTCTACCACTCTGTTTGACACTGATTGATATTAAAAACAAGCAACACAGTGTACAAAGATTTGACTTTTCCAAGTGGTTGACATTCATCCCAGTAGACTAGATGCAATACATTTTCTTGAATCATTTGAGTTTAACGGCCATATTGTGAGTCTGTTTCTTGCCTTGATCCATATTATTGGAGGGAGTCTGTTTCTTTCCTTATCGACATTATTGGAGGACATATTTTCTTCCTTCTATTTCTTCAGTATTGTACTTGCTGAGTGTAATTTTTGGTTTTATTTGCCATTTATCTGTGATACTGTCTCTTATTATTATTGTTAATGATTTGCTATTTCTTTTTTTCTTCTTTGACAAGCTCTTGTGTCTGTGTATCCTTTGGAAAACACGGAACCATACCATTATTTTGTGTATCATCATGATATACTTGACCTTTATGTTGGTAGTTCCCATCTTGTGTATCATCATGATATACTTGACCTTTATGTTGGTAGTTCCCATCTTGTGTATCATCATGATATACTTGACCTTTATGTTGGTAGTTCCCATCTTGTGTATCATCATGATATACTTGACCTTTATGTTGGTAGTTCCCATCTTGTGTATCATCATGATATACTTGACCTTTATGTTGGTAGTTCCCATCTTGTGTATCATCATGATATACTTGACCTTTATGTTGGTAGTTCCCATCTTGTGTATCATCATGATATACTTGACCTTTATGTTGGTAGTTCCCATCTTGTGTATCATCATGCTATACTTGACCGTTATGTTGGTAGTTCCCATCTTGTGTATCATCATTATATACTTGACCTTTATGTTGGTAGTTCCCATCTTGTGTATCATCATGATATACTTGACCTTTATGTTGGTAGTTCCCATCTTGTGTATCATCATGATATACTTGACCTTTATGTTGGTAGTTCCCATCTTGTGTATCATCATGATATACTTGACCTTTATGTTGGTAGTTCCCATCTTGTGTATCATCATGCTATACTTGACCTTTATGTTGGTAGTTCCCATCTTGTGTATCATCATGATATACTTGACCTTTATGTTGGTAGTTCCCATCTTGTGTATCATCATGATATACTTGACCTTTATGTTGGTAGTTCCCATCTTGTGTATCATCATGATATACTTGACCTTTATGTTTGTAGTTCCCATCTTGTGTATCATCATGATATACTTGACCTTTATGTTGTTATTCTCATCTTGTGTATCATCATGATATACTTGACCTTTGTGTTGGTAGTTCCCATCTTGTGTATCATCATGATATACTTGACCTTTGTGTTGGTAGTTCCCATCTTGTGTATCATTATGATATACTTGACCTTTGTGTTGGTAGTTCCCATCTTGTGTATCATCATGATATACTTGACCTTTGTGTTGGTAGTTCCCATCTTGTGTATGATCATGATATACTTGACCTTTATGTTGGTAGTTCCCATCTTGTGTATCATCATGATATACTTGACCTTTGTGTTGGTAGTTCCCATCTTGTGTATCATCATGATATACTTGACCTTTATGTTGGTAGTTCCCATCTTGTGTATCATCATGATATACTTGACCTTTGTGTTGGTAGTTCCCATCTTGTGTATCATCATGATATACTTGACCTTTGTGTTGGTAGTTCCCATCTTGTGTATCATTATGATATACTTGACCTTTGTGTTGGTAGTTCCCATCTTGTGTATCATCATGATATACTTGACCTTTGTGTTGGTAGTTCCCATCTTGTGTATGATCATGATATACTTGACCTTTATGTTGGTAGTTCCCATCTTGTGTATCATCATGATATACTTGACCTTTGTGTTGGTAGTTCCCATCTTGTGTATCATCATGATATACTTGACCTTTATGTTGGTAGTTCCCATCTTGTGTATCATCATGATATACTTGACCTTTGTGTTGGTAGTTCCCATCTTGTGTATCATCATGATATACTTGACCTTTGTGTTGGTAGTTCCCATCTTGTGTATCATCATGATATACTTGACCTTTGTGTTGGTAGTTCCCATCTTGTGTATCATCATGATATACTTGACCTTTGTGTTGGTAGTTCCCATCTTGTGTATCATCATGATATACTTGACCTTTATGTTGTCATCCTCATCTTGTGTATCAATATGATACTTGACCTTTATGTTGGTAGTTCCCATCGTGTGTATCATCATGATATACTTGACCTTTATGTTGTTATTCTCATCTTGTGTATCAATATGATACTTGACCTTTATGTTGGTAGTTCCCATCTTGTGTATCATCATGATATACTTGACCTTTATGTTGTCATCCTCATCTTGTGTATCAATATGATACTTGACCTTTATGTTGGTAGTTCCCATCTTGTGTATCATTATGATATACTTGACCTTTATGTTGGTAGTTCCCATCTTGTGTATCATAATGCTATACTTGACCTTTGTGTTGTTATTCTCATCTTGTGTATCATTATGCTATACTTGACCTTTGTGTTGGTAGTTCCCATCTTGTGTATCATTATGATATACTTGACCTTTATGTTGGTAGTTCCCATCTTGTGTATCATTATGCTATACTTGACCTTTGTGTTGATAGTTCCCATCTTGTGTATCATCACGATATACTTGACCTTTATGTTGGTAGTTCCCATCTTGTGTATCAATATGATATACTTGACCTTTATATTGGTAGTTGCCATCTTGTGTATCAATATAATACGTGACCTTTATATTGGTAGTGATCATCTTGTGCCCATGTACTGCTGAGGTCTGAAAGGGGAGCATAGAATAAAAACACTGTAACCTGCCATTCATGTCATGTAAGGCAATTTTGGCAGGAAATGACTGCAAGTCTTAACTCAGCACAGGTGACTTCAAACAACACACCGGTTGCAATCATCCATCTTGATAGTAGAACAGCAAGTATTTGCTGAGCCTTGGGTGTGACTTATAGTTTCTGACCATTCCAGGAACTGGAAACCATAGAAGAGAACTGGAGGTCAGAAGTGAAGGAGTTGCTGATGGTTGCTAACAGGCTGCAGGATGAGAACAAGCGACTTAGGGAGAGTGCTCGAAGTGAGAAGCATGCGGTTGTTGCGGAATTTGCTGCAAAACGGCAAGGTAGTGTCTCCTCAGCGGAGAAATCTCCATGTATTTATTGTGTGATTGTCATAAGTTTTTGTCTTGTTTTATTTGTTCATTCAACTTCTCTCTCTGTCTGGCTCTGTATATCTCTATGTCTTGTCTGTCTATGTCTCTCTGTCTCTGTGTCTCTCTGTTTGTCTGTCTCTATGTTTATGTCTCTCTGTCTATGTCACTGTCTGTATATGCCTGTGTATGTCTGTCTGTCTGTGTTTGTCTCTATGTCTCTGTTTGTCTCTATGTCTATGTCTCTCTGTCTGTATATGCCTGTGTATGTTTCTCTGTCTGTCTATGTGTCTGTGTCTCTCTCTGTCTATGTCTCTCCATCTCTATCTCTCTGTGTGTCTCTCTATCTCTTGTCTCTCTCTCTCACTGTGCTTGTAGATAATCTTCTAATCCTGTATTCTTCAGTAATCCTATTCTTTCAGTCATATAACCAAACCATATTTTATCATTTAAGTAAATCAAGACCATGTTTAAGTTTCATAGATAGGAGGTGGGGGGGGGGGGGGTGGTGTGTGTGTTGGAGGCTTTAGGTGAGGTGAGGTAATCAGTTCTCTCTCTCACAGCCTGCCGTTCCATAATTTTAACTGTCTGCCCATATAATGCTGGGTATACCGGAGCATGACATGATTAGGTTACTTAACCAGTCCTGTTTTCTGTGAGAGCTATGCAAAAGTTCATATAGTGTATACATTCTAGATATTAATCTGTAACACCTAGGTCTGTTTTGGAGGTACTAAGATTAATAACATAGACCAGTGGTCACCAAGACTAGTGGGGAGACCAACAAATGTCCTATGGGGTCCACCAAGTGTCTTGTGGGGTCTACCAGTAAAGTTAAAGTTAGTTGCCTATCGCAAGCGATGATGGCAGCACTATCGGACGGTTTTGTCTTGATGATGTACGAGGGGCGTTCAAGTCTAACCGTTTTTTTTGTGTACGGAAAAATGTATTTTTAAGTAGTCAAAATGTCATTTATTTGATATAATCTCCTACAACGTTTATGCACTTATCCCAGCGTTTAACTGATTAGCTACTGAATTGAAAAACAGGCTGTGGCAGAATTAAATTTAGGTCCCATTTTCCCATTTGCAGGTGTATGTACAAATTTAGCTGCAGTTTTCTTAATTATTAACATATTTTTATGAATGATATACCATTTTGTAGGTAAATGAATGTTCTCTAAGATAGATCTAAAACAATTGTGTGTTATTTTTTAGTAGGAAATTTGTAAATGGTAAATTATTATTTACAACAGAAAAGCATTACAAAATTATAAAAAAAAGTGCCAACTCACCTTAAATTTTTGAATGTCCAAAACATTTAATGTCTTTTACTTGGTGGTTATCATAAAGTATATCCAACAATAAGAAAAACAAATCCAAGAACACAGAAATTGGATAATATTTACACTTCTAATAGCTAATGTAACCATATGTAGGCCAGATCAGAAAAAATTAAACAATTTTTGAAAAATAAACATTTGAAAAAAAAAATATGTCTTTGGAAAAATTAACATTTAAAAAAAAATATATATCTCCAATTTATTGACAGTACATCAATGTCTTTAGTGAGCACCATCTGCAGGATCATGTGTATGGTACACTCTAAAACAGTTCTTCGGATGGAGATGTGGCTTTTCTGGGCAACCAGTGCAATACAAATTTGTGCGGGCTCTCTTTGCAGGAGTTGAGCATACAATACAGTTCCTGTCTTTGTCTGAGTGATCCACAAGATGCACAGCACCCTCATATCTTTGAATTTTGTTTCCTTCTTTGAATTTTCTCCCAACTTTATTGCTGTTTGTGGTTACTACCTCTTGCGGGATGATGGATGCAGCCTTCTCAGTCAGCTGATGGATCAAATTTTCTTTGAAGACTTTCAAGGGCATAGACTTCTCATCAGCATGACAGAGCGTGTATAATATATGAGCATTTACCTGTGAAACCTCAATGATCCAATAAAATATTTTTTTCCACCATTTTCTTGTTTTTCTTTGGAATCTGCCATAGTATGATACCATCTGGTCACTATGGTCACATCCATTCATACACATGTTGTATCGCTGCACTACTTTGGGTTTTTCAACTGTGTTGCCTCGTCTAGTTGTAACCTGCTCCATCTGAACTGTAGTCTTGGTGGAGACAATAATACATGGCCTTTTGGCTTTCTTATCTCGCCAAGCAACACATATCTGGGATCCATCATTATTTCTGTACCACCTAGCTTCTCGGAGCTGTAGAGAAATGGTCTTCAACTGAGGCGGAAAATTGTTCCTGTTGATGTTGAGTGTGCCAGTATAATCAATACGCCTACTCAACAGATATGTAATCACGGTGTCTACCTATCCGCAAATACATGGTGGCCTTTTCCAATTCCTTGCAGCAGGTAATCAAACACCTTCACGGCCTGACTTGTACGGTCATTGGCAAGGAGATATGATGTTTTTTCCGAAGTATGTCAATACAGAGTAGACATACCCTGTAGTAGAATCACACAAGCCAAAAGTCTTGATGTGATACTTGCTTGGCTTGGAGGCATTGTACTGCTTGTGCTTCCAGCGTCGTTATATCCTATTACCATTTCATCAATGGTCAGATCCTGAAATGGATAAAATGCATCCTGGAACTTTGCTATTAGTGAATTCAAGAATGGCTCTATTTTGTCCTTGCCTACAGATTCAGCATTTCCAACATGCATCATGGTGTGGTAAATGATTTCAAATCTCAATCTGGGAAACATCTGACTGTACCATGGGTTGTAGTTGTGCGGTTTGTGTGCCCAATAATCCTTCACCGATGCTTTTTTACCTAAACCTATTGCAATAATCACGGCCAAAAATGTTAACAGCTCATATTCAGTGATAGGCTTCCAACTTTCAAGTGTAGACTTTTGTCAAGAAACTTGTTTGGATTTCTTCAATTCTGCATATTCATTGATCATTGATACCAATGAATCTAACACATCTGGTGTTATCAAGGCAAACCAACAATCTAGTTCAGAGGAAGATGCATCTAGTTTTGCATGCATACCTGGTTCACGAGTTGGAACAAAGGGAATACTGCCTGTTGTTTCACCTTCAGTTACTTGGTGCCACTGTTCTCTTTCTTGAGCTCCATTTTTTACTGAACTATTTGTAAATCTAGCAGCCGTCTTAGCCTTTTTAGGGAATTTTGATGGTCCAGGACGTGCACCATCTTTGCTATCACTACTTGCGCTGTCAGTACTATTTTTTTCGTATTCATCAAAATTAATTGAATCATTATTGTCGACATCTGTTTCACTTACCTCGTCTTCACTAGATGTATTATTTATCTGTTGAAACAAGTTTCTAGCCTGTTCAATAGTTAGACGAGCCGTTCAAATGCTTTTGGTGACCTTATCGCTTGTTGCCATGGTAAACAATTTTTTACAGTTCGGTAACTAGCTTGAAAATATGATAATTATGACAAGAATACAATTTTTAACATCTGATTTGGTCCACATGTGATTCAAAATTAAAAAATTAAAGTCTCGTACCGAAACGGAAAGGAAAACTATAAATTTATAACTTGTTTTACTATGAAACAAACATTGATGCTCACAGCGGCTTATGGCCGCGGCTAAATAAGTGTTCTGGCGCTGGGAGCGGCTTGTGGTAGGTAACCAGTTAAGTAATGCTTGAAAAGCTTCGGCGTAGAAAGATTTGTCAGAATGTCTGAACCAATCCAGGACAGCTTGTTTCACTTCATCACCTGTGCTAAAATACTGACCTTCCAGAAATTCTCAGGGGTCAGAACAGGTGGAGTGAGGTCTGGATTGTAAGGTGAATGTGGAAATACCTCCTGTCCGAGTTACTGCAGATGTCACATAGTGCAGTGAGCCATATGAGGTCGAACAGGCTTGAACTCTTCTCTGCCTGTCAAAAAGAGAAAGATGTCTTGGCACCCAATGTGCACTAACCTTCCGAAAATATGAATGTTCATGAATAATAGTGTTCACCATAGCCAAGGGAAAGACTTGCCTCTTGGGCAATTTCATGACAGGTTATGCATTGATTTTCCAGGATACGGCATTCTACAATCTGGAAATTCACAGGAATTGCTGGTGGGTGAGAGCCACCACGGCCGGGATCATCACTCACGGATGTACGGCCTTCTCTAAAACGTTTACATCATTCAGATGTCTTACTGCGGCTGAGTGTCTCATCACTGTATTGTAATTGCAGTTTCCTGTAAATGTCTGCAGGTTTCACGCCTTATTTCACAAGAAACTTCACAACACAACACTCTGTTCCATGCAAGCAGTGTTGTCCCCCATTTCTGTTTATCTGTCACGTGACTGGCCCATGGCAAGCGGACCACCTAGCAGTAATAGGACACAAGCGTCCCTAACTAATGATAGTAGTTCTAGCATGCTATAATCCATTCAGGTAGAACTAGAACAAAAAGTTCCATTTTTATTTGAACGTCCCTCGTAACTTGCGTTGTATTTGGATTATATTGAGGAAGAAACTGCGTTGGTCATGAACCCCACTGTTGGGTCCCGTGCTACCTTGGCCCAGTAGCAAGACACAAGTCAAGATGACAGGTAATTCAGGATACATCCACTCTGGTCCCATTTCCCTTGAGACCAAGACTTGTAGGAGTCCACCAAAAGTTCTGAGGGGTCCAATAAAAGTTCTTAGGGGTCCAATAAAAGTTATGAGGGATCCTCTAAAAGTTCTGAGTGGTTCAGCAAAAAACTTGAGGGGTCCACCAAAAGTTTTGAGTGGTTCAGCAAAAAACTTGAGGGGTCCACCAAAAGTTGTGAGTGGTTCAGCAAAAACTTGAGGGGTCCACTAAAAGTTATGAGGGGTCCACCAAAAAACTTGAGGGGTCCACCAAAAGTTTTGAGTGGTGCAGCAAAAACTTGAGGGGTCCACTAAAAGTTGTGAGGGGTCCACCAAAAAACTTGAGGGGTCCACCAAAAGTTTTTAGTGGTTCAGCAAAAAACTTTAGGGGTCCACTAAAAGTTTTGAGTGGTCCACCAAAAAACTTGAGGGGTCCAATAAAAGTTATGAGGGTTCCACCAAAAAACTTAAGGGGTCCACTAAAAGTTTTGAGTGGTTCAGCAAAAAACTTGAGGGGTCCACCAAAAGTTCTGTGGTAGTCCCTAAACCAAATTCTTGATTTTGAAATGCATTTTTCGTGTATTCTGTTCTGACTTCACTGCACTTCAGGCATATCCATAAGTGCTCAATCTGTCTGAGTGAATGGCAAAGGGTGTGGATACTGATGGCACATACTTCTGTTCAGTCGTCCCTTGTGCCACAGTCTGCTCAAACCTTGTTCGATGTCAAAGATCTGCATTCTGTGAACTGCCAATTCATCTATAGCTGTGTCATCATCTACCAGGTGCTCATTGATACGACTTCAAAATGTCACTCCTATCCTTATCTAGGGTACCCGTAATTGGTGTCTGTGAAGCCAGGGTGTCAGTTCTTTCGTTACTTTGAACCCCAGAATGACCAGGGCAGTAGATCCACACCAGCCCCTGCAGGTTTGATGCCTTAACAGTGACAGGCTACTTGTCCTACTCCATTTCAGAAACAGAAGAGGAGGAAATCAAAGTGTTGACCAAACTCAAGGAGACAGTAGACAGACAGAGAGAGGAGCTGAGAGGCATGAAGAGAGAGCTTGGCCAGAAGGGTGTTGATTGTGATGCCGTAAGTTATAACGTTTGTCACCATCCTCACTCACATGTCTCATGTCCTAGTGGCACACACAGACAGGTCACCATCTCCACTCACATGTCTCATGTCCTAGTGGCACACACAGACAGGTCACCATCCCCACTCACATGTCTCATGTCCTAGTGGCACACACAGACAGGTCACCATCCCCACTCACATGTCTCATGTCCTAGTGGCACACACAGACAGGTCACCATCCCCACTCACATGTCTCATGTCCTAGTGGCACACACAGACAGGTCACCATCCCCGCTCACATGTCTCATGTCCTAGTGGCACACACAGACAGGTCACCATCCCCACTCACATGTCTCATGTCCTAGTGGCACACACAGACAGGTCACCATCCTCTCTCATGTCCTAGTGGCACACACAGACAGGTCACCATCCCCACTCACATGTCTCATGTCCTAGTGGCACACACAGACAGGTCACCATCCCCACTCACATGTCTCATGTCCTAGTGGCACACACAGACAGGTCACCATCCCCGCTCACATGTCTCATGTCCTAGTGGCACACACAGACAGGTCACCATCCTCTCTCATGTCCTAGTGGCACACACAGACAGGTCACCATCCCCACTCACATGTCTCATGTCCTAGTGGCACACACAGACAGGTCACCATCCTCACTCACATGTCTCATGTCCTAGTGGCACACACAGACAGGTCACCATCCTCACTCACATGTCTCCTGCCTGGCACACACAGACAGGCTGCTGCTTGACCATCATTACATCTTATCCACCCACTTGTAGTGTTACCTATGTCACGCTTGGCTGCCTTCAAGTGTGGATATTACAAGAGTTCCATGTTTTTAATGTGGCCAAAATATATGATTAGTCTACTTTTTATGTTTTTTAATAGTTGACTTTTCACTCCTAGTTTTTCCAGGGACTACATTTGTTAGCTTCTGTTCCCATGAAATGTGACCCATTCCCCAGTACATCCATGTCTCCAGGGACTACATTTGTTAGCTTCTGTTCCCATGAAATGTGACCCATTCCCCAGTACATCCATGTCTCCAGGGACTACATTTGTTAGCTTCTGTTCCCATGAAATGTGACCCATTCCCCAGTACATCCATGTCTCCAGGGACTACATTTGTTAGCTTCTGTTCCCATAAAATGTGACCCATTCCCCAGTACATCCATGTCTCCAGGGACTACATTTGTTAGCTTCTGTTCCCATGAAATGTGACCCATTCCCCAGTTCATCCATGTCTCCAGGGACTACATTTGTAAGCTTCTGTTCCCATGAAATGGGACCCATTCCCCAGTACATCCATGTCTCCAGGGACTACATTTGTAAGCTTCTGTTCCCATGAAATGTGACCCATTCCCCAGTACATCCATGTCTCCAGGGACTACATTTGTTAGCTTCTGTTCCCATGAAATGTGACCCATTCCCCAGTACATCCATGTCTCCAGGGACTCTATTCTATCTTCTAACTGCTTGTTCATTGTCCAAGAAGATTCCTGCATCTTGCAGTTGTGTTGAGTATATAAAACGATCATTCTTAATTTTAAGTTGTAGTGAGAAAAGCCACTGCAACCCGTCACTTAACATCCTTTTCAGGGCACACAAAAAAGTAGACCTACCCATCGTGGTCAACGAAACAACAGCCCTCTAGATGTGAATATCTTTGTCATTCTGCTGAATGTATCCTTGTGCATTCATATTCTCCTCTTGGTTGGTTATTGATCCAGCGTCCTGTGGGTTCCTGCTCTTTGGTCCAATGCCAAATAGTGATATCTGCTAGTGTGAACTGGTGTTTAGTTCCGTACAAAGTGTTTTATTTGTCTGATCTTGGAGAAGGACACTCTAACACCGGCAAGCATCGGACATTCAAAAAGATGATGCTGTTTCATAGGGATGTGTACACAGCTGGCACTCTGGAGTATGTTCTGTTCTAGTGGCTGTTAAGTTGTTTGTGTTGAGTGTCAGGTCGGAACATGGTGCTTTGGTCTTTCCTTTTCAGGAGGTTGATGTTGTCTTTGGGATTTGGGATGGCCATATGTTTGTAGATTTCTCTCCCAGTATTCCTCATTGCCCATCTATTCAGCCAAGTCTCTTTGTTTGCAGTCTTCAGTAGTTGTTTGACTGTTTGTAGGGTTGTTGGTGTGTATTGCTGTTCTTGGGTTGACCCCTTCTTAGCCAGTCTGTCTGCCTTGTCATTGCCAGGTATATTTGAGTGACCAGGGATCCACTGCATAACTATTCTGACTTCATGGGATGTGAGAAGTTGGTTGGCATCTAGAAATAGTTAGATATGTTAAGACATCAGACTTGATATGGTGAAAGAACAATCAGCCAAATTGGGGCTGAATATCAACATGGAGAAACTTAAGCTCCTTAAACTCAACACTATTAACAAAGAACCAATCATGCTGGAGGGAGAGCAGTTCCAGACTAAGAGAATCGTATCATGACCTATCCAGACTAAGAGACTTGTGTCATGACCTATCCAGACTAAGAGACTTGTGTCATGACCTATCCAGACTAAGAGACTCATGTCATGACCTATCCAAACTAAGAGACTTGTGTCATGACCTATCCAGACTAAGAGAATCGTATCATGACCTATCCAGACTAAGAGAATCGTATCATGACCTATCCAGACTAAGAGACTCATGTCATGACCTATCCAAACTAAGAGACTTGTGTCATGACCTATCCAGACTAAGACACTTGTGTCATGACCTATCCAAACTAAGAGACTTGTGTCATGACCTATCCAGACTAAGACACTCATGTCATGACCTATCCAGACTAAGAGACTCGTGTCATGACCTATCCAGAGACTGGTAGCATGACTTAACTGTTTCCGCCCCTCGTAAAGGTCCAGGTGTACACGGTGGGAATCATCAGCTCTTGTGTCACTTATTTTGTTTTCATTTTGGTCATTGGATGCGTCTTCAAGTTGGCCTTAAACCATTCTTTAAACTTGATGCTGCTCTCAAGCTGGTTTGAGTATGAGATGCCTGGTATAAAGAGAGGTTGAGCTGGTTTGAGTAATAGATGCCTGGTATAAAGAGAGGTTGAGCTGGTTTGAGTAATAGATGCCTGGTATAAAGAGAGGTTGAGCTGGTTTGAGTATGAGATGCCTGGTATAAAGAGAGGTTGAGCTGGTTTGAGTAATAGATGCCTGGTATAAAGAGAGGTTGAGCTGGTTTGAGTAATAGATGCCTGGTATAAAGAGAGGTTGAGCTGGTTTGAGTAATAGATGCCTGGTATAAAGAGAGGTTGAGCTGGTTTGAGTATGAGATGCCTGGTATAAAGAGAGGTTGAGCTGGTTTGAGTATGAGATGCCTGGTATAAAGAGAGGTTGAGCTGGTTTGAGTAATAGATGCCTGGTATAAAGAGAGGTTGAGCTGGTTTGAGTAATAGATGCCTGGTATAAAGAGAGGTTGAGCTGGTTTGAGTATGAGATGCCTGGTATAAAGAGAGGTTGAGCTGGTTTGAGTATGAGATGCCTGGTATAAAGAGAGGTTGAGCTGGTTTGAGTAATAGATGCCTGGTATAAAGAGAGGTTGAGCTGGTTTGAGTATGAGATGCCTGGTATAAAGAGAGGTTGAGCTGGTTTGAGTAATAGATGCCTGGTATAAAGAGAAGTTAAGCTGGTTTGAGTATGAGATGCCTGGTATAAAGAGAGGTTGAGCTGGTTTGAGTAATAGATGCCTGGTATAAAGAGAGGTTGAGCTGGTTTGAGTAATAGATGCCTGGTATAAAGAGAGGTTGAGCTGGTTTGAGTATGAGAAGCCTGGTATAAAGAGAGGTTGAGCTGGTTTGAGTATGAGATGCCTGGTATAAAGAGAAGTTAAGCTGGTTTGAGTATGAGATGCCTGGTATAAAGAGAGGTTGAGCTGGTTTGAGTAATAGATGCCTGGTATAAAGAGAGGTTGAGCTGGTTTGAGTAATAGATGCCTGGTATAAAGAGAGGTTGAGCTGGTTTGAGTAATAGATGCCTGGTATAAAGAGAGGTTGAGCTGGTTTGAGTATGAGATGCCTGGTATAAAGAGAGGTTGAGCTGGTTTGAGTAATAGATGCCTGGTATAAAGAGAGGTTGAGCTGGTTTGAGTATGAGATGCCTGGTATAAAGAGAGGTTGAGCTGGTTTGAGTATGAGATGTCTGGTATAAAGAGAGGTTGAGCTGGTTTGAGTATGAGATGCCTGGTATAAAGAGAGGTTGAGCTGGTTTGAGTAATAGATGCCTGGTATAAAGAGAGGTTGAGCTGGTTTGAGTAATAGATGCCTGGTATAAAGAGAGGTTGAGCTGGTTTGAGTAATAGATGCCTGGTATAAAGAGAGGTTGAGCTGGTTTGAGTAATAGATGCCTGGTATAAAGAGAGGTTGAGCTGGTTTGAGTATGAGATGCCTGGTATAAAGAGAGGTTGAGCTGGTTTGAGTATGAGATGCCTGGTATAAAGAGAGGTTGAGCTGGTTTGAGTAATAGATGCCTGGAATAAAGAGAGGTTGAGCTGGTTTGAGTAATAGATGCCTGGTATAAAGAGAGGTTGAGCTGGTTTGAGTAATAGATGCCTGGTATAAAGAGAGGTTGAGCTGGTTTGAGTATGAGATGCCTGGTATAAAGAGAGGTTGAGCTGGTTTGAGTAATAGATGCCTGGTATAAAGAGAAGTTAAGCTGGTTTGAGTATGAGATGCCTGGTATAAAGAGAGGTTGAGCTGGTTTGAGTAATAGATGCCTGGTATAAAGAGAGGTTGAGCTGGTTTGAGTAATAGATGCCTGGTATAAAGAGAGGTTGAGCTGGTTTGAGTAATAGATGCCTGGTATAAAGAGAAGTTAAGCTGGTTTGAGTAATAGATGCCTGGTATAAAGAGAGGTTGAGCTGGTTTGAGTAATAGATGCCTGGTATAAAGAGAGGTTGAGCTGGTTGGAGTATGAGATGCCTGGTATAAAGAGAGGTTGAGCTGGTTTGAGTATGAGATGCCTGGTATAAAGAGAGGTTGAGCTGGTTTGAGTAATAGATGCCTGGTATAAAGAGAGGTTGAGCTGGTTTGAGTAATAGATGCCTGGTATAAAGAGAGGTTGAGCTGGTTTGAGTATGAGATGCCTGGTATAAAGAGAGGTTGAGCTGGTTTGAGTAATAGATGCCTGGTATAAAGAGAGGTTGAGCTGGTTTGAGTATGAGATGCCTGGTATAAAGAGAGGTTGAGCTGGTTTGAGTATGATATGCCTGGTATAAAGAGAGGTTGAGCTGGTTTGAGTAATAGATGCCTGGTATAAAGAGAGGTCGAGTTAGTTCTCTAGCCTTGTTTCTGTCTCCGTTTCAGCTACAAGCTCAACTGGAGCGTATAGCCAAAGTGAATGCTGACCTTCGACGCAAGAACTCCACCCAGAAGAAGCAGGCTCAAACCTTGCTACAAGAGAAACTAGAGCTGGAGACACAGCTGCACTCCAAGGACAACGAGGTGGAGCACATCAAGAAGTTAATCTCGGAACAGGAGAAGTATGATGAGCAGCGGGCAGCCGTGAAGGAGGTCATTCTAGCCGCCAGAAGCATTGACGAGGAGGATGGGACATCTTCTGAGGTAGGTACTGGTCAGCTCTCGAAAAGCGGTGTCTGTAACTGGTTGTGGCCTAGCCTTACTTCTTCTGGTTGCCCTTGCAACATATTGCTGCACTTGGGGTGTGAAATACATTGTTAGGTTAGGTTACTGCACTTGGGGTGTGAAATACATTGTTAGGTTACTGCACTTGGGGCGTGAAATAGATTGTTAGGTTACTGCACTTGGGGTGTGAAATAGATTGTTAGGTTACTGCACTTGGGGCGTGAAATACATTGTTAGGTTAGGTTACTGCACTTGGGGTGTGAAATACATTGTTAGGTTACTGCACTTGGGGTGTGAAATACATTGTTAGGTTAGGTTACTGCACTTGGGGTGTGAAATACATTGTTAGGTTACTGCACTTGGGGTGTGAAATACATTGTTAGGTTAGGTTACTGCACTTGGGGTGTGAAATACATTGTTAGGTTACTGCACTTGGGGCGTGAAATACATTGTTAGGTTACTGCACTTGGGGCGTGAAATACATTGTTAGGTTACTGCACTTGGGGCGTGAAATACATTGTTAGGTTAGGTTACTGCACTTGGGGCGTGAAATACATTGTTAGGTTACTGCACTTGGGGTGTGAAATACATTGTTAGGTTACTGCACTTGGGGTGTGAAATACATTGTTAGGTTACTGCACTTGGGGTGTGAAATACATTGTTAGGTTACTGCACTTGAGGCATGAAATACATTGATAGGTTAGGTTACTGCACTTGGGGTGTGAAATACATTGTTAGGTTACTGCACTTGGGGTGTGAAATACATTGTTAGGTTACTGCACTTGGGGTGTGAAATACATTGTTAGGTTACTGCACTTGGGGTGTGAAATACATTGTTAGGTTACTGCACTTGAGGCATGAAATACATTGATAGGTTAGGTTACTGCACTTGGGGTGTGAAATACATTGTTAGGTTACTGCACTTGGGGTGTGAAATACATTGTTAGGTTACTGCACTTGGGGCATGAAATACATTGTTAGGTTACTGCACTTGGGGTGTGAAATACATTGTTAGGTTACTGCACTTGGGGTGTGAAATACATTGTTAGGTTACTGCACTTGGGGCGTGAAATACATTGTTAGGTTAGGTTACTGCACTTGGGGTGTGAAATACATTGTTAGGTTACTGTACTTGGGGTGTGAAATACATTGTTAGGTTACTGCACTTGGGGCGTGAAATACATTGTTAGGTTAGGTTACTGCACTTGGGGTGTGAAATACATTGTTAGGTTAGGTTACTGCACTTGGGGCATGAAATACATTGTTAGGTTACTGCACTTGGAGTGTGAAATACATTGTTAGGTTACTGCACTTGGGGCGTGAAATACATTGTTAGGTTAGGTTACTGCACTTGGGGTGTGAAATACATTGTTAGGTTACTGCACTTGGGGTGTGAAATACATTGTTAGGTTAGGTTACTGCACTTGGGGTGTGAAATACATTGTTAGGTTACTGCACTTGGGGTGTGAAATACATTGTTAGGTTACTGCACTTGGGGTGTGAAATACATTGTTAGGTTAGGTTACTGCACTTGGGGTGTGAAATACATTGTTAGGTTAGGTTACTGCACTTGGGGTGTGAAATACATTGTTAGGTTACTGCACTTGGGGTGTGAAATACATTGTTAGGTTAGGTTACTGCACTTGGGGTGTGAAATACATTGTTAGGTTACTGCACTTGGGGTGTGAAATACATTGTTAGGTTAGGTTACTGCACTTGGGGTGTGAAATACATTGTTAGGTTACTGCACTTGGGGTGTGAAATACATTGTTAGGTTACTGCACTTGGGGTGTGAAATACATTGTTAGGTTAGGTTACTGCACTTGGGGTGTGAAATACATTGTTAGGTTAGGTTACTGCACTTGGGGTGTGAAATACATTGTTAGGTTAGGTTACTGCACTTGGGGTGTGAAATACATTGTTAGGTTACTGCACTTGGGGTGTGAAATACATTGTTAGGTTAGGTTACTGCACTTGGGGTGTGAAATACATTGTTAGGTTAGGTTACTGCACTTGGGGTGTGAAATAGATTGTTAGGTTAGGTTACTGCACTTGGGGTGTGAAATACATTGTTAGGTTACTGCACTTGGGGTGTGAAATACATTGTTAGGTTACTGCACTTGGGGTGTGAAATACATTGTTAGGTTAGGTTACTGCACTTGGGGTGTGAAATACATTGTTAGGTTAGGTTACTGCACTTGGGGTGTGAAATACATTGTTAGGTTACTGCACTTGGGGTGTGAAATACATTGTTAGGTTACTGCACTTGGGGTATGAAATACATTGTTAGGTTACTGCACTTGGGGCGTGAAATACATTGTTAGGTTAGGTTACTGCACTTGGGGTGTGAAATACATTGTTAGGTTAGGTTACTGCACTTGGGGTGTGAAATACATTGTTAGGTTACTGCACTTGGGGCGTGAAATACATTGTTAGGTTAGGTTACTGCACTTGGGGTGTGAAATTCATTGTTAGGTTAGGTTACTGCACTTGGGGTGTGAAATACATTGTTAGGTTAGGTTACTGCACTTGGGGTGTGAAATACATTGTTAGGTTACTGCACTTGGGGTGTGAAATACATTGTTAGGTTAGGTTACTGCACTTGGGGTGTGAAATACATTGTTAGGTTACTGCACTTGGGGTGCGAAACGTTCTATAAAGGACATGCTACATGATGATGATATATAAGGCCAGAACATGAGTGTGTACAACCAATGAGCTACTGGAACAATCAGTATCCCACCGGTTACCATTTCCAGAAGGAGGGCTATATTAATGCTCATTCTGTATAACAATGTAATATGTTTTTTATGTTGAAGTTATCAATGTTATCTGTTAATTGTTGTGTGACTGTGAGGTTGGAGTTTGAATATGCTATGTTCTAACATTTTCACTGTGTTTGGATGTAAAACACATCTAGAGTAGAAGACATCCCAATACATTGAGAATACTGATTTAACTACTGAATGTATATATGGGATGATAATATCTTTGTTTGTTAATGTGGATCTTTTTATGAGAATATATCCTGTGTTGTGTATCTTGGTATGAGAATATATCCTGTGTTGTGTATCTTGGTATGAGAATATATCCTTGTGTTGTGTATCTTGGTATGAGAATATATCCTGTGTTGTGTATCTTGGTATGAGAATATATCCTGTGTTGTGTATCTTGGTATGAGAATATATCCTGTGTTGTGTATCTTGGTATGAGAATATATCCTGTGTTGTGTATCTTGGTATGAGAATATATCCTGTGTTGTGTATCTTGGTATGAGAATATATCCTGTGTTGTGTATCTTGGTATGAGAATATATCCTGTGTTGTGTATCTTGGTATGAGAATATATCCTGTGTTGTGTATCTTGGTATGAGAATATATCCTGTGTTGTGTATCTTGGTATGAGAATATATCCTGTGTTGTGTATCTTGGTATGAGAATATATCCTGTGTTGTGTATCTTGGTATGAGAATATATCCTGTGTTGTGTATCTTGGTATGAGAATATATCCTGTGTTGTGTATCTTGGTATGAGAATATATCCTGTGTTGTGTATCTTGGTATGAGAATATATCCTGTGTATTGATGTGGTCATTAAGAGAAACTTGAAAGGGTAAAAGAACAACCGGCCAAACTGGGATTGAATATTAACATGAAGAAAACCAAGCTCCTTAAACTCAACACTAACAGCAAAGAACCAATCATGCTGGAGGGAGAGCGGTTGGAGGAAGTGGATACCTTGACCTATTTAGGCAGCACAACAGACACATCAGGAGGTACAGATGTAAGGATCAAAATTGGAAAGGCACGAGGGACATTCCTGACACTAAACATTATATGGAGATCCAGAGATATCAAGATTCACACCAAAGTTAGAATATTCAACGTAAGTGTCAAGTCGGTGCTGCTGTATGGGACAGAGCATGGAGAACGACCAAGGCCACAGAACAAAGACTCCAGTCCTTCATTAACAGATTCCCCCACCTGTTGGTCAGACAGCCAGTTTCCAAGAGCATGAATAGGGATATGCTGAAGGGAGTCTTTGTCAGTATGTTTCACCTGTTTCTGAATACTCTTCTCTCCCAATCAGGGTCAAGGTCAACACACTGGCCAGCCGCCATGTCCATACTATGCACCTACAAGTAGGCTGTGTTACAGCAGCCTGACCAACGAGGCTGGGATATTTGTTCACGATAAAGGCCTTTTGATCGTTATATAGATTTAGTTTTTGTTCTTGCTTGGTTCCTGAGCTCTACACATTTAAGTGGTCATGACTATATACATGCATCTTGTCCAGCAGAAGGATACTCAAGGCAAGCCACCCATGGCAAGAACTAGGGGGATCAGCTCCTCAACAGAGACAGATTCTGACCAGGGCAGTCAGATTGTCAGTCCAAGCAGCCCATTGCCAGCATTTGACTTGGAGGGCAAGCTCATCATTGACCTCAAGGATCCTAACAGGCCCAGGTTTTCATTGGATGAGCTCAGACAGGTAAGTGTGTCACATAACAGCTTGCCCAGGTTTTCATTGGATGAGCTCAGACAGGTAAGTGACCCACGTAACAGCTTGCCTAGGTTTTCATTGGATGAGCTCAGACAGGTAAGTCTGTCACATAACAGCTTGCCTAGGTTTTCATTGGATGAGCTCAGACAGGTAACTGGTTCACGTAACAGCTTTCCCAGGTTTTCATTGGATGAGCTCAGACAGGTCAGTGGGTCACATAACAGCTTGCCCAGGTTTTCATTGGATGAGCTCAGACAGGTAACTGGTTCACTTAACAGCTTTCCCAGGTTTTCATTGGATGAGCTCAGACAGGTAAGTGACCCACGTAACAGCTTGCCCAGGTTTTCATTGGATGAGCTCAGACAGGTAACTGGTTCACGTAACAGCTTTCCCAGGTTTTCATTGGATGAGCTCAGACAGGTCAGTGGGTCACAAAATGTCACAGCTCGACAAGGTTTTCATTGGATGAGCTCAAGACAGGTCAGTAACCACCAGTATGTGGATGGAGATAGAGACAGTGACCTCAGCTCTCAGGTGGCTATCTCAGACCTCTTTAACAAGGCTAGTCATTGTAAGCCTCCAAGTGCGGACTGGAACTGAGTGGCTCATGGCACAACCGGATAAACCTCCCTCTCGCTGTGTGAGCCCATGGCTCTACCGGATAAACATTAGAGTGGCTCAAGGCTCGACTGGATAAACCTGCCTCTGTCTGTCAGAGGCTCATGGTTTTACCGGATAAACCTCTGAGTGGTTCATTGCTTGACTGGATAAACCTCCCTCTGGCTTTGTGAGCGGCTCATGGCTAGACTTGATAAACTTATCTCTGAATGGCTCATGGCTTGACTGATAAGCTTCTCTGAGTGGCTCATGGCTTGACTGATAAGCTTCTCTGAGCGGCTCATGGCTTGACTGATAAGCTTCTCTGAGCGGCTCATGGCTCGACTTGATAAACTTATCTCTGAATGGCTCATGGCTTGACTGATAAGCTTCTCTGAGTGGCTCATGGCTTGACTGATAAGCTTCTCTGAGTGGCTCATGGCTTGACTGATAAGCTTCTCTGGCTCTGAGTGGCTCATGGCTTGACTGATAAGCTTCTCTGGCTCTGAGTGGCTCATGGCTTGACTGATAAGCTTCTCTTTCACTCTGGGTGGCTCATGGCTTGACTGATAAGCTTCTCTTTCACTCTGGGTGGCTCATGGCTTGACTGATAAGCTTCTCTTTCACTCTGGGTGGCTCATGGCTTGACTGATAAGCTTCTCTTTCACTCTGGGTGGCTCATGGCTTGACTGATAAGCTTCTCTTGCTCTGAGTGGCTCATGGCTTGACTGATAAGCTTCTCTGGCTCTGAGTGGCTCATGGCTTGACTGATACGCTTCTCTAGCTCTGAGTGGCTCATGGCTTGACTGATAAGCTTCTCTTGCTCTGAGTGGCTCATGGCTTGACTGATAAGCTTCTCTTTCACTCTGGGTGGCTCATGGCTTGACTGATAAGCTTCTCTTTCACTCTGGGTGGCTCATGGCTTGACTGATAAGCTTCTCTGGCTCTGAGTGGCTCATGGCTTTACTGATAAGCTTCTCTGGCTCTGGGTGGCTCATGGCTTGACTGATAAGCTTCTCTGGCTCTGAGTGGCTCATGGCCTGACTGATAAGCTTCTCTTTCACTCTGGGTGGCTCATGGCTTGACTGATAAGCTTCTCTGAGTGGCTCATGGCTTGACTGATAAGCTTCTCTTTCACTCTGGGTGGCTCATGGCTTGACTGATAAGCTTCTCTGAGTGGCTCATGGCTTGACTGATAAGCTTCTCTTTCACTCTGGGTGGCTCATGGCTTGACTGATAAGCTTCTCTTTCACTCTGAGTGGCTCATGGCTTGACTGATAAGCTTCTCTTTCACTCTGGGTGGCTCATGGCTTGACTGATAAGCTTCTCTGGCTCTGAGTGGCTCATGGCTTGACTGATAAGCTTCTCTGGCTCTGAGTGGCTCATGGCTTGACTGATAAGCTTCTCTTTCACTCTGAGTGGCTCATGGCTTGACTGATAAGCTTCTCTTTCACTCTGAGTGGCTCATGGCTTGACTGATAAGCTTCTCTTTCACTCTGGGTGGCTCATGGCTTGACTGATAAGCTCTTCTCTTTCACTCTGGGTGGCTCATGGCTTGACTGATAAGCTTCTCTGGCTCTGAGTGGCTCATGGCTTGACTGATAAGCTTCTCTTTCACTCTGGGTGGCTCATGGCTTGACTGATAAGCTTCTCTTTCACTCTGAGTGGCTCATGGCTTGACTGATAAGCTTCTCTTTCACTCTGAGTGGCTCATGGCTTGACTGATAAGCTTCTCTTTCACTCTGAGTGGCTCATGGCTTGACTGATAAGCTTCTCTTTCACTCTGTGTGGCTCATGGCTTGACTGATAAGCTTCTCTTTCACTCTGGGTGGCTCATGGCTTGACTGATAAGCTTCTCTTTCTCTCTGGGTGGCTCATGGCTTGACTGATAAGCTTCTCTTTCACTCTGAGTGGCTCATGGCTTGACTGATAAGCTTCTCTTTCACTCTGGGTGGCTCATGGCTTGACTGATAAGCTTCTCTTTCACTCTGGGTGGCTCATGGCTTGACTGATAAGCTTCTCTTTCACTCTGGGTGGCTTATGGTAATTCATGTATAATACTCCCTATACTGTTTTCACATTGGTCCTCCTTCTTCTCATTCTTGCCTGTCCTTCATATCTGAACCCCCACATCCTCATCAGTGGTAGATGTTGTAGCAGTTGATGATGTCATCTCACATTCCCAGGTTTTGATGGAAAGAAATGAACTGAAAACTCGACTCATTGAAGTAGAGGAAGAACTGGCCCACTACAAACCAAAGTAGGTCACCATTATTTTTCGTTTAAGAGTTGCCTATTATTAGCAAATTCTTTAAACTTCTGTGTAATAGATGATTTTCAATGTATTTGTTCTGAAAATTGTGTTTTTCCATTTTCAATTCTGTTTGGAATTCTATATTTAATCTTATGAAGATTGAGACATACTTTGTCAAATAAATGTATCGTTTGGTTTCTGTTGCTAAAGTCTTAACATTTTTATGGTTAATATTTGCAATAGACATATTTTGTAGCAGACATACAGATATTCGGATTCCTGTGTGTTAATGTGGCTGAAAAGGGGAGCAGAACATTATTCAACTGTAACCTACCAGACAATGACAGTTAAAGAGGGGTAGGCATTGGACTGGTTACTCCATCTTGTAGAAACTATAGGTAACAATAAATAGAAAAGAACACCTCTCTACCCCATGGTAGAAGACCTCTCCACCTCATGGTAGAAGACCTCTCTACCCCATGGTAGAAGACCTCTCCACCTCATGGTGGAACGATGAGGCTAACGTCTGGTCAGGCAAAACACACCGGTCAGAGAATGTTAGTCAGGGTCAGGAGAAATATACTGGCCAAGACCCTCACCTTACGGGATGATGAGGCTAACGTCTGGTCAGGCAAAACACACTGATCAGAGAATGTTAGTCAGGGTCAGGAGAAATATACTGGCCAAGACCCTCAAATGACCTCCTCGTTGGTCGTCCTGGAAACGGGATTTTGTCGAGGACAAGTCTGGCTAACAAGGTGAGGTTCGGCGTGATCTCCATAGTAGTGAGCAACACGTAGATGAGGCCAAGCATAGCACAACCGCCTGGAGGATCCCGGTCCACCTTCATCAGTACGCTCAAGATGTGAGGAAAGCTACTACAACCCGTCACTTAACGCCTTTTTCAGGGTGCACATAAGAGTAACCTACTCATTATGGGCAATCGAAACAACCACCACCACCTCATGTTAGAAGACCTCTCCACTCCATGTTAGAAGACCTCTCCACCCCATGTTAGAAGACCTCTCCACCCCATGTTAGAAGACCTCTCCACCCCATGTTAGAAGACCTCTCCACCCCATGTTAGAAGACCTCTCCACCCCATGTTAGAAGACCTCTCCACCCCATGGTAAAAGACCTCTCCGCCCCATGGCAGAAGAGGAGTGACCGAATCAAATTCCAGATATGATAAAAACAATAGCATAGGTAGGGGTCCAGGACGGAGTATATTTTAATCACTAACTCTTTAATCATTATTAACAATTTTTGTAGCTGTTTTTGAAACAAATTGATATGTTCTGTTTTTGTTTGGCTGCTCTGTTTCCTTGTTTAGGAGCTAATCCTGTCACTGTTATCACTCTTGTGGCTTCATATTATTGCTGTTTATGGTTTCATTTTCTAACTACTCATGCCTTGTATAACAAGGGAAAGCTCTTGTTAATGATGTTATGTAGGGAACAAGAGGTTAGTCAAGGGCTGCAGAACATGTCAGGTGGATAGCAGATCAATAATCATGATCATGTTATACCTAACCTGGCCAGGCAGGCAAAATATGACAAGAGGGTCCATTATCAATAAATAAATGGGGACGGCGTGGGCAAGTGGTTAAGTGACACGCTCACAAACTGAAGGTGCTGGGTTCGATCCCCATCACAGCACTTCGGGGAAGCAAACCCTTAGAAAATGCAGCCGGAAGCAGATCCTTACATAAAATGCATGCTGAAGTCGGATCCACTGGGCCGACAGGCGCAAATAAAAACTACAGTGTAACACACACAGCCTTGGGGGATTAGAGAAATAAGGTGAACGCCAAAAAAAAATATATATTTTAAAAAAATTGATAAATGTCAGTTAACACTTTCCAGTCTGATCGGCCTAATCTTGCTTTGTGTCTTAAATCTATGACAAATGCCACAAGATCAATATGCCAAATGGTGTTTTTTTAAAATAAAATAAATTAATATTGAACAGGTTTAGCCAAAAAAAATACTGAACTTAATGACTTAAGAGCAGTACTCTATCAACTATGCCACCAAAAAGAGTAGTGGTACAGTGGGTTCCATCCCACTGTAACATCTAAGGCAACGAGGAGGCAGACAGACTGGCAAAAGAAGGTGCCAGATACATGGCCAAATGGGAAACAGAACATACTGGCTACACAAAAAATGATGCCTACCACCAGCTGAACAGAAGAGAGCAGGTCGTGGTTTTCAGACTCCGCACAGGCCACAACAGACTGAGGTACCATCTATTCAATAAACTGAAGATAGGTGGCACTGACGAATGCACCTGTTGTACAGGGAAAATGACCGCTGAACATCTGCTGCAAAACGAGGACCAGAGAAAGCACATGTGGCCATCACCAGTGGCGACACTAGACAACCTCTATGGCAGTGTCGACAGCCTCAGAATTACAGCTGCTTTCTTCGAACAAATTCAAGTTGACGTCTGACAGCGTACGAAGAAGAAGAAGAAGAAGAAGAACAGGTTTAGCTAAAATTACGGTCTAAAGATCTTTGACATATAATTAAATTATCTATGACGTGAAGTATTCATAATAAATATATGTATTAGCATGAAGTCTTAACGCGGAGATGGGATACCACATTATTTTTTAATCATTTTTTCTCAAGGCACGGGTTAAAATGGCTGCTTTATCTTCTCTCAAACATGACCTATGGCTGGCTGCTTGCATCAGGGTCAGTGAACCACAGCTGACCAAGATCCTTGTCTGCCCTGTAAACAGGCTGCACTAGTATAGTCTGGCTAACAAAATTGGGATCCCTCTGGAAAGGTAGACCTGGTACCCGAAAAGCCAGCTGAAATCAGATGTGTCAGGTCGAAGGCATAGATATCGCGGCTTCGCTGTAAACCACATCATAATGTCCCATTTCAGGACGAATACTGAAGAAGAAGAAAAAGAGTTAACAAATGTGACAGAATTATTGATAACAATACACCAACATGTGCGGACATTAACAGTAGAAATGTTATGTTGTTCATACTAACACCATTCGGTAATGCTGACAGTGTCACGTATCTCTTGGTTATCAGCACATACCGTTTGATATTTCTAATATCACTGATACTAATAGCTCAGCACATGATACTGCTTGATAGTTCCTATTAGATGATACTGCTAGAAAATCGTTGCTAGATATATTTGATACTAACATCAAACATCACAGCAAGCCCACCATATCCTTCAGCCTCTCTGCCCATCACTAGCTTCTGACACCACCATATCCTTCAGCCTCTCTGCCCATCACTAGCTTCTGACACCACTATATCCTTCAGCCTCTCTGCCCATCACTAGCTTCTGACACCACCATATCCTTCAGCCTCTCTGCCCATCACTAGCTTCTGACACCACCATATCCTTCAGCCTCTCTGCCCATCACTAGCTTCTGACACCACTATATCCTTCAGCCTCTCTGCCCATCACTAGTTTCTGACACCACTATATCCTTCAGCCTCTCTGCCCATCACTAGCTTCTGACACCACTATATCCTTCAGCCTCTCTGCCCATCACTAGTTTCTGACACCACTATATCCTTCAGCCTCTCTGTCCATCACTTCTAGTTTCTGACACCACCTTATCCTTCAGCCTCTCTGCCCATCACTTCTAGTTTCTGACACCACTATATCCTTCAGCCTCTCTGCCCATCACTAGTTTCTGACACCACTATATCCTTCAGCCTCTCTGTCCATCACTTCTAGTTTCTGACACCAATATATCCTTCAGCCTCTCTGTCCATCACTTCTAGTTTCTGACACCAACATATCTTTCAGCCTCTCTGTCCATCACTTCTAGTTTCTGACACCACTATATCCTTCAGCCTCTCTGCCCATCACTAGTTTCTGACACCACTATATCCTTCAGCCTCTCTGTCCATCACTTCTAGTTTCTGACACCAATATATCCTTCAGCCTCTCTGTCCATCACTTCTAGTTTCTGACACCAACATATCTTTCAGCCTCTCTGTCCATCACTTCTAGCTTCTGACACCACCATATCCTTCAGCCTCTCTGTCCATCACTTCTAGCTTCTGACACCAACATATCTTTCAGCCTCTCTGTCCATCACTTCTAGTTTCTGACACCAACACATCCTTCAGCCTCTCTGTCCATCACTTCTAGCTTCTGACACCACCATATCCTTATCCATCATCTGGGTTATATCCATCACAATGGGTCGACCCGGTGGGTCAGTTAAGGTGTAGGCTGTTTATACAACAGTTGGTATGTTGTCTCAGGGGTGCAGCCATATTTGCTAAAAAGGTTATATTTAAATTCATGTAACTGCGCAGGTTTTAGATGGCAGAAATCACTTTTATAACGTTATAAATATTTTAAAACTGGTCTCTATTTGTGTTCATGGATCATGAGGCCAGTGCCCACCTGTGTGCCATCCGTGGAAACTATTTGTGTTCATGGATCAATGAGGCCACTTCCCATCCATGGATACTATTTGTGTTCTGGTATCATGAGATCTGTGTGCCATCCATGGATACTATTTGTGTTCTGGTATCATGAGATCTGTGTGCCATCCATGGATACTATTTGTGTTCTGGTATCATGAGATCTGTGTGCCATCCATGGATACTATTTGTGTTCTGGTATCATGAGGCCACTGCCTATCTGTGGGCCATCCATAGTCCCTATTTGTGTTCTGGTATCATGAGATCAGGGTCCATCTGTGTGCATCCATGGTCCCTATTTGTATTCATGTATCAGGTATCAAGTTCATGCAATAATTACATAGATAGATAGATCAAATCCTGACAAACAAAATTCATGCAATAATTACATAGTCAGATAGATAAAATCTGTAAATCCTAAACAAATTCATGCAAAAACATCATAGATCAAATCCTGAACAAATCCCTGCAACAACTTCATAGATCAAATCCTGAACAACTTCATAGATCAAATCCTGAACAAATCCCTGCAACAACTTCATAGATCAAATCCTGAACAACTTCATAGATCAAATCCTGAACAACTTCATAGATCAAATCCTGAACAACTTCATAGATCAAATCCTGAACAACTTCATAGATCAAATCCTGAACAAATGCCTGCAACAACTTCATAGATCAAATCCTGAACAACTTCATAGATCAAATCCTGAACAACTTCATAGATCAAATCCTGAACAACTTCATAGATCAAATCCTGAACAAATCCCTGCAACAACTTCATAGATCAAATCCTGAACAACTTCATAGATCAAATCCTGAACAACTTCATAGATCAAATCCTGAACAAATCCCTGCAACAACTTCATAGATCAAATCCTGAACAACTTCATAGATCAAATCCTGAACAAATCCCTGCAACAACTTCATAGATCAAATCCTGAACAACTTCATAGATCAAATCCTGAACAAATCCCTGCAACAAATTCATAGATCAAATCCTGAACAAATTCATAGATCAAATCCTGAACAAATCCCTGCAACAAATTCATAGATCAAATCCTGAACAAATTCATAGATCAAATCCTGAACAACTTCATAGATCAAATCCTGAACAAATCCCTGCAACAACTTCATAGATCAAATCCTGAACAAATTCATAGATCAAATCCTGAACAAATTCATAGATCAAATCCTGAACAAATTCATAGATCAAATCCTGAACAACTTCATAGATCAAATCCTGAACAAATTCCTGCAACAACTTCATAGATCAAATCTTGAACAAATTCATAGATCAAATCCTGAACAAATTCCTGCAACAACTTCATAGATCAAATCCTGAACAAATCCCTGCAACAACTTCATAGATCAAATCCTGAACAAATCCCTGCAACAACTTCATAGATCAAATCCTGAACAAATTCCTGCAACAACTTCATAGATCAAATCCTGAACAAATTCATAGATCAAATCCTGAACAAATCCCTGCAACAACTTCATAGATCAAATCCTGAACAAATTCATAGATTAAATCCCTGCAACAACTTCATAGATCAAATCCTGAACAACTTCATAGATCAAATCCTGAACAAATCCCTGCAACAACTTCATAGATCAAATCCTGAACAAATCCCTGCAACAACTTCATAGATCAAATCCTGAACAACTTCATAGATCAAATCCTGAACAAATCCCTGCAACAACTTCATAGATCAAATGGTGTGGTTACCTTGTTAGAATACAGTCTGTTCATTACAACCATTATCTTTTAATAGTGGAATACCCCGCGTCCGAGCACGAGGTTGCTCCGGAGGCTGAAGCCCGCATGCATGTATAGCTATATTTCTTTCTTTTTTTGTTTTCTATCTCTCACTCACCCCACCAACTACAATTCCACCATTACAGAGATGAGGAAAACGAAAACTCTGATGCTAAGGATGGAGAAGACGAGTAAGTGAATTTTGTAACAACCTCTCCATTACTAGACCAGTCCACTGTTCATAGATTTGTTTTCTTTGTATGTCAAGAATTATACACAGTACGGTCGTATGTTGTAAAATTTAAGGTCAATAGACACAAGTACGGACAGTCCAAGACTTGACGTAAATGTCTGCAAGTCAAAACCTGCGTATGTCAGATTTATACACAGTATGGTCGTATGTTGTAAAATTTAAGGTCAATAGACACAAGTACGGACAGTTGAAGACTTGACGTAAGTGTCTGCAAGTCAAAACCTGCGTATGTCAGATTTATACACAGTCACTTGACTATTGGAGGTGTGGTCATTGACAACCCACTTAACTATTGGAGGTGTGGTCATTGACAAACCACTTGACCATTGGAGGTGTGGTCATTGACAACCAACTTGACTGCTCTGCCAAGGGAAACATATGGCCTGGATAGTCCATCAAGGTACTGGCGGTCTTATAGGGATCGAGTGTTAGAGATTTCAGGTCAGCTTTTGTGAGGTTGGGGGACAAGTTCTCTTGTCCTGCCTTCTCAACTATAAGTCAGTGCCCATTTACTTCTGGGTAGACTGAAGCAGGTCGTGACTGGAAAACATCCCCAGTTGGTTTTTGTCATGATTAGCATGCATTCTAACCACTCTGAAGCTCAGATAGTCTATTAACCCAGTTTCAAACTGTGAACCACCTTGTCTTAAATTTGGAACCACCTTATTTCAAGTTGAAAATAAACCCTGTTTCAATCTGTGAACCACCCTGTTTCAAGTTGATAATAAACTCTGTTTCAAGTTTATAATAAACCCTGTTTCAAACTGAACCACCGTGTTACAAACTGAAAATAAACCCTGTTTCAAATTGATAGTAAATCCTGTTTGAAATTGATAATAAACAGTGTTTCAAACTGTGAGCAACCCTGTTTAAAACTGAACCACCTTGTTTAAAATTGATAATAAGCCCTGTTCAATATATTTGTTGTACATGCTTGAGTATATCCAACACATTATTCCTATCTAAGTTCAACATTCTGCCATATTTGCTAGATAAATGTAACTAACATTTTCATATTTATTTTTTACTCCAGCCCATGTATCGGGAGGGTCATGTTGCAATTTGGATGTCTGCCCATAACACTCACTTTGTGTGCTTTTGTAGTGGTAGTTTCTGTAGCAATCTGTATTACATTATGAGGTTGATAGCCCCATGCACAACTCTCTTTAACCAACTTTTACTGCAAGCATAGAGATACAGTGGGCCAATTCTTTCCTCTTCTGTAAGGGCTGATTGTAAAAATAAATGTTCACAAATGTTTTGACCTTGTACTGCATGTTGTGGCATGGACAATTTTATAATCAATGAATTCTTGAGTAGCAATTTCAGAGAGGAGGCAGAGGCACTGAGGGCTGCAGTAGAAGAAATGGTGACAGGTAAAAGGAATGAAAGCCAGATAGTCCTGTTTACAGATGCCCTGGCCGTAGTCACAGCACTAAAAAGCCAGAAAAATACTGAACTTAATGATTTAAGAGCAGTACTCTGTCAACTATGCCAGTAGTCCACACCAAAAAGAGTAGTGGTACAGTGGGTTCCATCCCACTGTAACATCCAAGGCAACGAGGAGGCAGACAGACTGGCAATAAAAGGTGCAAGACTACCACAACCAGATTCTAGTGTGACTTACGAAGAGTCAAAAAGGCTTATTAGAGCTAGATACATGACCAAATGGGAAACAGAACATACTGGCTACACAAAAAACGATGCCTATTACCAGTTGAACAGAAGAGAGCAGGTCGTGGTCTTCAGACTTCGCACAGGCCACAATAGACTTAGGTACCACCTATTCAACAAATTGAAGATAGGTGGCACTGACGAATGCTCATGCGGTACTGGAAAAATGACAGCTGAACATCTGCTGCAAAACTGCCCGACATACGAGGATCAGAGAAAGCAGATGTGGCCATCACCAGTGGCAACACTAGACAAGCTCTATGGCAGTGTCGACAGCCTCAGGATGACCGCTGCTTTTTTCGAAAAAATAAAGGTTGACGTCTGACAGTGTACGAAGAAGAAGAAGAATGCATGAGTGTGGTCTGAGACATGCTGGTAGAAAGTTTGAAAGCTCTAGACTAGTACTCTTCAACCCTGATGATTTTAGTGGGCAATCTTAGCTTTGAGGAGGGTGGTAACAGAATAATGACATGCTGTATTAAAAACACAACTTGAGAAAACTATCGCAGAGTACCGGCAAACCAACAAAAGTGCAAATTAAGAGAATCCGTGTTTATCCGGTGACAGCATGCAGCTGTGAAACATGGACAGTTACACAAGCGCCAAGTCCTTCGAGTTGATATGATATAGAAAGGTCCTCAGAATAATGTGGACCGGGAAAAAAAAAGAATGCATTCAACAAGGGTTGGACATAGAGAAGAACTGGCTCATAAATTTCATTTTGAACAGAAAATTTAAATACTTCGGCTCGATCAAAAGACACCGCTGTCTTGACAGAATGGTAATGGAAGGTATGGTGCCAGGCAACAGACAGAGGCAGACCAACGAGGTGATGGCACCAAGATGTCAAGGAATGCTTAGGCATGACTCTGGAGATTTGGCAGGAAATCGAGTTTCTTTCAGACGGGCTGTGACGTGAGCGACGGAGCATGTCTCTGGAGATTTGGCAGGAGGTCGAGTTTCTTTCAGACAGGCTGTGATGGAATCGATGGAGCATGTCTCTAGCGATTTGGCAGGAGGTCGAGTTTCTTTCAGACGGGATGTGATTCGAGTGACGGAGCATGTCTCTGGAGATTTGGCAGGAGGTCGAGTTTCTTTCAGACGGGCTGTGATGGGAGCGACGGAGCATGTCTCTGGAGATTTGGCAGGAGGTCGAGTTTCTTTCAGACGGGCTGTGATAGGAGCGACAGAGCATGTCTCTGGAGATTTGGCAGGAGGTCGAGTTTCTTTCAGACAGGCTATGATGGGAGCGACAATCAGCAAGGGACATGCTACATGATGATTAAAAACACTCAGTGGACTTTTTTTGGGTACCATGTTAACCTTCCTGTCCGCCACGATCCCCATTTTCTTACCTAGACTAGTGCAGCCTGTTTCCAGGATCGGTCTATCGGCCTCAAGGTGAGAAGGGTCAGGTGTGAGGATTGGTTGATGGTCTATGGGCCTCAAGGTGAGAAGGGCCAGGTGTGAGGATTGGTTGATGGTCTATGGGCCTCAAGGTGAGAAGGGCCAGGTGTGAGGATTGGTTGATGGTCTATGGGCCTCCAGGTGATAAGGGTCAGGTGTGAGGATTGGTTGATGGTCTATGGGCTCCGAGGTGAGAAGGGCCAGGTGTGAGGATTGGTTGATGGTCTATGGGCTCCGAGGTGAGAAGGGCCAGGTGTGAGGATTGGTTGATGGGATCTAAGGTGAGAAGGGCCAGGTGTGAGGATTGGTTGATGGTCTATCGGCTCTGAGGTGAGAAGAGCCAGGTGTGAGGATTGGTTGATGGTCTATGGGCTCCGAGGTGAGAAGAGCCACGTGTGAGGATTGGTTGATGGTCTATGGCCTCAAGGTGATAAGGGCCAGGTGTGAGGATTGGTTGATGGCCCATGGGCTCCGAGGTGAGAAGGCCCAGGTGTGAGGATTGGTTGATGGCCTATGGGCTCCGAGGTGAGAAGGCCCAGGTGTGAGGATTGGTTGATGGTCTATCGGCTCCGAGGTGAGAAGGGCCAGGTGTGAGGATTGGTTGATGGTCTATGGGCTCTGAGGTGAGAAGGGCCAGGTGTGAGGATTGGTTGATGGTCAATGGGCTCCGAGGTGAGAAGGGCCAGGTGTGAGGATTGGTTGACGGTCTATCGGCTCCGAGGTGAGAAGGGCCAGGTGTGAAGGATTGGTTGATGGTATATGGGCTCCGAGGTGAGAAGGGCCAGGTGTGAGGATTGGTTGATGGTCTATGGGCTCCGAGGTGAGAAGGGCCAGGTGTGAGGATTGGTTGATGGTCTATGGGCTCCGAGGTGAGAAAGGCCAGGTATGAGGATTTGTTGATGGTCTATGGGCTCCGAGGTGAGAAGGGCCAGGTGTGAGGATTGGTTGATGGTCTATCGGCTCCGAGGTGAGAAGGGCCAGGTGTGAGGATTGGTTGATGGCCTATGGGCTCCGAGGTGAGAAGGCCCAGGTGTGAGGATTGGTTGATGGTCTATCGGCTCCGAGGTGAGAAGGGCCAGGTGTGAGGATTGGTTGATGGTCTATGGGCTCTGAGGTGAGAAGGGCCAGGTGTGAGGATTGGTTGATGGTCAATGGGCTCCGAGGTGAGAAGGGCCAGGTGTGAGGATTGGTTGACGGTCTATCGGCTCCGAGGTGAGAAGGGCCAGGTGTGAAGGATTGGTTGATGGTATATGGGCTCCGAGGTGAGAAGGGCCAGGTGTGAGGATTGGTTGATGGTCTATGGGCTCCGAGGTGAGAAGGGCCAGGTGTGAGGATTGGTTGATGGTCTATGGGCTCCGAGGTGAGAAAGGCCAGGTATGAGGATTTGTTGATGGTCTTTGGGCTCCGAGGTGAGAAGGGCCAGGTGTGAGGATTGGTTGATGGTCTATGGGCTCCGAGGTGAGAAGGGCCAGGTGTGAAGGATTGGTTGATGGTCTCTGAGGTGAGAAGGGCCAGGTGTGAGGATTGGTTGATGGTCTGTGGGCTGTGAGGTGAGAAGGGCCAGGTGTGAGGATTGGTTGATGGTCTATCGGCTCCGAGGTGAGAAGGGCCAGGTGTGAGGATTGGTTGATGGTCTATGGGCTCTGAGGTGAGAAGGGCCAGGTGTGAGGATTGGTTGATGGTCAATGGGCTCCGAGGTGAGAAGGGCCAGGTGTGAGGATTGGTTGATGGTATATGGGCTCCGAGGTGAGAAGGGCCAGGTGTGAGGATTGGTTGATGGTCTATGGGCTCCGAGGTGAGAAGGGCCAGGTGTGAGGATTGGTTGATGGTCTATGGGCTCCGAGGTGAGAAAGGCCAGGTATGAGGATTGGTTGACGGTCTATCGGCTCCGAGGTGAGAAGGGCCAGGTGTGAAGGATTGGTTGATGGTATATGGGCTCCGTGGTGAGAAGGGCCAGGTGTGAGGATTGGTTGATGGTCTATGGGCTCCGAGGTGAGAAGGGCCAGGTGTGAGGATTGGTTGATGGTCTATGGGCTCCGAGGTGAGAAAGGCCAGGTATGAGGATTTGTTGATGGTCTATGGGCTCCGAGGTGAGAAGGGCCAGGTGTGAGGATTGGTTGATGGTCTATGGGCTCCGAGGTGAGAAGGGCCAGGTGTGAGGATTGGTTGATGGTCTATGGGCTCCGAGGTGAGAAGGGCCAGGTGTGAAGGATTGGTTGATGGTCTCTGAGGTGAGAAGGGCCAGGTGTGAGGATTGGTTGATGGTCTCTGAGGTGAGAAGGGCCAGGTGTGAGGATTGGTTGATGGTCAATGGGCTCCGATGTGAGAAGGGCCAGGTGTGAGGATTGGTTGATGGTCTATGGGCTCCGATGTGAGAAGGGCCAGGTGTGAGGATTAGTTGATGGTCTGTGGGCTGTGAGGTGAGAAGGGCCAGGTGTGAGGATTGGTTGATGGTCTATCGGCTCCGAGGTGAGAAGGGCCAGGTGTGAGGATTGGTTGATGGTCTATGGGCTCTGAGGTGAGAAGGGCCAGGTGTGAGGATTGGTTGATGGTCAATGGGCTCCGAGGTGAGAAGGGCCAGGTGTGAGGATTGGTTGACGGTCTATCGGCTCCGAGGTGAGAAGGGCCAGATGTGAAGGATTGGTTGATGGTATATGGGCTCCGAGGTGAGAAGGGCCAGGTGTGAGGATTGGTTGATGGTCTATGGGCTCCGAGGTGAGAAGGGCCAGGTGTGAGGATTGGTTGATGGTCTATGGGCTCCGAGGTGAGAAGGGCCAGGTATGAGGATTGGTTGACGGTCTATCGGCTCCGAGGTGAGAAAGGCCAGGTATGAGGATTTGTTGATGGTCTATGGGCTCCGAGGTGAGAAGGGCCAGGTGTTAGGATTGGTTGATGGTCTATGGGCTCCGAGGTGAGAAGGGCCAGGTGTGAAGGATTGGTTGATGGTCTCTGAGGTGAGAAGGGCCAGGTGTGAGGATTGGTTGATGGTCTCTGAGGTGAGAAGGGCCAGGTGTGAAGGATTGGTTGATGGTCAATGGGCTCCGAGGTGAGAAGGGCCAGGTGTGAGGATTGGTTGATGGTCTATGGCCTCAAGGTGATAAGGACCAAGAAGAAAAAGAAATAAAACATTTTGTATGTATCCATACCTTGTTGGTAAGAGACGTTTGTTTAGTGCTCACTTTTCATATGAACTTTTCAGACAGTCTTCCTACATGGGAGAGGAGGTGCTGGTCTATGGACCAATCAACAGGGAGCCTGAGGAGAAGACTGGTCAGAAGAAAGAATCAGGAATCAGAAAATTGTGAGTTGTTTAACTTTGATACCTTCACAAATGAAACACAATGTTTGTAGACCCTACTCCTGCCATTGTAAGTTATCACATTCGCACTCCTAGCCCTATTTTCCCATTTCTTGTGAACATATACTTGCTGTTTCCCAAGTTCATGCACAGATAAACAGAACAGTTACAATAGAAATAGTTCATGTATTTCAGTGATTTAAAAACAAGTTGTGAACATTGTAGGGAAAGAGAGCACAAGAGGGTGGCGGAGAACACTAGCTGGCTGTAGTAGTTGTTAACTAATGAAAGCTGTTGGATATGATCTCAGTACATCAGATCTAAGATCTTCATGTCAGACAAGTTTTTGCATCTCCAGACCACACTCCTACTGTAGCTGTCAACCAATGCCAAGTTTCTTCTCTCAGTAATCAGATCTAAGATCTTCATGTCAGACAAGTTTTTGCATCTCCAGACCACACTCCTACTGTAGCTGTCAACCAATGAAAAGTTTCTTCTTCTCTCAGTAATCAGATCTAAGATCTTCATGTCAGACAAGTTTTTGCATCTCCAGACCACACTCCTACTGTAGCTGTCAACCAATGAAAAGTTTCTTCTTCTCTCAGTAATCAGATCTAAGATCTTCATGTCCTAAATTCTCCAAGAGATTTTTATTTCCCATTTCATTGAGATGCGACTCATTGTTCTATTAATCCACATTTCCAAAGCATCAATTCTTATCTACGACTATTTGTTCCTTGTCCATGTTTCTGTTGTTTGTCCATCGTTTCCAAAGAGGACCACATTGTCATCTGTCAATCATGGAGTGCGTTCATAGGTGGCTATCAAACCAATCTGAGCCCGAAAGCATCTGTCACCACACTGAGCGCAGAGAAACACTGTCTTCTTATGCTTTTGTTCTAAATCTCCCGCTACCAAGTCTGAACAGGGTTTTGCCAGTAGCAGGATGTAGTCCGGAGAATAGAATGTGTTGTGTCGCTAGTTTACAACTTGACTGCAATATTTGCACCATTCAGTCCAACACATTCGTCTTCGGCAGCAAGCACTGTCTGACCGTCAGGCGGAGGCAACTCGTCTCTTGCCTTTCGTGTCGCTCGTCTCCATGCAGCTTCCTTGATTCTTGTCTGCTTCATTTGTGTCGTGTCAGAAGAGATTTTACTACGCCAGGCAGGACGATCAGCAGCAATGTTCTCCCAGTTATCAAGGTCAAGGTCGCAGTTCTTCAGTGAGGCTTTCAGGGTGTCTTTGTAACTTTTTATTTGGCCACCGCGAGCTCACTTGCCAGACTCAAGCTCGTCATAGAATATTTTCTTTGGCAGCCGCTTATGACATGCGGACAACATGGCCAGTCCATCTAAGCTGTGATTTGCACAGAGTTGTGTGGATGCTTGTCATGCCAGCCCGTGAAAGAACTTCTACATCTGTGATCCTGAACTTCTACATCTGTGATCCTATCTTGCCATTTTATGTTCTGTTGTTTCTACACCATCCAGTAAAGACCAGTGCACACAACACCTGGATGTTTCTACGCCATCCAGTAAAGACCAGTGCACACACCTGGTTGTTTCTACACAATCCAGTAAAGACCAGTGCACACACCTGGTTGTTTCTACACAATCCAGTAAAGACCAGTGCACACAACACCTGGTTTCTACACCATCCAGTAAAGACCAGTGCACACAACACCTGGATGTTTCTGGACCATCCAGTAAAGACCAGTGCACACAACACCTGGATGCTTCTTGTTGGAAGCTAGTCATACTGAGTTTGTTTAATTCTTGACCGTGTTTGATTTTGGGCAGGTTACAGTGGCTCTTCCTAAAATCCGAGGCATTCTTTAGAAAGTGGACTGGCTGTTGTACAATATGAGACTTTTCAGTAAGCTAACCACTATGGGGAGTACATTGTCAATCCCCACCTCATTTACCAGACTTCTGTGACACATCCCATTTTCATGTATGTCTCACCTGTCCCAGATGTCACTCTTCACTCCCACCTTGATCAATGTCTCACCTGGCCCTAATCCACTCTTCTCTCCCACCTTGATCAGTATGTCTCACCTGCCCCTGAGCCACTCTCCACTCCCACCTTGATCAATGTCTCACCTGCCCCTGATCCACTCTTCTCTCCCACCTTGATCAATGTCTCACCTGACCGTAAGCCACTCTTGACTTGCTGACTCACCTTGATGAAAACAGACTTTGGCCATCGCTATTACCTTCCTGGTTTCTATTTCACAACTTCCCATTATGATATCTCCAAGATAGGAGAAGCTTTTCACCTGGCATCGTATTTGATCATTCAAACTTATCCGTAAAACAGATATCTTATCTACTTTGCTGATCATCATAGTTTGTTCTGTGTCTAATCCACATGTTTGTAGTTCTATCCTTGAATCACCATGTCCCTGTAGTTCCTCTCCTTGAATCACCATTTCCCTGTAGTTCCTCTCCTTGAATCACCATTTCCCTGTAGTTCCTCTCCTTGAATCACCATTTCCCTGTAGTTCCTCTCCTTGAATCACCATTTCCCTGTAGTTCCTCTCCTTGAATCACCATTTCCCTGTAGTTCTTCTTGTTCACTTGCAGTTTGTAGAACTGTGTCATCCACGTATCCTAGACCATTTATTGCTACTTCACCCAGGCATTTCCTCTGTCTGTTTGACGGGACGGGACATGACTTGGCTTCGTTCATCTCCCGCTACCAATCTGTTTGACGGGACGGGACATGACTTGGCTTCGTTCATCTACCGCTACCAAGTCATGATAAGGTCTTAAGTAGCAGAATGTAGGCCAGAGAACGGAATGCGTTGTTTTAGTTTACAGCTTGACTGTGATATTTGCACCTTTCAATCCGACACATCCGACTTGAGCAGGCATTTTTTTAGTATCGGTTAGCCTTCCCTCTTTGATCCCTTCTCCTTAGCCAGTCTGCTCTGTTATCCAGGATCACACCGTGAAGGTGTAGAAGGGTCTTGGCAGCTCTGGTTCGATGGCCCTGACGCTAGAAGTCAGCTATGGGTCACTGACCGCTGCAGCTCATGCGCTGTTCAGGGTCTTGATCCCCATTATCTGTTTAAAAAATGTTTTGTGCATAAACATTAAACGGACAAGGAGACGGTGTGGAGTATTGTCTCACGCTACTTTTTACATCTATGTATGGTGAGCAAATCCTGCTGGGTTGTACAGTGTCGTCAGAAAACTCCCATTATAGATGACTGAGTATCCTGGTGTCTTGTCCGTCCATACTTACATTGTCTCATCTGCAGACAACATCTCAAAAGCCACAATCAACTAATGATAACAATTACTTCCTCTCTCGTTACAACTGGTTTATGATCGCCAATGTTTTAGCATGACCTCTTCAGGACATGATGGAAGAAACACTTGACCTTGTATATCCTTTATAACGAGTCTCCACTAGCTGATTGACTCAAGACCACTCCCTCCCTTCCTGTCCGGCAATCTCCCAAGACATTTCACAACAAACTATTTTTGATTGAGGAAGAATCTTTCTTCTGCCTGTCAGATTTTTTTAATGGCGTAAAGCTAATGTCTTTTAACAATTTCTTTGGCTGAGCTCAAAATTTACTTTCAGCTTTCTTTGTGCATGAGTAACTGGCAAAACAGAAAATAAATCATGAATGGCAACTTGCTAACTGGCATGGCAAGCAGTATAGTTAGTTCTTTATTTGTGTGGTTGTTACTTGAGTTAGTCCAGAGATTTTTATATGCAGCTTTCAAAAAGGTGCATGGTCCATGCCCGATCATCTACATTATGTCACGATTATAGCATTCAATATCTAGATATGTTTTTATATGTGTCTGTGTGTGTGGCATATGTCATTGTTTGTTGTTATCTTTCTTGATTGCTATTTTATTGTTTTGTGGGGTGATTTTTTTTTCTTATTTATGATGTCCGCCGGACATTTTGTTTTGGTGTCTGTTGTGTTGTTTGTATGTGTCTGTTTATGTGTTTACCATGGGTTCTGTTTATGTGTTTATCATGGGTCCTGTTATGTGTTTATCGTGGGTTCTGTTTGTGTGTTTATCATGGGCTCTGTTTATGTGTTTATCATGGGTTCTGTTTATGTGTTTATCATGGGTTCTGTTTATGTGTTTATCATGGGTTCTATTTGTGTGTTATCATGGGTTCTGTTTATCTGTTTATCATGGGTTCTGTTAATGTGTTTATCATGGGTTCTGTGTAACAGTTCCCGTCGGAAAATGAGCGTTTAGGGCAGGGGTGAGGGAAAGAATGTGTCTGGTACAGGTAGCGGTAGTAGTTGATCACTCCGTTCTGAATTCAGAGTGATTCGTCCCAATAACAACTAAGTGGAAGTAGATCCAAACTAGAGTGAGGGCTGGGTCAGACAACCCACAGAAGTCCATTGGGCAGCTCTGATACTGCTTGAGACAATATAATACTGGGCAAAGTTTAACTCAAACAGACTGACCATGGAGAGAGAGAAGGACTGAGAGTTTAGCTAGGGGACTGTTTAGCTCACCGAATTTCTAGAAGAGCGATTGATAGGCTGTTTTACGAATGTGTGAGAGATGGAATGAGTAGCAGGGGGGGGGGGGGGGGGCTGAAACAGCATACGCCTTTGAATCTTGGCCAGTTGCTCTATAAGAGGTCTGTTGGGCACCCTGGGACTAGAAGAGATTTGAATGTGTGTTGTACGTGCAGGACACCTCGTGGACAATGTATGCTCTGAATTGTTACACCAGTGTACAGATCACCTGAATACATGATCTGATTATCTGTGAGCATACAGGTTTGTTTGAGTAGGTAATGTGATCATGAGGACGAGTTTGTGATTGTGTGTTGAGTGTGCAGATAGGGTAGTGCAGAGGCAAGAATACTAGGTTACCATTGTTACAGAAATAACATCCAACAGCAATTTCTTGTATTTTATGTTGTTAAGATATATTGTCAATAGTTTTTTGTAAATGTATTGTTTGTTTGAATGAGTTATTATTAAATATAAAGATGTTTGCTGGAAAGTGTTGATATATTATTTGCTGTCTGTGGTCGTGAATGATGTGGATGCATGTGGTAACATTCTAAATAGCTAAACCACTGTGGAAATGCTGAAGACTGCCACATCTGTTCATGTGTTTATCATGGGTTGTGTTTATCATGGTTCTGTTTATCATGGGTTCTGTTTGTGCGTTTACTTGGGTTCTGTTTATCATGGGTTCAGTTTATGTGTTATAATGGGTTCTGTTTATCATGTGTTCTGTTTGTGTGTGTGTTTAGTTTATGTTGGTCTCTTAGGTTTCTGTTTGTGTTGTTTATATGTGTCTGTTTATGTGTATGTTTAGTTTATGTTGGTCTTTGAGGTGTCTGTTTATGTGTTCTGTTTATCTGTGTCGCTATTATTTATTAGAGATGTATGTGTTATTGTTAGGCTGTCATTATATTGCTGTCCTGTTTCATGTGCTATTGAATGACGTTGCTTCATAACATTTGTGTATGTTATGTGTGCTCTGTTTGATATGTATGTTTTATTTGACTTGTGTATTTTATGCTACATATGTGTCCTACATATCTTGTATGGCAAATATGATTTTCTACCTACATATCCTGTTTTTTGGCTGTAGTGTAATTTATTCACGCCACACGTTTGAAGGCCTGCTCTACTGCAGGTCCCATGCTCTGATAAGAATTGCGGAGGGTTGTAAGTTGGACCAGCTCACACACCATAAACACTTTTCTCTTACAAAATCATCAACTAATTTATTAAACGAACAATCCTTGAAAGAGAGTGATCCTTTGACAGGGTTTGTGAGAGGACCAACCAAACCTTAAAGGGAGGGTTTGTGAGAGGACCAACCAAACCTTAAAGGGAGGGTTTGTGAGAGGACCAACCAAACCTTAAAGATAGGGTTTGTGAGAGAACCAACCAAACCTTAAAGGGAGGGTTTGTGAGAGGACCAACCAAACCTTAAAGATAGGGTTTGTGAGAAAACCAACCAAACCTTAAAGGGAGGGTTTGTGAGAGAACCAACCAAACCTTAAAGATAGGGTTTGTGAGAGAACCAACCAAACCTTAAAGATAGGGTTTGTGAGAGGACCAACCAAACCTTAAAGATAGGGTTTGTGAGAAAACCAACCAAACCTTAAAGGGAGGGTTTGTGAGAGAACCAACCAACCCTTAAAGAGAGGGTTTGTGAGAGAACCAACCAAACCTTAAAGATAGGGTTTGTGAGAGAACCAACCAAACCTTAAAGAGAGGGTTTGTGAGAGAACCAACCAAACCTTAAAGAGAGGGTTTGTGAGAGAACCAACCAAACCTTAAAGGGAACTAATTTGTTGATCACCTTTCTGTCAACAAATGAGATGTCTAGACAAGGCACTTAGAATGTGCGGCTGGTACACGAACAGCGTGAAGAAGCTGGGACAAGCAGGCTGGACTAGACTGCATGGAGAAGGTAACTTTCTGGCATATCTACCTCGAGGGCTTAAGGGCGGAGAAGACGTGGACGCATTTGAAGACTGGACATGTTTGGCACATATTGTTTCAACTTCTGTACATAGATATGTTCACATATAGGATTCCTCAACTTCTGTACATAGATATGTTCACATATAGGATTCCTCAACTTCTGTACATAGATACGTTCACATATAGGATTCCTCAACTTCTGTACATAGATACGTTCACAAATAGGATTCCTCAACTTCTCTACATAGATACGTTCACATATAGGATTCCTCAACTTCTGTACATAGATACGTTCACATATAGGATTCCTCAACTTCTCTACATAGATACGTTCACATATAGGATTCCTCAACTTCTGTACATAGATACGTTCACATATAGGATTCCTCAACTTCTCTACATAGATACGTTCACATATAGGATTCCTAAACTTCTGTACATAGATACGTTCACATATAGGATTCCTCAACTTCTGTACATAGATACGTTCACATATAGAATTCCTCAACTTCTGTACATAGATATGTTCACATTAGTTCAGGAGTCCTCCACTTCTACTGCACATAGATACGTTCGTTCACATATGTTCAATAGTCCTCCACTTCTGCTGAATATAGATACGTTCGTTCACATATGTTCAATAGTCCTCCACTTCTGCTGTATATAGATACGTGTGTCTTCCTCCCTACCGCCACCAGGGGGGAATTATGTAGTTTCACAGAGGAAATTAAGTCATTAGCTATGAATATTTGTTTGAAAACTTGTTATTCTCGAGTTGTAAAATTCATCAATAACTTCTATTGCTGTTTAATTTGTAAAACATTATAAAAATAGTCCAGGTAAACATATGTGTACTAATACAGACAAATATACAATGTGGTGAAAAGGTTGAAGAGCCAGCACTAGTGTAATGCATTCTGATATGGCAGACCATCAGGAAGAAATATATAACAATGTAATCAGAAATACCCTAGGTTGGAATGTGCAGAGGAAGAGGAGAAGAGTGGAGGGACCAGCGATAACCTGGCAAAGACCAGTTGTAGAGAAAGCTACGGCAGCTGGAGTGACATGGGAGGAGATTAAGAAGATAGTCCAAAATAGTGATTGGTGGGGAATAAACTTTGCAGCCCTATACTCCAGGGGAAATTAGAATAAGTCATGTTTAAGGAAAGTGACTGCAGTAAGTTTGGAAATCTGGAAGGAATAAGTCAAGTCAAGGGTGTGACTGTAGTAGGTTTGGGAGACTAGAAGGGATAAGTCAAGTCAAGGGTGTGACTGTAGTAGGTTTGGGAGACTAGAAGGGAAAAGTCAAGGGTGTGACTGTAGTAGGTTTGGGAGACTAGAAGGAATAAGTCAAGGATGTGACTGTAGTAGGTTTGGGAGACTAGAAGGGAAAAGTCAAGGGTGTGACTGTAGTAGGTTTGGGAGACTAGAAGGGATAAGTCAAGGATGTGACTGTAGTAGGTTTGGGAGACTAGAAAGAATAAGTCAAGGATGTGACTGTAGTAGGTTTGGGAGACTAGAAGGGAAAAGTCAAGGGTGTGACTGTAGTAGGTTTGGGAGACTAGAAGGGATAAGTCAAGTCAAGGGTGTGACTTTAGTAGGTTTGGGAGACTAGAAGGGATAAGTCAAGTCAAGGGTGTGACTGTAGTAGGTTTAGGAGACTAGAAGGGATAAGTCACGGGTGTGACTGTAGTAGGTTTGGGAGACTAGAAGGGATAAGTCAAGGGTGTGACTGTAGTTGGTTTGGGAGACTAGAAGGGATAAGTCAAGTCAAGGGTGTGACTGTAGTAGGTTTAGGAGACTAGAAGGGATAAGTCAAGTCAAGGGTGTGACTGTAGTAGGTTTGGGAGACTAGAAGGGATAAGTCAAGTCAAGGGTGTGACTGTAGTAGGTTTAGGAGACTAGAAGGGATAAGTCAAGTCAAGGGTGTGGCTGTAGTAGGTTTGGGAGACTAGAAGGGATAAGTCAAGTCAAGGGTGTGACTGTAGTAGGTTTGGGAGACTAGAAGGGATAAGTCAAGGGTGTGACTGTAGTAGGTTTGGGAGACTAGAAGGGATAAGTCAAGTCAAGGGTGTGACTGTAGTAGGTTTGGGAGACTAGAAGGGATAAGTCAAGGGTGTGACTGTAGTAGGTCTGGGAGACTAGAAGGTCAAGTGACTATTTGACCTAATAAAACACAGAGATACATGACGAGGAAGTGTCAAGAACTGTTTGGAGGCCAGTAAGCTAACTTATTCATGTTTCTTCTACCACTGTCGGACAACCAGTTTCCAGCAATTCATTGACAACCTGCCCATCCAACTGGATATATGAGTGACACACGAGCAGACAAAGTAGGCACTTAATGTCTGCTCTGCCACCTTGCTGTTGTTATCATGTTGTGCATGTGTTTGTGGCGCGTTATCTCTTCTCGATAACCATCATGATGATATTCTCATGTAGTTTTGACCGTGTAATGCAATTACTTGTTCCTGCTTGAAGCTGTTCTACACTTAATTGTTGTCATATCATTCACAACGAGCTAGACTATTTGTGGTAGCTTTCATTGTGTTACTCAAGCCAGCACAGCCTTCAAAGTGTTATATCTGTTTTCATACTCTGCTCAGTCAGTACGCCACGGCTGCTCCCTGCCACAGAACTCTCACTCACTTGAGACCAATTTAACGTAACTTAATGTTTTTATACTGGTTTAGAAGACTCGACTATAATCCAAGTACAGCGGACATCACATTATTACGGCAAAATAGTCTGATGTTGTGGTCATCACCACTTCGCGATGGGCAATAACTTTAGATGACATCTAACAGGCTGTGGGTCTTCTTTGCTCTAGTGTTTGAGTCTATTAAGATGGACTCGCACATCGGTAAACACCCTCCAAAAAACTGGTTGTATACAGACTCTACAGAGTCTTCTAAACCAGTATAAAGAAGTTAGGTAATATGGGTTTAATTTTGTTTGTATCCTAAAGCAGTCACTGGGCATTACCTATATGTTTTTAATGAGTTCTGACCTTCAGTACCTTCGCATCTTCGTTTGATTTATTTGTATGTAATTAGACATGGTACCGTCAATCTGAGAGGTCTATGGTTGATATTTGACACTCTGAAATGTGCTTTTGTGTCATCATTGGTGTCATGTGTCCTAGATGATGTCATGTGTCCTAGATGATGTCATGTGTCCTAGATGATGTAATGTGTCCTAGATGATGTCATGTGTCCTAGATGATGTCATGTGTCCTAGATGGTGTCATGTGTCCTAGATGATGTCATGTGTCCTAGATGATGTCATGTGTCCTAGATGATGTCATGTGTCCTAGATGATGTCATGTGTCCTAGGTGGTGTCATGTGTCCTAGATGGTGTCATGTGTCCTAGATGGTGTCATGTGTCCTAGATGGTGTCATGTGTGTGTGTTGTGTTCTGGCTGTTTAGATTTTGTTTTTTAAATAATAGATGTAATAAAAACAAAATGTTAGCTTTGTCTGTTAGAATTTCTTGTTGTTAGTTTGACAAGGATTGGTTGACTTTTAGTTTGACCAGGATCGGTTGACTTTTAGTTGACCAGGATTGATTGACTTGACCTGACCACCTTGGATCAATAATGGCTGTGTTATTTGTTGATGGATATAAATAAAAGTTGATCTTTGTTAGTTGATGTTGTAAATGTCAAATGTCCAGTCTCTTGTGTAGTGGACATTTAAACATTTGTTCTACAATGGGGACACCTAGTCTCTTGTATGGAGCATGTATTAAACTATCTCATGTCTGACAGACGCTCAGTTGCTTGTGTAGCCCACTTAGCCATCTCATGTCTGACAGATGCTCAGTTGCTTATGTAGCCCACTTAGTCATCTCATGTCTGACAGACGCTCAGTTGTTTGTGTAGCCCACTTAGTCATCTTATGTCTGACAGACACTCAGTTGTTTGTGTAGCCCACTTAGTCATCTCATGTCTGACAGACACTCAGTTGCTTGTGTAGCCCACTTAGTCATCTCTTCCTTCATTGATTGACATATCTGTACATTTATTGTATTACTACAGCTGCATTAATTAACCTATTTGTTGTACTTTGTCACACCTTTATTGTAAATAATTGTACTTGCCAACAAATGCTATACAAGCTCATTGATCTTACAAACAAACACAGCAATAATTGACTGTAGTCACAGAAAACAGTAGGAGACACAATTATTAGTCATTGAAAATAACAGAATCGCTAGCTAGAGAAGAATAAAGATATAGTCAGGATTGTATCACTTGGCAAATTAGGTCATGCCAGGTGGTCTCTGGAAATACAAGCTCATTGTTTTTATTCCTTTTGTTAGTTTGTAATTGTCTCTAATGAAAGCTTAGCTGGTATTATCTTTGGTTAGACTCTTTCTTACTGCATGGCTTGAACTAGTAACTGGCAGCTTCCTTATAATGTTAGGTGGTCAAGGTAATTAATTGGACCTTCTTCCTAAAACAGCGTGACACCTTGACATGTCAGACAGGAAGTGATTCTAGGAACTTGGGGAACCTTGACATTTAAGAGCGAATGACGAAGTTCTTCAGTCAGACTCCTCTAATAACTCTCTCATTCCTGCATGCCTTAAAGACAGGCTGTGACATGCTAGTTGGGTCAGAGGAGGGAGAATGATAGAATATATCCTAGACTTTCATGTATCATTCTCAGATTCCTGCATGCCTTAAAGACAGGCTTTGATATGCTAGTTGGGTCAGATGTTGAGGAAGATGACGAAGATGAAGAAGGATTGAATATTTCCCAGACTCACATGTATGGTATTCACAGCCGTTCCATATACCATTAGTACAAAGCTACAGCTTATGCGCATGTTATTTGTAGATTTGCTAGTCTACCTCTATTTTTGTTTGTTTTGTTCGTCCCCATAAGTGTTTTCCTCTGTGCTAGTTTTTTCTACACCACAAGTAACATTCAAGAGTCTCAAACAGCGATGCAAGAAAAATGAAGAAAGTGCTAATCAATGTCCAGCCAGATTGATTATCAGACCTAACAACCACAACATAGACAGCAACAGCTTTATTAAAAGCTGATATGCCAGTTAAACACCACAAAAACATTGTTCAAGGGTTTCTACTTCTTCTTCTTCTTTGTACGCATTCAGACAGTAACCATTATTTTTTCAAAAAAAGCGGGGGTCATCCTGAGGCTGTCGCCACTGCCATAGAGCTTGTCTTGCAGTTCCACTGGTGATGGCCACATCTGCTCTCTCTGATCCTCGTATGTCGGGCAGTTCTGCAGCAGATGTTCAGCGGTCATTTTACCGGTACCGCACGGGCATTCGTCGGTACCGCCTATCTTCAATTTGTTGAATAGGTGGTACCTCAGTCTATTGTGGCCAGTGCGAAGTCTGAAGACAACGACCTGCTCTCTTCGGTTCAACTGCTAATAGGCATCGTTTTTGGTGTAACCAGTATGTTCGGTTTCCCATTTGGTCATGTATCTGGCTTTGATAAGCCGTTTTGACTCTTCGTACGTCATACTAGTATCTGTTTGTGGTAGTCTTGCACCTTCTTTTGCCAGTCTGTCTGCCTCCTCGTTGCCTTGGATGTTGCAGTGTGATGGGACCCACTGTACCACTACCCTTTTTGGTGCGGACTGCTGGCACAGTTTGCAGAGTGCTGCTCTTAAGTCACTAAGCTCAGTGTTTTTCTGGCTTTTTAGCGCTGTGACTACGGCGAGAGCATCTATAAGCAGCACTATATGGCTTTCATTTTCTTTATGTGTCGTTCAAGGGTTTCAAAACACAAGATGTAGCAGGGGACGAGCTGACGACAGCCAGCGACTCGTAGCTGGCTGCTTGGTCAGGGTTATCGAATCATCAAGACCTTATTCTAATTCCAAGCGGCCACCCTGGAAGCAGACTGCACAAGGTACAAGAAAATATGAAGCAGAGAAAGTCTACAATGGAACAGACCAGGGCCAGTTTGAGTGTCAGGACCAACAGCCCTCAATGACAGCAGCCCTTCTAAGGGTATACTTGCCAGTAACCTTGATAACATAACCCAAGAGTCTTCACACCTGCCAAGTCACAAGAATATAAACTACCAGGTAGATCACACACAAGAATATAAACTACCAGGTAGATCACACACAAGAATATACACTACCAGGTAGATCACACACAAAAACATAAACTACCAGGTAGATCACACACAAGAACATAAACCACCAGGTAGATCACACACAAGAACATAAACTACCAGGTAGATCACACACAAGAACATAAACTACCAGGTAGATCACACACAACAACATAAACTACCAGGTAGATCACACACAAGAACATAAACTACCACGGTGATTGAAGCACAAGTCACAACAAGAACTAGCAGGCCACAAGAACTACAGACACGGATTAGTATCCTCTTCAAGGCTGATATCTAGAATACAGAGATTATCAAGAGCAGAACATCACAAGGAACTACAAAATGTGACCACAACACAAAAGCTATGACCATACAAATGTAGCTACTAGCATCTCGTTAGGAGAACATCACTTCTTTCAGCGACCAACATATTTGGCTGTTATAAGTCTATTGGCAGGTGTGAAGTACAGTAGTAATAATAATAATTTGTCCATCGTCGACGCTGAGGACCACCAACATCATCACTTGGCATAATGCAACCTTGAGTTTGTATGTGCGCTCATGACTGATCAAGCCAGTTCGAGCCTGGAAAAGTCTACGACGCGACGGGCAAACGTAGTCAGCAGTTGTCTGTGATATTTTCTCTGCTTTTGACGTCCTGATTGCACGTCTATCCTGAACTGCCTGGATACAGAGACCCTTGCTGAGTTCAACGTCGCCTGTGATCGTGCACATGTTGAGCGATTTTGAATCAGGTTCTCCCAGGTGTTAATGTCTATTTGACAGCACTTAAGAGACTCTTCCAGACTGTCCTTGAAATGCTTTTATGGACGTCCTTGTGGTCGTTCTCCTTCACTCAGTTCGCTATACAGGAGCCTCTTTGGAAGCATTATGTTTGACACTCGGGCCAGGTGGCAAGTGTAGTACAGTATGTTATCATTATTATTTGTACATGACGTAATCGTCCCGAGAAAATAAATTACAAGACTGCCAAACTGGACAGGGCAGAATCCGAACCCTGTGCATCTTGATTGTGAAACGTATGTTTCACCCCTAGGCCACACTGCCTCAACTATGACCATAAGATAAGCGGACAAAATGAAACAAACAAAAACAATGTATGTTCTTTCTAGTTTTGTTGATCTTTTTGCTTGACTGATCCTGCTCACCTCATATGCTTAATTTCTCCATCCCGACCAGTAAAGTTGGTTCTTCTTCTCAAGTGGCTGCTTCATTGAGCATTGCTATCATTTCTGTGCCCATCTCAGACAATGGCTGTCATTGCTGGAAGATATTCTTGTGCCAGGGTTTACGTTGTCTGCTTTTTTGTATGGAGGTTTCAAGAGATTCATCAGCATATGAAGGTCCAGTACGTGACGCAAGCCTTTCACTGTAGCAAGTGTCTTTCACAGTCGGTCGACGATTTCTCTTCACGGGCAGCCAATGGTTGCAATCGACTCTGGTGTCACGATTCAGTGTGCCTGGCTCGGTTGTGAACAGTATGTCACATAAATCACACTGTTTTGTAACTTTCAACTCCATTTAAACACTTGCTGGAGTGAAAGGCGTGCATAACTGTGCTGAACCTTCATTCACTGATGCATGTCTGTGGGTTTCACACATTCACTGATGCATGTCTGTAGGTTTCACACATTCACTGATGCATGTCTGTAGGTTTCACACATTCACTGATGCATGTCTGTAGGTTTCACACATTCACTGATGCATGTCTGTAGGTTTCACACATTCACTGATGCATGTCTGTAGGTTTCACACATTCACTGATGCATGTCTGTAGGTTTCACACATTCACTGATGCATGTCTGTGGGTTTCACACATTCACTGATGCATGTCTGTGGGTTTCACACATTCACTGATGCATGTCTGTAGGTTTCACACATTCACTGATGCATGTCTGTGGGTTTCACACATTCACTGATGCATGTCTGTAGGTTTCACACATTCACTGATGCATGTCTGTAGGTTTCACCCCTTTGCCGCTAGAAAAAATGGATAACAGAATGCTGCTCTTCTTTGATGCATGTCAATAGTGGGGTGGCCATCTTCTAACTGCAATTAAGACATCAGGTTGTTCGTCTGCACCGCGATGACACAGGCAGGACACACTTCACGTCCTTAGCAACCAAATTAACAAGTTACAATACAAAAGCATGATTTTTCTAATTTCTATCCCACTTTTCAGGTTTCCATTTGAAGCACCCTCGTATATTCTTGTCTCAAAAAACATTTCCCCATCTGTTGGTCGTATTAGCACAGCTTGATTGCCAGTCTGCATTCATATCTTGATCATGTTAAACGTGTTCAATTCATCTTCTTTCTCGTTCATCCTGAACAGGGTTGTGTTGTTTCATAGTTAACATCGTGACTGATATCTGAACAGGACTGATATCTGAACATGGATGTGATATCTGAACATGACTGATATCTGAACATGGATGTGATATCTGAACATGACTGATATCTGAACATGGATGTGATATCTGAACATGACTGATATCTGAACATGACTGTGATATCTAAATATGACTGATATCTGTATCTGGACATGGATGTGATATCTGAACATGGATGTGATATCTGAACATGACTGTGATATCTGAACATGACTGTGATATCTGGACATGGATGTGATATCTGAACATGACTGATATCTGAACATGACTGATATCTGAACATGACTGATATCTGGACATGTATGTGATATGTGAACATGACTGTGATATCTAAACATGACTGTGATATCTGAACATGACTGTGATATCTGGACATGTATGTGATATCTGAACATGACTGTGATATCTGAACATGACTGTGATATCTAAATATGACTGATATCTGTATCTGGACATGGATGTGATATCTAAACATGGGTGTGATATCTGAACATGACTGTGATATCTGGACATGTATGTGATATGTGAACATGGCTGTGATATCTGGACATGACTGATATCTAAACATGACTGTGATATCTGAACATGACTGTGATATCTGAACATGACTGTGATATCTGGACATGACTGATATCTAAACATGACTGTGATATCTGAACATGACTGTGATATTTGAACATGAATGTGATATCTGAACATGACTGTGATATCTGAAAATGACTGATATCTGAACATGACTGTGATATCTGAACATTACTGTGATATCTGAACATTACTGTGATATCTGAACATGACTGATATCTGAACATGTAGACAGACTGTTTCCGCAGCCACCAATTAAAAGTAGAAGATGTTCTGGTTCACTGACCCTGGAGCAAGCAGTCAGCTATAAATCGCTGACTATTGCCATCTCATTCACTCCATCTTCGACCCCAAATGAATTCACTGATAATGTAGTTTGCATTCACTTAACATAATTTCTTTACCACATGTTAACCTTTTAAACCCATTTTAACATTCACCCAATATCTTGACCATATTTTAAAAGTGTTAAACCTAGTTGACATTCACATAATTTCTTTACCACATGTTAACCGTGTTGAACCCAGTTTAACATTCACCCAATATCTTGACCATATTTTAAATGTGTTAAACCCAGTTTACATTCACATATTTTCTTGACCATACTTTAACTGTGTTAAACAGTAATCCAGTTTAACCATATTTTAGCCATGTTAAACAATACGTTTTAGCCTATTTTAACCATGTTAAACAAAGAGTTTGGCTGTATTTTAACTATGTTAAACAATAACCCAGTTTGACCCTATTTTAACCATGTTAAACAATAACCCAGTGTGACCCTATTTTAACCATGTTAAACAATAACCCAGTTTGGCCCTATTTTACTCATGCTAAATAATAACCCAGTTTGACCCTATTTTAACCATGTTAAACAATAAATTTTACCTTATTTTAACCACGCTAAACAATAACCCAATTTGACCATATTTTAACCATGTTAAACAATAAGTTTAACCATATTTTAACCATGCTAAACAATAAGGTTGACCCTATTTTAATAATGTTAAACAATAACCCAGTATGACCATATTTTAACCATGTTAAACAATAAGTTTAACTATATTAAACAATAAGTTTAACCCTATTTTAACCATGTTAAACAGTAATTTAGTGTTGTATTCTGAACTAATGTGTTGGTTATTGTGTCAGCTAATACGTGTTGGCCTACTGAATGTTTGTTGTTTAGCTCATTACTGGTAGATGTTTTCAGTTGTTGTTATTCCTTTCTTCATTACATTAAATAAAACAGTGCACCTTGATTATCCTGGACCCTATTAGTCAGCATTCTCTCACTGTTACAACAATGGTTGGTAAAGGTTGTTCACAATGTGACGATCTTGAATATATCTACCATTCTGTCATGCCAGTGTTCAGTAAAAATTGTTCACAAAGTGACGACCTTGAATATATTCACCATAGTTAACCCTCTATAGTCCAACCTAATTTATAAGACGCAATATCCAAGACAAGAGAAGTCATTTTATGTGTTTCATGGTTAACAAAAACAAAAGTCATTAAAACTAAAATTATGGTTTTTAAATTTAAAGATACGGCTTTTCTTAATAAATAAATTTTAGCTAAAAAAGAAGATATGAGTGACATGTGACTTAAGATAAAATATATGAGTGACATGTGACTTAAGATAATTTGGACTGTAAGTGCTGCCACTCTAGTTGACTGCAAAGGACAATTTGGACTGTCAAGTGTTTACTGTCACAATAGTGATCAGTCAAAATTGTTCACAAAGTGATGACCTTGAAAGTCTCTGAAACAGGAGGAGAAAAACAGACATAATTAGCTTCAATCACCTTTGTGGTACTTGGGATGTGGAATACCCAGTAACTGTAACCTTCAACATACATGAGGCTAGCAACCTCTTCATATAAAACCATTTATATTGAAACTACCACTGCCAGCTTTGAGATACATCATATATTACAACAAATATATACAGCTGTCTGTTGAGGCCAAGCATGGGTTAATGTCTGTTGAGGCCAATCATGGGTTAATGTCTGTTGAGGCCAAGCATGGGTTAATGTCTGTTGAGGCCAAGATTGGATTAATGTCTATTGAGACTAAATATTGTCCAAAGTCTGTTACCTATTGAGACCAAATGTGGGTTAATGTCTGTTACCTATTGAGACCAAATGTGGGTTAATGTCTGTTACCTATTGAGACCAAATGTGGGTTAATGTATGTTACCTATTGAGACCAAATGTGGGTTAATGTCTGTTACCTATTGAGACCAAATGTGGGCTAATGTATGTTACCTATTGAGACCAAATGGGGGTAAATGTATGTTACCTATTGAGACCAAATGTGGGTTAATGTCTGTTACCTATTGAGACCAAATGTAGGTTAATGTCTGTTACCTATTGAGACCAAATGTGGGTTAATGTATGTTACCTATTGAGACTAAATGTGGGTTAATGTATGTTACCTATTGAGACCAAATGTGGGCTAATGTCTGTTACTGTTCTCATGTCAATCCGTCCTATCTTTATTTCAGGCTCTTCATATTTCAAAAGATGATCTTTTGTTTCTTTCCAGTTTTGGTTTTTTATTTTCGGATGGTTCACCTCAAGTCCAGAGGTCACACAGACGGATAGCAGACACGCAGGCCGATTAGAGAGGCACAGAATTCAAGTGGGTACGGAACATTCCCCGAACTATACTTCCAGATTATATTATACGGGTCCAGCGACAAGCTCGACACACAGAAGATGTGAGAAGAGTATTGACTATTTGTGTACAGATTTAGATGAGCTTTATGGTGATGATAGTGGTGTATATGATAACGTCAGGTTGCAGCAAGGCTACCTACTTCCTGTTGCCTTCTGGGAGTTAACTCTTTACAGTCTGACCATATCTGTAGTTTAGATTTGTGTGATAAAGTTCATGTCAAGTATTACAACTCTGTATGTTTAATATTTACACAAATCATTTAAAATTAAACAAATTGATCTCAATTTATGATCTAAAGACACATAATTAAATTATCTATCCTGCCGAAGACGGATGTGTCGAACAGAAAGATGCAAATATCGCAGTCAGGCTGTAATCTAGCGGCACAACACATTCCGTTCTCTGGACTACATCCTGCTACTTGCAAAGCCCTGTTCAGGGCTTGGTAGCGGGAGATTGAGAGCAAACCCAAAACATAAAGATGAAATTATCTATGACATGAAATATTCATAATAAAAATAGATACTTGTACGAGGGCTGGTTTAAACGTTGTGCACTTTAGTGTGAAAGCGTCAGGACACTTACCTGGAAATTGATGGGGACTTAAGTCCTTCTCTATACATTCACTGCAACGCGATACACGTCCCATCTATTCCTCTCCTTCCTGTTCCCCTGATTCTAGAACTCCCCGGACCATGTCTCTAGTTCAGTAATCAAGTCCTGGACATTAGAAATCTTGTCCCATCCACCATACTCACCGGATGTGGCACCTGGTGACATCTTCTTGTTCCCAAACAAGACGAATCCGCTTCGTGGACGTCATTTTTGTTACTTCCAGGACTTGATAACTGAGCTGGAGACATGGTTTGTTGCCTAGACGGAGGAGCTCTTCAATCAGGAAGGTGAAAAATAGATGGGAGAAGTGTCTCGCCTTGCAGGGAGAATACGCAGAGAAGGATTAAAGCCGAAACGAATTTCCAGGTAAGTGGCATGACTTCTGGTCACCCCTCGTATGAAGTGATAGATGACATTAATGAGTGCACAACTTCTGGTCACCCCTCGTATAAAGTGATAGATGACATTAATGAGTGCACAACTTCTGGTCACCCCTCGTATAAAGTGATAGATGACATTAATGAGTGCACAACTTCTGGTCACCCCTCGTATAAAGTGATAGATGACATTAATGAGTGCACAACTTCTGGTCACCCCTCGTATAAAGTGATAGATGACATTAATGAGTGCACAACTTCTGGTCACCCCTCGTATAAAGTGATAGATGACATTAATGAGTGCACAACTTCTGGTCACCCCTCGTATAAAGTGATAGATGACATTAATGTAGAGAAGGTTGAAGTAACACCAGTATTTTGGGATGTTTTGCATGCCACAGATTCCGACTGTAAAGAGCTAAACTTAACAAGATAGTTTACAGAAAATTGTAACTAAGATATTACGAGACAAGACCTTCTATACAACAAGGGCAAGCCACAATTAGTCTAAATGCGACTCTTACAAAATATATTATAATATCTTGGTTGTGCCTTCTATCACTTTGAGGCAGGCTCGGCCGCCTTGCCAAACTACATGTCTCATATGATCAAACGTACATCTGTCATGTCTGAACTTCCCTTGAGCCATCTCAGAGTCTGCCTAAACGTAACAAGACAGAGACAGTTTATTTAAAGACCTTTCTAAGTGCAACAATTTGGAAAATATGGGTGAATGTACTTGTATGACAGCCATTGAGGTGAAAGACACAACCATTGAGGTGAAAGACACAACCATTGAGGTGAAAGACACAACCATTGAGGTGAAAGACACGACCATTGAGGTGAAAGACACAGCCATTGAGGTGAAAGACACAACCATTGAGGTGAAAGACACAACCATTGAGGTGAAAGACACAACCATTGAGGTGAAAGACACAACCATTGAGGTGAAAGACACAACCATTGAGGTGAAAGACACGACCATTGAGGTGAAAGACACAACCATTGAGGTGAAAGACACGACCATTGAGGTGAAAGACACAACCATTGAGGTGAAAGACACAACCATTGAGGTGAAAGACACAACCATTGAGGTGAAAGACACAACCATTGAGGTGAAAGACACGACCATTGAGGTGAAAGACACGACCATTGAGGTGAAAGACACGACCATTGAGGTGAAAGACACAACCATTGAGGTGAAAGACACGACCATTGAGGTGAAAGACACAACCATTGACGTGAAAGACACGACCATTGAGGTGAAAGACACAACTGTTCAAACTCATGAGTTCCATCTTCATATCTGAAATAACAAATCATGTCCAGACTTCTGTGTGCAAGGGTTCTTAACAGGCAACAAGTTAGACTTTAAATGAAAAAACATCTAGCAGCTCTCTGTCTTCAATAAATATGTGCCAAGTCCTTCTGTCTTCAATAAATATGTGCCAAGTCCTTCTGTCTTCAATAAATATGTGCCAAGTCCTTCTGTCTTCAATAAATATGTGCCAAGTCCTTCTGTCTTCAACAAATATGTGCCAAGTCCTTCTGTCTTCAACAAATATGTGCCAAGTCCTTCCGTCTTCAATAAATATGTGCCAAGTCCTTCTGTCTTCAACAAATATGTGCCAAGTCCTTCTGTCTTCAATAAATATGTGCCAAGTCCTTCTGTCTTCAACAAATATGTGCCAAGTCCTTCTGTCTTCAACAAATATGTGCCAAGTCCTTCTGTCTTCAATAAATATGTGCCAAGTCCTTCTGTCTTCAACAAATATGTGCCAAGTCCTTCTGTCTTCAACAAATATGTGACAAGTCCTCTTGTCTTCAACAAATATGGGACAAGTCCTCCTGTCTTCAATAAATATGTGCCAAGTCCTCCTGTCTTCAACAAATATGTGCCAAGTCCTCCTGTCCAACAAATATGTTCCAAGTCCTCTTGTCTTCAATAAATATGTGCCAAGTCCTCCTGTCTTCAACAAATATGTGCCAAGTCCTCCTGTCCAACAAATATGTGCCAAGTCCTTCTGTCTTCAATAAATATGTGACAAGTCCTTCTGTCTTCAACAAATATGTGCCAAGTCCTTCTGTCTTCAACAAATATGTGCCAAGTCCTTCTGTCTTCAATAAATATGTACCAAGTCCTTCTGTCTTCAATAAATATGTGACAAGTCCTTCTGTCTTCAACAAATATGTGCCAAGTCCTTCTGTCTTCAACAAATATGTGCCAAGTCCTTCTGTCTTCAACAAATATGTGCCAAGTCCTTCTGTCTTCAATAAATATGTGACAAGTCCTTCTGTCTTCAACAAATATGTGACAAGTCCTTCTGTCTTCAACAAATATGTGCCAAGTCCTTCTGTCTTCAATAAATATGTGCCAAGTCCTTCTGTCTTCAATAAATATGTGCCAAGTCCTTCTGTCTTCAATAAATATGTGCCAAGTCCTTCTGTCTTCAATAAATATGTGCCAAGTCCTTCTGTCTTCAACAAATATGTGCCAAGTCCTCCTGTCCAACAAATATGTTCCAAGTCCTCTTGTCTTCAATAAATATGTGCCAAGTCCTCCTGTCTTCAACAAATATGTGCCAAGTCCTCCTGTCCAACAAATATGTGCCAAGTCCTCCTGTCCAACAAATATGTGCCAAGTCCTCCTGTCCAACAAATATGTTCCAAGTCCTTCTGTCTTCAATAAATATGTGCCAAGTCCTTCTGTCTTCAATAAATATGTGCCAAGTCCTTCTGTCTTCAACAAATATGTGACAAGTCCTTCTGTCTTCAACAAATATGTGCCAAGTCCTCCTGTCCAACAAATATGTTCCAAGTCCTCTTGTCTTCAATAAAAATGTGCCAAGTCCTCCTGTCTTCAACAAATATGTGCCAAGTCCTCCTGTCCAACAAATATGTGCCAAGTCCTCCTGTCCAACAAATATGTGCCAAGTCCTCCTGTCCAACAAATATGTGCCAAGTCCTCGTCCAACAAATATGTGCTAAGCCCTCCTGTCCTAAATCTTTCAGCTGCCTATAGTTTATCATAGACTTGTCAGTCTGTCTCAGGTGACAAATGAGTCGTTACTGGACATGTTGCACCTGGTACATCAGCCAAATGAAAGTAACTGAACACTTGAGATATGATTACATCTGTAAGCCTCTCTATATATGTTACCGAGATATGATTACATCTGTAAGCCTCTCTATATATGTTACCGAGATATGATTACATCTGTAAGCCTCTCTCTCTATATGTTACCTTTGTTACATGCATTGTACATTTTTGTGTGTTGTTCGTGCTATTTATTTGGTCAAATCTGATAACGATGTGTGATATATGTGTATGTAGTCTTTGTGTTTCTGGACAGAAGAGAAGAGTATCTATTTTGTAGTCTTCTCTTCCGTTCATCGTTCAGTATGCTTTCGCTTGATTTCCATGATTTGTAACTGCGTCTGTCGATTGGGCTAAACTGAAAAGCTTGAAATGTAGTTTCTGAAAAGTTTCAGAGTACGACAAATGACTATTTTATTTGATCAGGTTATAACAATCTTTTGTTCTAGTGCAAATCTGCATCCTTCCCTCTTGAGTTGCTCAATGGAGATTGGTGTCCTTGTTCATGTTGTGTTATGGGCATGGTGTTGGTGGAGCATGAGGGCTGGGTCAAGACACGAAGCAGCAGTGATGTATGCATTCACTGAAGTATCTTCATCAGTCATGCTGTACCATCATCAGTCATGCTGTACCTTCATCAGTCATGCTGCACCTTCATCAGTCATGCTGCACCTTCATCAGTCATGCTGTACCTTCATCAGTCATGCTGACCATCATCAGTCATGCTGACCATCATCAGTCATGCTACACCATCATCAGTCATGCTGCACCTTCATCAGTCATGCTGCACCTTCATCAGTCATGCTGCACCTTCATCAGTCATGCTGCACCTTCATCAGTCATGCTGCACCTTCATCAGTCATGCTGCACCTTCATCATCCATGCTGCACCTTCATCAGTCATGTTGACCTTCATCAGTCATGCTGCACCTTCATCAGTCATGCTGCACCTTCATCAGTCATGCTGCACCTTCATCAGTCATGCTGCACCTTCATCAGTCATGCTGACCATCATCAGTCATGCTGACCATCATCAGTCATGCTACACCATCATCAGTCATGCTGCACCTTCATCAGTCATGCTGCACCTTCATCAGTCATGCTGCACCTTCATCAGTCATGCTGCACCTTCATCAGTCATGCTGCACCTTCATCAGTCATGCTGCACCTTCATCAGTCATGTTGACCTTCATCAGTCATGCTGCACCATCATCAGTCATGCTACACCATCATCATCCATGCTGCACCTTCATCAGTCATGTTGACCTTCATCAGTCATGCTGCACCATCATCAGTCATGCTACACCATCATCAGTCATGCTGCACCATCATCAGTCATGCTAACCTTCATCAGTCATGTTGACCTTCATCATTCATGTTGACCTTCATCATTCATGTTGACCTTCATCATTCATGTTGACCTTCATCATTCATGTTGACCTTCATCAGTCATGTTGACCTTCATCAGTCATGCTATGGACCCAAGAAGGAAGACAACAGAGAGACCAATCTAACATAACTTGGCACAGAACCATATAAGCCAAAATGGAAGTTCTGAATAAGAGCTGGGGCACTGTATGGAAGATGGCTACAGACAGAGTGAAGTCGAGGGAGTTTGTTGCTGCCCTTAAACACATCAGACATAAAGGTCCCTGACCTAGGATCTAAGAAGTGGAGGGAGTTTGTTGCTGCCCTTAAACACATCAGACATAAAGGTCCCTGACCTAGGATCTAAGAAGTGGAGGGAGTTTGTTGCTGCCCTTAAACACATCAGACATAAAGGTCCCTGACCTAGGATCTAAGAAGTGGAGGGAGTTTGTTGCTGCCCTTAAACACATCAGACATAAAGGTCCCTGACCTAGGATCTAAGAAGTGGAGGGAGTTTGTTGCTGCCCTTAAACACATCAGACATAAAGGTCCCTGACCTAGGATCTAAGAAGTGGAGGGAGTTTGTTGCTGCCCTTAAACACATCAGACATAAAGGTCCCTGACCTAGGATCTAAGAAGTGGAGGGAGTTTGTTGCTGCCCTTAAACACATCAGACATAAAGGTCCCTGACCTAGGATCTAAGAAGTGGAGAGAGTTTGTTGCTGCCCTTAAACACATCAGACATAAAGGTCCCTGACCTAGGATCTAAGAAGTGGAGGGAGTTTGTTGCTGCCCTTAAACACATCAGACATAAAGGTCCCTGACCTAGGATCTAAGAAGTGGAGGGAGTTTGTTGCTGCCCTTAAACACATCAGACATAAAGGTCCCTGACCTAGGATCTAAGAAGTGGAGGGAGTTTGTTGCTGCCTTTAAACACATCAGACATAAAGGTCCCTGACCTAGGATCTAAGAAGTGGAGGGAGTTTGTTGCTGCCCTTAAACACATCAGACATAAAGGTCCCTGACCTAGGATCTAAGAAGTGAAGGGAGTTTGTTGCTGCCCTTAAACACATCAGACATAAAGGTCCCTGACCTAGGATCTAAGAAGTGGAGAGAGTTTGTTGCTGCCCTTAAACACATCAGACATAAAGGTCCCTGACCTAGGATCTAAGAAGTGGAGGGAGTTTGTTGCTGCCCTTAAACACATCAGACATAAAGGTCCCTGACCTAGGATCTAAGAAGTGGAGGGATTTTGTTGCTGCCCTTAAACACATCAGACATAAAGGTCCCTGACCTAGGATCTAAGAAGTGGAGGGAGTTTGTTGCTGCCCTTAAACACATCAGACATAAAGGTCCCTGACCTAGGATCTAAGAAGTGGAGGGAGTTTGTTGCTGCCCTTAAACACATCAGACATAAAGGTCCCTGACCTAGGATCTAAGAAGTGGAGAGAGTTTGTTGCTGCCCTTAAACACATCAGACATAAAGGTCCCTGACCTAGGATCTAAGAAGTGGAGGGAGTTTGTTGCTGCCCTTAAACACATCAGACATAAAGGTCCCTGACCTAGGATCTAAGAAGTGGAGGGAGTTTGTTGCTGCCCTTAAACACATCAGACATAAAGGTCCCTGACCTAGGATCTAAGAAGTGGAGGGAGTTTGTTGCTGCCCTTAAACACATCAGACATAAAGGTCCCTGACCTAGGATCTAAGAAGTGGAGGGAGTTTGTTGCTGCCCTTAAACACATCAGACATAAAGGTCCCTGACCTAGGATCTAAGAAGTGGAGGGAGTTTGTTGCTGCCCTTAAACACATCAGACATAAAGGTCCCTGACCTAGGATCTAAGAAGTGGAGAGAGTTTGTTGCTGCCCTTAAACACATCAGACATAAAGGTCCCTGACCTAGGATCTAAGAAGTGGAGGGAGTTTGTTGCTGCCCTTAAACACATCAGACATAAAGGTCCCTGACCTAGGATCTAAGAAGTGGAGGGAGTTTGTTGCTGCCCTTAAACACATCAGACATAAAGGTCCCTGACCTAGGATCTAAGAAGTGGAGGGAGTTTGTTGCTGCCCTTAAACACATCAGACATAAAGGTCCCTGACCTAGGATCTAAGAAGTGGAGGGAGTTTGTTGCTGCCCTTAAACACATCAGACATAAAGGTCCCTGACCTAGGATCTAAGAAGTGGAGGGAGTTTGTTGCTGCCCTTAAACACATCAGACATAAAGGTACCTGACCTAGGATCTAAGAAGTGGAGGGAGTTTTAGTAACATGAAAGTGTCTTTCGTAGCTCTGATATGTTACATGATAACAAGGACTTAGGTAGCTCATAGTCATAAATTGGTTATATTTTTGATAACATGAAAGTGTTATTCTTATCTCTGATATGTTACATGATAACGAGACTGATTATGGTCATAAATTGGTCCAATTTTTGGTGAGACACGAAAGTGTCTAATGGTGCCAGTTAAGATATATAACACATGTGCATCATTATTGTTTTGTATGTGCCAGACAAAGGGGCTTAACTTTTTCATGATGCTCCGTTACATAACGAGAATTAGAACACGATGGTATCTCGGCTGGTACCGTATGACAGGATTATCCTCAACCCTGATATCAAGCCATCTGATATAAGAGCACATCAGATATGAGGCCTTTCGTACGACAAGGGAGAGCCTGTTGTAAAGGATGCACCAGTTTGATATGAGGCCTTTCGTACGACAAGGGAGAGCCTGTTGTAAAGGATGCACCAGTTTGATATGAGGCCTTTCGTACGACAAGGGAGAGCCTGTTGTAAAAGATGCACCAGTTTGATATGAGGCCTTTCGTACGACAAGGGAGAGCCCGTTGTAAAGGATGCACCAGTTTGATATGAGGCCTTTCGTACGACAAGGGAGAGCCTGTTGTAAAGGATGCACCAGTTTGATATGAGGCCTTTCGTACGACAAGGGAGAGCCTGTTGTAAAGTATGCACCAGTTTGATATGAGGCCTTTCGCACGATAAGGGAGAGCCTGTTGTAAAGTATGCACCAGTTTGATATGAGGCCTTTCGCACGATAAGGGAGAGCCTGTTGTAAAGGATGCACCAGTTTGATATGAGACCTTTCGTACGACAAGGCCCACACCACCACAACAACTCAAACAATATAGACCAGCCAGTCTCACTGTGATATGTTACTTCGATATTTCAGCCTTTGTAAGCTCACCGTGGGCGTACGAGAGGTCTCATGTGACAGCCACCATTGGATGACTCCATTTATTGTTGCCAGATGACAGGATGTTTCTTATCCCTGCTATAATGCTGCAGCAACCATGATACAATTATTATTTATATAGCGGAGTTTTAATTTTTTACTGTATACATCATCAAATTTATTTGGCAATATCATTTTCAGCATTAGAGTAATTTTTGTGGACATTTTGAGGATTTCCATTTGTAATGTTTGTGTCTGGTGGCTGCTTTGTTTTATTGTATTTTGGTGCATAAATTAGCTTGCAAAACGTTTTAGTCCAAGTGATGTATGATTAGTTGAATGTCATATTGTATGTTTTTCTTGTGCTTTTTATTGAACATAATTGATGAATTACTGAACACAGTTTGTAATACAGCTACAGCCTTCTTGGTCAGACTTGGACGGCTACAGACTTCTTGGACGGCAACAGACTTCTTGGTCAGACTTGGACAGCTACAGACTTCTTGGTCAGACTTGGACAGCTACAGACTTCTTGGTCAGACTTGGACAGCTACAGACTTCTTGGTCAGACTTGGACAGCTACAGACTTCTTGGTCAGACTTGGACGGCTATAGGCTTCTTGGTCAGCTATAGGCTTCTTGGTCAGACTTGGTTGGCTATAGGTTTCTTTGTCAGCTACAGGCTTCTTGGTCAGACCCGGACAGCTACAGGTTTCTTGGTCAGACTTGGACAGCTAAAGACTTCTTGGTCAGACTTGGACGGCTATAGGCTTCTTTGTCAGCTACAGGCTTCTTGGTCAGACCCGGACAGCTACAGGTTTCTTGGTCAGACTTGGACAGCTACAGACTTCTTGGTCAGACTCGGACAGCTACAGGCTTCTTGGTCAGCTACAAGCTTCTCGGTCAGCTACAGGCTTCTTGGTCAGACCCGTCAGCTACAGGTTTCTTGGTAAGACCCGGACAGCTACAGGTTTCTTGGTCAGACTTAGACAGCTACAGGTTTCTTGGTAAGACCCGGACAGCTACATGTTTCTTGGTCAGACCCGTCAGCTACAGGTTTCTTGGTCAGACTTAGACAGCTACAGGTTTCTTGGTAAGACCCGGCCAGCTACAGGTTTCTTGGTAAGACCCGGACAGCTACAGGTTTCTTGGTAAGACCCGGACAGCTACAGGTTTCTTGGTAAGACCCGGACAGCTACAGGTTTCTTGGTAAGACCCGGACAGCTACAGGCTTCTTGGTCAGACCCGTCAGCTACAGGTTTCTTGATCAAACTTAGACAGCTACAGACTTGTTGGTCAGACTTAGACAGCTTCAGACTTCTTGGTAAGACTCGGACAGCTACAGACTTCTTGGTAAGACCCGGACAGCTACAGAATTCTTGGTCAGACCCGGACAGCTACATTCAAGCTCTGCTACTGCTCCTCTTTGTTTGTGTAAGTGTCACCAGGTGTGTGTGTAAGTACCAATATTTCTCTGACATTCTGTTTGGCCTTGTAATGAAGTCAAACTTAGGAGAGATTCTTAGAAAAGATGCGAACAAGTGTGTCATCAGTTTCAACTGACATGCGTTGTTGGAAGCTAAGAGTACAAAGTTTTCACTCGTGATGATGCTTCCCTGGCTGCAGCGGCTCTTCTCAAAGCTTGAGGCATGAACCATCCTGGCTGTATTAGAATATAGGACTCCTCCGTAGGTTCACAGCTGTAGGGATCACAGTGTCAATCCCCACCTTACTGACCTGACGGCTGTACGAACTGTGTTCCTTTGTTAGATGTTTGATGATAGTTGCTTCAACCTGGACACGAGTCAATCGACTCCGTTAGAACATAGAATTTGTGTCCTTTTCTGAACTCAGTCTCTGTCTTCTTCTCCATTTAGCTGTTTATAGAGCATGGGGTCAGTACTGTAGAACATGGCATGACAAGTCCAGGTCACAATGTTGCAGTGGGGCCTAACATTGCAGAACCAGTGTTGTATTTACTTGCATATTATCCCCCATCAGTTTTTCACACAAAAATATTTGTTCATCTACTGTCCTCTCCTTCTACCAACTTTCAAGGTCAGACTGTCAACATAGTGCCATGCAGCATCTAAGGTATATCACAAATAAGGAATAGCGGAAATAGATCAGTATTACTTTGAAAATAACTTAGATTTACACATTTGGAATTCATATTTTCAAGATGAATTCATCTATAGGGTCTGGCATGTTACACAACCATACAAGGGACTTCCTGGCTCCAATATTTTGTACCTAAATACATTTAGCAGCTCCTGCTGTAGAGGGCTCTTTGCAGGAAAACCAATATCCAAACACTTTGTATGTGCTCCCACACTGGCGGTTTCTGTTGTAATTTATTTTACATGATGAGGTTGCTAATTCCATGCACAACTCTCTTTAGTTCACGTTTATGACATGCATGGGGTGCAGTGATCCTATTCTTTGCTCCCTAGGAGATTCACACGGGAATCTCCTTACCGACCCGGTGACATAGTATACATGGTCAAGCTTTATAAATATGAACTGTTTTATCTGGCACTACAGCCTCAGCATCCAACTTTGTTCAGAACACATCATCATTAATTAGACACAATTTGGTAGTGACCTAGATAGTGACTTGAAATAAGTTGCGTTGCTCACTTCGATTTTGCATGTTTAGGAATTTTAAAATATAGTTAGCATTTGAATCAACAGCATTAAGATAATCACTCTATACGATATATTCACTTAATCTAGAAAACTCCGTCAGAAAAGCACTGCACCCGAATGAAGAGAATGAAAGTTAAGGTACTGATAGTTTGCTGGCGGAGCACATTGTCAAAACGTTCCAACTCACGTGTTGTCCAGGGTCAAAGGACTGACCTGTTCCAAACATGGACTGGTCCTAGGGCTTCGAGTATCTGACTTTGAGCGGCCACACTAAAAAAAAATTGAGGCTGTACGGAATACCAAAATAATACATTCGCTGTAAATAGTTTAACTTCATTAATGTTAACTAATTTGGGAAGGAAACTATGCAGCTAGCTGAAAATGGTTGCATTGACCAATAAATTTCAGACAAAATGAGCTGTGTACATTTCACATCGCTAGAGCTTTCTGGTTGGAAGTTTTTACAAGACGGACAAACGGAAACATGTTTTTTTTTGTTTGTTTTATAATTAAGACCAATGAACAGAACAACTGTAGCACGATATTTTCTTGTTACTGTTCTAGAGTTATATTCCTCCCCCCCCCCCCCCTCTCCAACCTCCACAACTCTTACACCTGTCATGCCATAACCCTCCCTACCCCTCATTAATTCTTACACCAGTCCTACCACCTAGTTTCTCTATTGCCTAAGGCGGTGTGCGTTGCACTATATTTTTATTTTGCAACTGTCGGCCCAACACATCCGACTTTGACATGCATTTTATGTAAGGATCTGCTTCCTCCTGCATTTTCGCAGGGTTTTCTTCCCTGGGTTATCAGTCATTGCTGCGATTGGGGAGCGAATCCAGCACCTTCGAGGTGTGAGCCGTGACACTTAACCACTAGCCCACTCTGTTCCCTCCCTCATAATCTAACTAGCCGTCCTTGCGTTTGTTCATGACAAATGTTTTAATTAGCTCCATGTCACTGCAGGCCGTCCTGGCCTTTCTGACATGACTTGAGAGAGCAGATTTTTGTTCTTTTAATTGTGTACATGTTCTCCTACACACTACACACAGATCATTTTATTACAACCTACGTTGGCTAGAGATGTATGCTCATAGAACTTGTCCTTGGATACACACTCTCTCACCACGTTGGATGTGAACATCTCTTTGCCACAGAGGTCCCACATTCATACCCTCTCACCACGTTGGATGTGAACATCTCTTTACCACAGAGGTCCCACATTCATACCCTCTCACCACGTTGGCTGTGAACATCTCTTTGCCACAGAGGTCCCACATTCATACCCTCTCACCACGTTGGCTGTGAACATCTCTTTGCCACAGAGGTCCCACATTCATACCCTCTCACCACGTTGGCTGTGAACATCTCTTTGCCACAGAGGTCACAAATGTGCAGCATCATTATTCTCCTTGCCAGTTTTATTGAGGACTTCATCATGATCAAGTATAAATGTAGAATTGTATTGAGTTATTTATATTATTATTTTAATTGGGGCCTCAATCAAAATATATTTACCCCTACATGTCCTCCTTCAGATTTGTCTGGCCATAGATGTCAACTTATATGAGTAAAATATGTTTGTGTACAGCTAAACAAGTTTATTCCCCCTAAACAGTTTTGTTATTAGAAACATTGAACACATTATTTGTACCCCCTTCACCAGGGGATCTGGACTTATTTTCAACCAGTTTTATTTCATAAATTAAGTGCTAAAAATAGGCTTTTTGATAATCTATATGTTAATTTAACGTTAAGTTGCTATATGTTGTGATAGAAAATAGTTTTGCTCGTCTTGTTATGGAAAATAGGTAACGTACACTATGTAATGTGGCTTGCTTGGCAAGCATAGCACAACCGCCAGCAGGAGCCTGGTCCACCTTCATCAGCAAGCTCAGGATGTGAGGAAAGCTACAACAATCCGCCACTGAACATCCTTGTCAGGGCACACAAAAACGTAATCCTACTCATTGGATACAATTTGGGTGGGGGGTGTCGTCAAACCTCTGCATATGGTTTTCTGTTTCTGAGAATCGATATCCCGGCACTCTGGTGCTCAGTCTCTCTCTGCAAATGGGGCAGAGAGTGTGGATTTCAGGTTACAATCATTCCTGGTCGATACTTTCAGATCAGACACACTGACTCGATCAACCTTCATCATACAAACTCTGACAGTTTCTTCTCCGGATACATGATGATGATGGAATTGTTGGCAGTGGTATTATCTGAGTTTCTGACAAATATTAACTGAATGTCTTTATACTGGTTTAGAAGACTTTAAAGGACAACAAAATAATTAGGGTCAATGCAATACAGGAGGTAAGACCAGAATGCCTGCATCCCGAGTCACCTCCAGTTGTCTCAACCAATAGTCTTGCCACTGATCCAAGGTAACTCGGGATAAGATTGATGACCAGCTTCTCCCTCACTATAATCCTCATACAGCTCACATTATTAAGACAAAACCGTCTGATGTTGTGGGCCATCATCGCTTTGCGATGGACAATTACTTTTTGTGAATATAAATTGCTTGTCACAAAACAGTCAACTAAACATGATTTCCCAGCTTGAAATTAATTTGACGATATATCTTTATTTTTAAAAACTATTGTTTCATTGTTTTTTGCTGTTGCTGGGGAGGGGTGTGTCTCTGATAGTGAGATAACATTTATAGAATAGAGGGGTCACACAGTGAGCTGGTTGGATTTTATTTCTTCTTCGATAGGAAGAGAATACCTCGGTTTTTAGGGGGGTTTAAACTTGTGTTTCCAGGCCAGTAAATGGGGATTCTGCCTGTTTGGCCAGCCACTTCTGATAAGTCAGCCAACACACACAAATTGTGGTTTACATGTTACTGAGAAAATTGTATGTGCATATCATCATTTTGTAATTGAAACTTAATTCAGACAATTATATTTTCCCTCAAATCTACTATAGCAAATGTTCATGCATCTTATGATCTGAAAAAAAATCATAATTATTTTTGACAGCCATCGCACAAACTGGCATATGTATTTATTAAATTTGACCCATCTTATTATTTAGCCGGTCCATTTGTAATCTTTATCAGAGGTGATGGTGTCATGTTACAGAATACAGTGGAATGATATAACATGGATTCACCCAGTGCCACGAGTGGGCTATGGCCAGGAACATAATGCATTCTGGGACGACCGAAGATTCAATAAACTTGTTCAGTTACAACTGGTTGTCAGGAAATCACTCAATACAGAATGATTGTTTGATTGCAGACTTGCTAAGCATGAATGTAGTTGATTGTAGATGCAGTCAAAGCCCAACTTGAACCTGAAGTGCTGTGTACTGATAAGATTCTATTACTGTCCCTGCATGCCCCCCAGTCTTTGATCATCCCTGGTACCGTGCCAACATTTTTAGCTAAGCCACTTTTCTATTCACGGACACCAACTCATTCACTCAATGTTAGACTAGCCTTTTGTACATTAGGTTGGGCTGTAAAGGGTTAATTGTTAGACTAGCCTCTTGTAAATTAGGTTAGACTGTAAAGGGTTAATTGTTAGACTAGCCTCTTGTATATTAGTTTTGACGGTAAAGGGTTAATTGTTAGACTAGCCTCTGGTAAATTAGGTGGGCTGTAAAGGGTTAATTGTTAGACTAGCCTTTTGTACATTAGGTTGGGTTGTAAAGGGTTAATTATTAGACTAGCCTCTGGTAAATTAGGTGGGCTGTAAAGGGTTAATTGTTAGACTAGCCATTTGTACATTAGGTTGGGCTGTAAAGAGTTAATTGTTAGACTAGCCTCTTGTAAATTAGGTTAGACTGTAAAGGGTTAATTGTTAGACTAGCCTCTTGTATATTATTTTGGACGGTAAAGGGTTAATTGTTAGACTAGCCTCTGGTAAATTAGGTTGGGCTATAAAGGGTTCATTGTTAGACTAGCCTTTTGTATATTAGGTTGGGCTGTAAAGGGTTAATTGTTAGACTAGCCTTTTGTATATTAGGTTGGGCTGTAAAGGGTTAATTGTTAGACTAGCCTTTTGTATATTAGGTTGGGCTGTAAAGAATTAATTGTTAGCCTCTTGTAAATTAGGTTGGGCTGTAAAGAATTAATTGTTAGCCTCTTGTAAATTAGGTTGGACTGTAAAGGGTTAATTGTTAGACTAGCCTCTTGTAAATTAGGTTAGCCTCCTAATTAGTATATCTTTGCTCTCCATCAGTGTATCGCTTACATCTCTCTACTATATCCTTGCTTTCCATCAGTGAATTGCTTACATCTCTGGATTATATCCTTGCTCTCCATCAGTGAATTGCTTACATCTCTGGATTATATCCTTGCTTTCCATCAGTGAATTGCTTACATCTCTGGATTATATCCTTGCTCTCCATCAGTGTATTGCTTACATCTCTGGATTATATCCTTGCTCTCCATCAGTGTATTGCTTACATCTCTTGATTATATCCTTGCTCTCCATCAGTGTATTGCTTACATCTCTCTAGTATATCCTTGCTCTCCGTCAGTGTATTACTTACATCTCTCTAGTATATCCTTGCTCTCCGTCAGTGTATTGCTTACATCTCTCTAGTATATCCTTGCTCTCCGTCAGTGTATCACTTACATCTCTCTAGTATATCCTTGCTCTCCATCAGTGTATTGCTTACATCTCTCTAGTATATCATTGCTCTCCGTCAGTGTATTGCTTACATCTCTCTAGTATATCCTTGCTCTCCATCAGTGTATTGCTTACATCTCTCTAGTATATCCTTGCTCTCCGTCAGTGTATCACTTACATCTCTCTAGTATATCCTTGCTCTCCATCAGTGTATTGCTTACATCTCTCTAGTATATCATTGCTCTCCGTCAGTGTATTGCTTACATCTCTCTAGTATATCCTTGCTCTCCATCAGTGTATTGCTTACATCTCTCTAGTATATCCTTGCTCTCCATCAGTGTATTGCTTACATCTCTCTAGTATATCATTGCTCTCCGTCAGTGTATTGCTTACATCTCTCTAGTATATCCTTGCTCTCCGTCAGTGTATTGCTTACATCTCTCTAGTATATCCTTGCTCTCCGTCGGTGTATTACCACCGTCATCACGTATTACATGCAGTGACGGTTTGAACTCGCCAGTGACTGTTCTGAATTCTTTGAACATGTCACCTTCCATCCCTTTGCAACTCTTCTGTCCTGATGCACGTGTAGCAGCTCCAACTGGCTGGCCTACCGTAGCAGATGATGCAAGGGGTTTGTACTAACTATATTCTCACTTCAAATAAATTAACTATGACACTAATTGAAAATAAAACACAACAATGAAACGTTATTTCTACACATTCACATCTGACTCCCCAATCTTCACTCAAAACAAAACCTGTCTGGCTGTAAGGAATTATGAACTAAACTAAACTAAAAGAAACTTGATTACGAACTACACTTGATAGACGAACCATTAATTGATAGAAGAACCGTTACTTGATAGATGAACCATTATGTGGGTTGCCACAGAATGAAAGATTCGTGTTGTTCTACAATCCAGGGGATTCGTCAGTGGTCCTATTCTCCTCGTCGACGGTGGATTGTAGTGATTGTTGAAGCGTTGTGCTAGTCAACTATCTCTCTAGTTAGACGCTGATTCTTGAGATACTTCTGTTAGACGATGGATTCTCAGCAGTGATGCGAATAATAGAATCTAAGATGTCTGTCTCGTGCATGTTCCTCGTGACGCACTACTATATCTGTTTCTAACACTTGATATGCGGAACATCAATGTCATGACTATTGGCATCTCCTTGATATGCTGCTGAACATCTGAACTCTCGTGGTGAAAGATTGTCTGGTCAAAATCTCTCTCTCTCTCTCTGGGCTCCAAAAATTATGCTTTCTTTTCACAGTTATCCACACAGTCCTGTTCTACTAGTTGCTCGCTGCCGACTGATGTCGACTTTTTCTGCTCGCACTCAAATGATTTTGTCCTCTTGTCTCTCTGCTATCTCGCACCCGGAAGATGTTGACTTGTCTCTCGCTCTAGCTCTGGAATGATTCTGATTTGGGCTCTCCTAGCTAGCTATATCCGCGGCTTATTTGCAGATCTCGTACCTCGGTTCTTTCCCTCTCCAAGATTTAAGAAAAACCAGTTAATAACAATCGTCGCTACTGATCACGCTGTAACAGGCGTCTAGGCGTTATGCAAGGTTACGTAGTTTTAACATTATTTGCGTGGCTTAAAAACCAACGCTATGCATTCCAGATTTGAGTACATCTGTACTGGCTAGCTTTGTTAGTTTAATTCTATAAGAAAAAATAAATGGTGGCTACTGACTATCCATGCTCTACTCCCACCATTTTCAACTTTAATAAAACATGTATAAAATCCTGTCCCTCATAAATCTACACAACTAAGATATGTTACACATGTGTCCAAGTCCCTTGTCTTTACAACTCTTCTGTCCTGTTGAATGTGTCCAAGTCTTTACAACTCTTCTGTCCTGTTGAATGTGTCCAAGTCCCTTGTCTTTACACCTATTCTGTCCTGTTGAATGTGTCCAAGTCTTTGCAACTCTTCTGTCCTGTTGAATGTTTCCAAGATAAGTAGCTTATTGTCCTTCCTAATCTCCCTTGTACAGCCCCTGTATTGCGCTCCATCCAGGATTGGTTTCACTTGTATATGACATAGGTCTTTTCTGTAATGTAACTCATATTTCTGAGCCGTTTTCTAGGTATTTTGCCATGTGCCAATGAAATGGTTGATTGGCTGGTTATTGATCCAGCTGCCTGTGGGCACCTTCCCTTTGTTCAAATGCCATATAGTGGTATCTGTAAGTGTTTGCTAACTCACCTCAGCCCATTGGGGAAAGAAACAGTCCTCAAGTTAATAAACATGACTTGGAGAAATGGACAACTGCCCAAAGACTGGAAGAATGCCAATGTTATCCCCATCCTGAAAAGCAACAAACCTCCAGATGAACCAAAAAGCTACAGTCCCATCTCATCAACATCATTCCTTTGAAATTAGCAGAACGAATGGTAAATGCACACCTTTACTGGTTCCTTGAGAGTTCAAAAATCCTTTGCCATGAACAGGCAGGCTTCGGAAGAGGTAGTTGTACAGAAGGCCAGCTTTTCAGGTTAACAGAAAATTCACGATGGGTTCCAAAATAAGAAACATACAGTAGCCATCTTCTGCGACTTACAACAGGCCTATGATCCAGTTGGAGAAAAGGTCTCTTGATAAAGATGACTGACGTGGGGATTAGCGGAAAGCTGTACAACTAGCTCAAGTATTTCCTTATTGACCAAACGATCCAGACAAAGATAAATAAGGAAGTCGCTTCTAAAGAAGTCTTAGAGGAAGGCTCTGCTTTGAGCTGCACGCTCTTTCTCATCTACATCAATGACCTGGCGTATGCTGATGATCTATCAGAGCCATGAAGATGTAGAAAGTGCAGCACAAAGATTAAAAGGAGACCTGAGAAGACTGCATGTTATTGCCAAATGTAGAAGCTGAAGATAAAACTGAAAAGACTGATGTCTGAGACTAGCAGTTGGTGGTGTCTTGATGTCTGAGACTTGCAGTTGGTGGTCTGAGTCGTAGTCAGTACCTGGTGATGTCTGAGACTAGCAGTTGGTGGTGTCTTGATGTCTGAGACTTGCAGTTGGTGGTCTGAGTCGTAGTCAGTACCTGGTGATGTCTGAGACTAGCAGTTGGTGGTGTCTTGATGTCTGAGACTTGCAGTTGGTGGTCTGAGTCGTAGTCAGTACCTGGTGATGTCTGAGACTTGCAGTTGGTGGTGTCTTGATGTCTGAGACTTACAGTTGGTGGTGTCTTGATGTCTGAGACTTGCAGTTGGTGGTGTCTTGATGTCTGAGACTTGCAGTTGGTGGTGTCTTGATGTCTGAGACTAGCAGTTGGTGGTGTCTTGATGTCTGAGACTTACAGTTAGTGGTGTCTTGATGTCTGAGACTTGCAGTTGGTGGTGTCTTGATGTCTGAGACTTGCAGTTGGTGGTGTCTTGATGTCTGAGACTTACAGTTGGTGGTGTCTTGATGTCTGAGACTTGCAGTTGGTGGTGTCTTGATGTCTGAGACTTGCAGTTGGTGGTGTCTTGATGTCTGAGACTTACAGTTGGTGGTGTCTTGATGTCTGAGACTTGCAGTTGGTGGTGTCTTGATGTCTGAGACTTACAGTTGGTGGTGTCTTGATGTCTGAGACTTGCAGTTGGTGGTGTCTTGATGTCTGAGACTTGCAGTTGGTGGTGTCTTGATGTCTGAGACTTACAGTTGGTGGTGTCTTGATGTCTGAGACTTGCAGTTGGTGGTGTCTTGATGTCTGAGACTTACAGTTGGTGGTGTCTTGATGTCTGAGACTTGCAGTTGGTGGTGTCTTGATGTCTGAGACTTACAGTTGGTGGTGTCTTGATGTCTGAGACTTGCAGTTGGTGGTGTCTTGATGTCTGAGACTTGCAGTTGGTGGTGTCTTGATGTCTGAGACTAGCAGTTGGTGGTGTCTTGATGTCTGAGACTTGCAGTTGGTGGTGTCTTGATGTCTGAGACTTGCAGTTAGTGGTGTCTTGATGTCTGAGACTTGCAGTTGGTGGTCTGAGTCGTAGTCAGTACCTGGTGATGTCTGAGACTTGCAGTTGGTGGTGTCTTGATGTCTGAGACTAGCAGTTGGTGGTGTCTTGATGTCTGAGACTTGCAGTTGGTGGTGTCTTGATGTCTGAGACTTGCAGTTGGTGGTGTCTTGATGTCTGAGACTAGCAGTTGGTGGTGTCTTGATGTCTGAGACTAGCAGTTGGTGGTGTCTTGATGTCTGAGACTTGCAGTTGGTGGTCTGAGTCGTACTCAGTACCTGGTGATGTCTGAGACTAGCAGTTGATGGTGTCTTGATGTCTGAGACTTGCAGTTGGTGGTGTCTTGATGTCTGAGACTAGCAGTTGGTGGTGTCTTGATGTCTGAGACTTGCAGTTGGTGGTGTCTTGATGTCTGAGACTAGCAGTTGGTGGTGTCTTGATGTCTGAGACTAGCAGTTGGTGGTGTCTTGATGTCTGAGACTTACAGTTGGGGGTGTCTTGATGTCTGAGACTTGCAGTTGGTGGTGTCTTGATGTCTGAGACTTGCAGTTGGTGGTGTCTTGATGTCTGAGACTTGCAGTTGGTGGTGTCTTGATGTCTGAGACTTACAGTTGGTGGTGTCTTGATGTCTGAGACTTGCAGTTGGTGGTGTCTTGATGTCTGAGACTTGCAGTTGGTGGTGTCTTGATGTCTGAGACTTACAGTTGGTGGTGTCTTGATGTCTGAGACTTGCAGTTGGTGGTGTCTTGATGTCTGAGACTTGCAGTTGGTGGTCTGATTCGTAGTCAGTACCTGGTGATGTCTGAGACTTGCAGTTGGTGGTGTCTTGATGTCTGAGACTAGCAGTTGGTGGTGTCTTGATGTCTGAGACTTGCAGTTGGTGGTGTCTTGATGTCTGAGACTTGCAGTTGGTGGTGTCTTGGTGTCTGAGACTAGCAGTTGGTGGTGTCTTGATGTCTGAGACTAGCAGTTGGTGGTGTCTTGATGTCTGAGACTTGCAGTTGGTGGTCTGAGTCGTAGTCAGTACCTGGTGATGTCTGAGACTAGCAGTTGGTGGTGTCTTGATGTCTGAGACTTGCAGTTGGTGGTCTGAGTCGTAGTCAGTACCTGGTGATGTCTGAGACTAGCAGTTGGTGGTGTCTTGATGTCTGAGACTTGCAGTTGGTGGTCTGAGTCGTAGTCAGTACCTGGTGATGTCTGAGACTTGCAGTTGGTGGTGTCTTGATGTCTGAGACTTACAGTTGGTGGTGTCTTGATGTCTGAGACTTGCAGTTGGTGGTGTCTTGATGTCTGAGACTTGCAGTTGGTGGTGTCTTGATGTCTGAGACTAGCAGTTGGTGGTGTCTTGATGTCTGAGACTTACAGTTAGTGGTGTCTTGATGTCTGAGACTTGCAGTTGGTGGTGTCTTGATGTCTGAGACTTGCAGTTGGTGGTGTCTTGATGTCTGAGACTTACAGTTGGTGGTGTCTTGATGTCTGAGACTTGCAGTTGGTGGTGTCTTGATGTCTGAGACTTACAGTTGGTGGTGTCTTGATGTCTGAGACTTGCAGTTGGTGGTGTCTTGATGTCTGAGACTTACAGTTGGTGGTGTCTTGATGTCTGAGACTTGCAGTTGGTGGTGTCTTGATGTCTGAGACTTACAGTTGGTGGTGTCTTGATGTCTGAGACTTGCAGTTGGTGGTGTCTTGATGTCTGAGACTTGCAGTTGGTGGTGTCTTGATGTCTGAGACTAGCAGTTGGTGGTGTCTTGATGTCTGAGACTTGCAGTTGGTGGTGTCTTGATGTCTGAGACTTGCAGTTAGTGGTGTCTTGATGTCTGAGACTTGCAGTTGGTGGTCTGAGTCGTAGTCAGTACCTGGTGATGTCTGAGACTTGCAGTTGGTGGTGTCTTGATGTCTGAGACTAGCAGTTGGTGGTGTCTTGATGTCTGAGACTTGCAGTTGGTGGTGTCTTGATGTCTGAGACTTGCAGTTGGTGGTGTCTTGATGTCTGAGACTAGCAGTTGGTGGTGTCTTGATGTCTGAGACTAGCAGTTGGTGGTGTCTTGATGTCTGAGACTTGCAGTTGGTGGTCTGAGTCGTACTCAGTACCTGGTGATGTCTGAGACTAGCAGTTGATGGTGTCTTGATGTCTGAGACTTGCAGTTGGTGGTGTCTTGATGTCTGAGACTAGCAGTTGGTGGTGTCTTGATGTCTGAGACTTGCAGTTGGTGGTGTCTTGATGTCTGAGACTAGCAGTTGGTGGTGTCTTGATGTCTGAGACTAGCAGTTGGTGGTGTCTTGATGTCTGAGACTTACAGTTGGGGGTGTCTTGATGTCTGAGACTTGCAGTTGGTGGTGTCTTGATGTCTGAGACTTGCAGTTGGTGGTGTCTTGATGTCTGAGACTTGCAGTTGGTGGTGTCTTGATGTCTGAGACTTACAGTTGGTGGTGTCTTGATGTCTGAGACTTGCAGTTGGTGGTGTCTTGATGTCTGAGACTTGCAGTTGGTGGTGTCTTGATGTCTGAGACTTACAGTTGGTGGTGTCTTGATGTCTGAGACTTGCAGTTGGTGGTGTCTTGATGTCTGAGACTTGCAGTTGGTGGTCTGATTCGTAGTCAGTACCTGGTGATGTCTGAGACTTGCAGTTGGTGGTGTCTTGATGTCTGAGACTAGCAGTTGGTGGTGTCTTGATGTCTGAGACTTGCAGTTGGTGGTGTCTTGATGTCTGAGACTTGCAGTTGGTGGTGTCTTGGTGTCTGAGACTAGCAGTTGGTGGTGTCTTGATGTCTGAGACTAGCAGTTGGTGGTGTCTTGGTGTCTGAGACTTGCAGTTGGTGGTCTGAGTCGTAGTCAGTACCTGGTGATGTCTGAGACTAGCAGTTGGTGGTGTCTTGATGTCTGAGACTTGCAGTTGGTGGTCTGAGTCGTAGTCAGTACCTGGTGATGTCTGAGACTAGCAGTTGGTGGTGTCTTGATGTCTGAGACTTGCAGTTGGTGGTCTGAGTCGTAGTCAGTACCTGGTGATGTCTGAGACTTGCAGTTGGTGGTGTCTTGATGTCTGAGACTTACAGTTGGTGGTGTCTTGATGTCTGAGACTTGCAGTTGGTGGTGTCTTGATGTCTGAGACTTGCAGTTGGTGGTGTCTTGATGTCTGAGACTAGCAGTTGGTGGTGTCTTGATGTCTGAGACTTACAGTTAGTGGTGTCTTGATGTCTGAGACTTGCAGTTGGTGGTGTCTTGATGTCTGAGACTTGCAGTTGGTGGTGTCTTGATGTCTGAGACTTACAGTTGGTGGTGTCTTGATGTCTGAGACTTGCAGTTGGTGGTGTCTTGATGTCTGAGACTTGCAGTTGGTGGTGTCTTGATGTCTGAGACTTACAGTTGGTGGTGTCTTGATGTCTGAGACTTGCAGTTGGTGGTGTCTTGATGTCTGAGACTTACAGTTGGTGGTGTCTTGATGTCTGAGACTAGCAGTTGGTGGTGTCTTGATGTCTGAGACTAGCAGTTGGTGGTGTCTTGATGTCTGAGACTTGCAGTTGGTGGTCTGAGTCGTACTCAGTACCTGGTGATGTCTGAGACTAGCAGTTGATGGTGTCTTGATGTCTGAGACTTGCAGTTGGTGGTGTCTTGATGTCTGAGACTAGCAGTTGGTGGTGTCTTGATGTCTGAGACTTGCAGTTGGTGGTGTCTTGATGTCTGAGACTAGCAGTTGGTGGTGTCTTGATGTCTGAGACTAGCAGTTGGTGGTGTCTTGATGTCTGAGACTTACAGTTGGGGGTGTCTTGATGTCTGAGACTTGCAGTTGGTGGTGTCTTGATGTCTGAGACTTGCAGTTGGTGGTGTCTTGATGTCTGAGACTTGCAGTTGGTGGTGTCTTGATGTCTGAGACTTACAGTTGGTGGTGTCTTGATGTCTGAGACTTGCAGTTGGTGGTGTCTTGATGTCTGAGACTTGCAGTTGGTGGTGTCTTGATGTCTGAGACTTACAGTTGGTGGTGTCTTGATGTCTGAGACTTGCAGTTGGTGGTGTCTTGATGTCTGAGACTTGCAGTTGGTGGTCTGATTCGTAGTCAGTACCTGGTGATGTCTGAGACTTGCAGTTGGTGGTGTCTTGATGTCTGAGACTAGCAGTTGGTGGTGTCTTGATGTCTGAGACTTGCAGTTGGTGTTGTCTTGATGTCTGAGACTTGCAGTTGGTGGTGTCTTGGTGTCTGAGACTAGCAGTTGGTGGTGTCTTGATGTCTGAGACTAGCAGTTGGTGGTGTCTTGATGTCTGAGACTTGCAGTTGGTGGTCTGAGTCGTAGTCAGTACCTGGTGATGTCTGAGACTAGCAGTTGGTGGTGTCTTGATGTCTGAGACTTGCAGTTGGTGGTCTGAGTCGTAGTCAGTACCTGGTGATGTCTGAGACTAGCAGTTGGTGGTGTCTTGATGTCTCAGACTTGCAGTTGGTGGTCTGAGTCGTAGTCAGTACCTGGTGATGTCTGAGACTTGCAGTTGGTGGTGTCTTGATGTCTGAGACTTACAGTTGGTGGTGTCTTGATGTCTGAGACTTGCAGTTGGTGGTGTCTTGATGTCTGAGACTTGCAGTTGGTGGTGTCTTGATGTCTGAGACTAGCAGTTGGTGGTGTCTTGATGTCTGAGACTTACAGTTAGTGGTGTCTTGATGTCTGAGACTTGCAGTTGGTGGTGTCTTGATGTCTGAGACTAGCAGTTGGTGGTGTCTTGATGTCTGAGACTTACAGTTGGTGGTGTCTTGATGTCTGAGACTTGCAGTTGGTGGTGTCTTGATGTCTGAGACTTACAGTTGGTGGTGTCTTGATGTCTGAGACTTGCAGTTGGTGGTGTCTTGATGTCTGAGACTTACAGTTGGTGGTGTCTTGATGTCTGAGACTTGCAGTTGGTGGTGTCTTGATGTCTGAGACTTACAGTTGGTGGTGTCTTGATGTCTGAGACTTGCAGTTGGTGGTGTCTTGATGTCTGAGACTTGCAGTTGGTGGTGTCTTGATGTCTGAGACTAGCAGTTGGTGGTGTCTTGATGTCTGAGACTTGCAGTTGGTGGTGTCTTGATGTCTGAGACTTGCAGTTAGTGGTGTCTTGATGTCTGAGACTTGCAGTTGGTGGTCTGAGTCGTAGTCAGTACCTGGTGATGTCTGAGACTTGCAGTTGGTGGTGTCTTGATGTCTGAGACTAGCAGTTGGTGGTGTCTTGATGTCTGAGACTTGCAGTTGGTGGTGTCTTGATGTCTGAGACTTGCAGTTGGTGGTGTCTTGATGTCTGAGACTAGCAGTTGGTGGTGTCTTGATGTCTGAGACTAGCAGTTGGTGGTGTCTTGATGTCTGAGACTTGCAGTTGGTGGTCTGAGTCGTACTCAGTACCTGGTGATGTCTGAGACTAGCAGTTGATGGTGTCTTGATGTCTGAGACTTGCAGTTGGTGGTGTCTTGATGTCTGAGACTAGCAGTTGGTGGTGTCTTGATGTCTGAGACTTGCAGTTGGTGGTGTCTTGATGTCTGAGACTAGCAGTTGGTGGTGTCTTGATGTCTGAGACTAGCAGTTGGTGGTGTCTTGATGTCTGAGACTTACAGTTGGGGGTGTCTTGATGTCTGAGACTTGCAGTTGGTGGTGTCTTGATGTCTGAGACTTGCAGTTGGTGGTGTCTTGATGTCTGAGACTTGCAGTTGGTGGTGTCTTGATGTCTGAGACTTACAGTTGGTGGTGTCTTGATGTCTGAGACTTGCAGTTGGTGGTGTCTTGATGTCTGAGACTTGCAGTTGGTGGTGTCTTGATGTCTGAGACTTACAGTTGGTGGTGTCTTGATGTCTGAGACTTGCAGTTGGTGGTGTCTTGATGTCTGAGACTTGCAGTTGGTGGTGTCTTGATGTCTGAGACTTGCAGTTGGTGGTGTCTTGGTGTCTGAGACTAGCAGTTGGTGGTGTCTTGATGTCTGAGACTAGCAGTTGGTGGTGTCTTGATGTCTGAGACTTGCAGTTGGTGGTCTGAGTCGTAGTCAGTACCTGGTGATGTCTGAGACTAGCAGTTGGTGGTGTCTTGATGTCTGAGACTTGCAGTTGGTGGTCTGAGTCGTAGTCAGTACCTGGTGATGTCTGAGACTAGCAGTTGGTGGTGTCTTGATGTCTGAGACTTGCAGTTGGTGGTCTGAGTCGTAGTCAGTACCTGGTGATGTCTGAGACTTGCAGTTGGTGGTGTCTTGATGTCTGAGACTTACAGTTGGTGGTGTCTTGATGTCTGAGACTTGCAGTTGGTGGTGTCTTGATGTCTGAGACTTGCAGTTGGTGGTGTCTTGATGTCTGAGACTAGCAGTTGGTGGTGTCTTGATGTCTGAGACTTACAGTTAGTGGTGTCTTGATGTCTGAGACTTGCAGTTGGTGGTGTCTTGATGTCTGAGACTTGCAGTTGGTGGTGTCTTGATGTCTGAGACTTACAGTTGGTGGTGTCTTGATGTCTGAGACTTGCAGTTGGTGGTGTCTTGATGTCTGAGACTTGCAGTTGGTGGTGTCTTGATGTCTGAGACTTACAGTTGGTGGTGTCTTGATGTCTGAGACTTGCAGTTGGTGGTGTCTTGATGTCTGAGACTTACAGTTGGTGGTGTCTTGATGTCTGAGACTTGCAGTTGGTGGTGTCTTGATGTCTGAGACTTACAGTTGGTGGTGTCTTGATGTCTGAGACTTGCAGTTGGTGGTGTCTTGATGTCTGAGACTTGCAGTTGGTGGTGTCTTGATGTCTGAGACTAGCAGTTGGTGGTGTCTTGATGTCTGAGACTTGCAGTTGGTGGTGTCTTGATGTCTGAGACTTGCAGTTAGTGGTGTCTTGATGTCTGAGACTTGCAGTTGGTGGTCTGAGTCGTAGTCAGTACCTGGTGATGTCTGAGACTTGCAGTTGGTGGTGTCTTGATGTCTGAGACTAGCAGTTGGTGGTGTCTTGATGTCTGAGACTTGCAGTTGGTGGTGTCTTGATGTCTGAGACTTGCAGTTGGTGGTGTCTTGATGTCTGAGACTAGCAGTTGGTAGTGTCTTGATGTCTGAGACTAGCAGTTGGTGGTGTCTTGATGTCTGAGACTTACAGTTGGTGGTGTCTTGATGTCTGAGACTTGCAGTTGGTGGTGTCTTGATGTCTGAGACTTGCAGTTGGTGGTCTGATTCGTAGTCAGTACCTGGTGATGTCTGAGACTTGCAGTTGGTGGTGTCTTGATGTCTGAGACTAGCAGTTGGTGGTGTCTTGATGTCTGAGACTTGCAGTTGGTGGTGTCTTGATGTCTGAGACTTGCAGTTGGTGGTGTCTTGATGTCTGAGACTAGCAGTTGGTGGTGTCTTGATGTCTGAGACTAGCAGTTGGTGGTGTCTTGATGTCTGAGACTTGCAGTTGGTGGTCTGAGTCGTAGTCAGTACCTGGTGATGTCTGAGACTAGCAGTTGGTGGTGTCTTGATGTCTGAGACTTGCAGTTGGTGGTCTGAGTCGTAGTCAGTACCTGGTGATGTCTGAGACTAGCAGTTGGTGGTGTCTTGATGTCTGAGACTTGCAGTTGGTGGTCTGAGTCGTAGTCAGTACCTGGTGATGTCTGAGACTTGCAGTTGGTGGTGTCTTGATGTCTGAGACTTACAGTTGGTGGTGTCTTGATGTCTGAGACTTGCAGTTGGTGGTGTCTTGATGTCTGAGACTTGCAGTGGTGGTGTCTTGATGTCTGAGACTTACAGTTGGTGGTGTCTTGATGTCTGAGACTTGCAGTTGGTGGTGTCTTGATGTCTGAGACTTACAGTTGGTGGTGTCTTGATGTCTGAGACTTGCAGTTGGTGGTGTCTTGATATCTGAGACTTACAGTTGGTGGTGTCTTGATGTCTGAGACTTGCAGTTGGTGGTGTCTTGATGTCTGAGACTTGCAGTTGGTGGTGTCTTGATGTCTGAGACTAGCAGTTGGTGGTGTCTTGATGTCTGAGACTTGCAGTTGGTGGTGTCTTGATGTCTGAGACTTGCAGTTAGTGGTGTCTTGATGTCTGAGACTTGCAGTTGGTGGTCTGAGTCGTAGTCAGTACCTGGTGATGTCTGAGACTTGCAGTTGGTGGTGTCTTGATGTCTGAGACTAGCAGTTGGTGGTGTCTTGATGTCTGAGACTTGCAGTTGGTGGTGTCTTGATGTCTGAGACTTGCAGTTGGTGGTGTCTTGATGTCTGAGACTAGCAGTTGGTGGTGTCTTGATGTCTGAGACTAGCAGTTGGTGGTGTCTTGATGTCTGAGACTTGCAGTTGGTGGTCTGAGTCGTAGTCAGTACCTGGTGATGTCTGAGACTAGCAGTTGATGGTGTCTTGATGTCTGAGACTTGCAGTTGGTGGTGTCTTGATGTCTGAGACTAGCAGTTGGTGGTGTCTTGATGTCTGAGACTTGCAGTTGGTGGTGTCTTGATGTCTGAGACTAGCAGTTGGTGGTGTCTTGATGTCTGAGACTAGCAGTTGGTGGTGTCTTGATGTCTGAGACTTACAGTTGGTGGTGTCTTGATGTCTGAGACTTGCAGTTGGTGGTGTCTTGATGTCTGAGACTTGCAGTTGGTGGTGTCTTGATGTCTGAGACTTGCAGTTGGTGGTGTCTTGATGTCTGAGACTTACAGTTGGTGGTGTCTTGATGTCTGAGACTTGCAGTTGGTGGTGTCTTGATGTCTGAGACTTGCAGTTGGTGGTGTCTTGATGTCTGAGACTTACAGTTGGTGGTGTCTTGATGTCTGAGACTTGCAGTTGGTGGTGTCTTGATGTCTGAGACTTGCAGTTGGTGGTCTGATTCGTAGTCAGTACTTGGTGATGTCTGAGACTTGCAGTTGGTGGTGTCTTGATGTCTGAGACTAGCAGTTGGTGGTGTCTTGATGTCTGAGACTTGCAGTTGGTGGTGTCTTGATGTCTGAGACTTGCAGTTGGTGGTGTCTTGATGTCTGAGACTAGCAGTTGGTGGTGTCTTGATGTCTGAGACTAGCAGTTGGTGGTGTCTTGATGTCTGAGACTTGCAGTTGGTGGTCTGATTCGTAGTCAGTACCTGGTGATGTCTGAGACTTGCAGTTGGTGGTGTCTTGATGTCTGAGACTAGCAGTTGGTGGTGTCTTGATGTCTGAGACTTGCAGTTGGTGGTGTCTTGATGTCTGAGACTTGCAGTTGGTGGTGTCTTGATGTCTGAGACTAGCAGTTGGTGGTGTCTTGATGTCTGAGACTAGCAATTGGTGGTGTCTTGATGTCTGAGACTTGCAGTTGGTGGTCTGAGTCGTAGTCAGTACCTGGTGATGTCTGAGATTAGCAGTTGGTGGTGTCTTGATGTCTGAGACTTGCAGTTGGTGGTCTGAGTCGTAGTCAGTACCTGGTGATGTCTGAGACTAGCAGTTGGTGGTGTCTTGATGTCTGAGACTTGCAGTTGGTGGTCTGAGTCGTAGTCAGTACCTGGTGATGTCTGAGACTTGCAGTTGGTGGTGTCTTGATGTCTGAGACTTACAGTTGGTGGTGTCTTGATGTCTGAGACTTGCAGTTGGTGGTGTCTTGATGTCTGAGACTTGCAGTTGGTGGTGTCTTGATGTCTGAGACTAGCAGTTGGTGGTGTCTTGATGTCTGAGACTTACAGTTAGTGGTGTCTTGATGTCTGAGACTTGCAGTTGGTGGTGTCTTGATGTCTGAGACTTGCAGTTGGTGGTGTCTTGATGTCTGAGACTTACAGTTGGTGGTGTCTTGATGTCTGAGACTTGCAGTTGGTGGTGTCTTGATGTCTGAGACTTGCAGTGGTGGTGTCTTGATGTCTGAGACTTACAGTTGGTGGTGTCTTGATGTCTGAGACTTGCAGTTGGTCGTGTCTTGATGTCTGAGACTTACAGTTGGTGGTGTCTTGATGTCTGAGACTTGCAGTTGGTGGTGTCTTGATATCTGAGACTTACAGTTGGTGGTGTCTTGATGTCTGAGACTTGCAGTTGGTGGTGTCTTGATGTCTGAGACTTGCAGTTGGTGGTGTCTTGATGTCTGAGACTAGCAGTTGGTGGTGTCTTGATGTCTGAGACTTGCAGTTGGTGGTGTCTTGATGTCTGAGACTTGCAGTTAGTGGTGTCTTGATGTCTGAGACTTGCAGTTGGTGGTCTGAGTCGTAGTCAGTACCTGGTGATGTCTGAGACTTGCAGTTGGTGGTGTCTTGATGTCTGAGACTAGCAGTTGGTGGTGTCTTGATGTCTGAGACTTGCAGTTGGTGGTGTCTTGATGTCTGAGACTTGCAGTTGGTGGTGTCTTGATGTCTGAGACTAGCAGTTGGTGGTGTCTTGATGTCTGAGACTAGCAGTTGGTGGTGTCTTGATGTCTGAGACTTGCAGTTGGTGGTCTGAGTCGTAGTCAGTACCTGGTGATGTCTGAGACTAGCAGTTGATGGTGTCTTGATGTCTGAGACTTGCAGTTGGTGGTGTCTTGATGTCTGAGACTAGCAGTTGGTGGTGTCTTGATGTCTGAGACTTGCAGTTGGTGGTGTCTTGATGTCTGAGACTAGCAGTTGGTGGTGTCTTGATGTCTGAGACTAGCAGTTGGTGGTGTCTTGATGTCTGAGACTTACAGTTGGTGGTGTCTTGATGTCTGAGACTTGCAGTTGGTGGTGTCTTGATGTCTGATACTTGCAGTTGGTGGTGTCTTGATGTCTGAGACTTGCAGTTGGTGGTGTCTTGATGTCTGAGACTTACAGTTGGTGGTGTCTTGATGTCTGAGACTTGCAGTTGGTGGTGTCTTGATGTCTGAGACTTGCAGTTGGTGGTGTCTTGGTGTCTGAGACTTACAGTTGGTGGTGTCTTGATGTCTGAGACTTGCAGTTGGTGGTGTCTTGATGTCTGAGACTTGCAGTTGGTGGTCTGATTCGTAGTCAGTACTTGGTGATGTCTGAGACTTGCAGTTGGTGGTGTCTTGATGTCTGAGACTAGCAGTTGGTGGTGTCTTGATGTCTGAGACTTGCAGTTGGTGGTGTCTTGATGTCTGAGACTTGCAGTTGGTGGTGTTTTGATGTCTGAGACTAGCAGTTGGTGGTGTCTTGATGTCTGAGACTAGCAGTTGGTGGTGTCTTGATGTCTGAGACTTGCAGTTGGTGGTCTGAGTCGTAGTCAGTACCTGGTGATGTCTGAGACTAGCAGTTGGTGGTGTCTTGATGTCTGAGACTTGCAGTTGGTGGTGTCTTGATGTCTGAGACTAGCAGTTGGTGGTGTCTTGATGTCTGAGACTTGCAGTTGGTGGTGTCTTGATGTCTGAGACTAGCAGTTGGTGGTGTCTTAATGTCTGAGACTAGCAGTTCGTGGTGTCTTGATGTCTGAGACTTGCAGTTGGTGGTGTCTTGATGTCTGAGACTAGCAGTTGGTGGTGTCTTGATGTCTGAGACTAGCAGTTGGTGGTGTCTTGATGTCTGAGACTTACAGTTGGTGGTGTCTTGATGTCTGAGACTTGCAGTTGGTGGTGTCTTGATGTCTGAGACTTGCAGTTGGTGGTGTCTTGATGTCTGAGACTTGCAGTTGGTGGTGTCTTGATGTCTGAGACTTACAGTTGGTGGTGTCTTGATGTCTGAGACTTGCAGTTGGTGGTGTCTTGATGTCTGAGACTTATAGTTGGTGGTGTCTTGATGTCTGAGACTTGCAGTTGGTGGTGTCTTGATGTCTGAGACTTGCAGTTGGTGGTGTCTTGATGTCTGAGACTAGCAGTTGGTGGTGTCTTGATGTCTGAGACTTGCAGTTGGTGGTGTCTTGATGTCTGAGACTTGCAGTTAGTGGTGTCTTGATGTCTGAGACTTGCAGTTGGTGGTCTGAGTCGTAGTCAGTACCTGGTGATGTCTGAGACTTGCAGTTGGTGGTGTCTTGATGTCTGAGACTTGCAGTTGGTGGTGTCTTGATGTCTGAGACTAGCTGTTGGTGGTGTCTTGATGTCTGAGACTAGCAGTTGGTGGTGTCTTGATGTCTGAGACTTGCAGTTGGTGGTCTGAGTCGTAGTCAGTACCTGGTGATGTCTGAGACTAGCAGTTGGTGGTGTCTTGATGTCTGAGACTTGCAGTTGGTGGTGTCTTGATGTCTGAGACTAGCAGTTGGTGGTGTCTTGATGTCTGAGACTTGCAGTTGGTGGTGTCTTGATGTCTGAGACTAGCAGTTGGTGGTGTCTTGATGTCTGAGACTTGCAGTTGGTGGTGTCTTGATGTCTGAGACTTGCAGTTGGTGGTGTCTTAATGTCTGAGACTTGCAGTTGGTGGTGTCTTGATGTCTGAGACTTGCAGTTGGTGGTGTCTTGATGTCTGAGACTTGCAGTTGGTGGTGTCTTGATGTCTGAGACTTGCAGTTGGTGGTATCTTGATGTATGAGACTAGCAGTTGGTGGTGTCTTGATGTCTGAGACTTGCAGTTGGTGGTGTCTTAATGTCTGAGACTTGCACTTGGTGGTCTGAGTCGTAGTCAGTACCTGGTGATGTCTGAGACTTGCAGTTGGTGGTGTCTTGATGTCTGAGACTTGCAGTTGGTGGTCTGAGACTTGCAGTTGGTGGTGTCTTGATGTCTGAGACTTGCAGTTGGTGGTGTCTTGATGTCTGAGACTTGCAGTTGGTGGTGTCTTGATGTCTGAGACTTGCAGTTTGTGGTGTCTTAATGTCTGAGACTTGCAGTTGGTGGTGTCTTGATGTCTGAGACTTGCAGTTGGTGGTGTCTTGATGTCTGAGACTTGCAGTTGGTGGTATCTTGATGTCTGAGACTAGCAGTTGGTGGTGTCTTGATGTCTGAGACTTGCAGTTGGTGGTGTCCTGATGTCTGAGACTTGCACTTGGTGGTCTGAGTCGTAGTCAGTACCTGGTGATGTCTGAGACTTGCAGTTGGTGGTGTCTTGATGTCTGAGACTTGCAGTTGGTGGTCTGAGACTTGCAGTTGGTGGTGTCTTGATGTCTGAGACTAGCAGTTGGTGGTGTCTTGATGTCTGAGACTTGCAGTTGGTGGTGTCTTGATGTCTGAGACTTGCAGTTGGTGGTGTCTTGATATCTGAGACTTGCAGTTGGTGGTCTGAGTCGTAGTCAGTACCTGGTGATGTCTGAGACTTGCAGTTGGTGGTGTCTTGATGTCTGAGACTTGCAGTTGGTGGTGTCTTGATGTCTGAGACTAGCAGTTGGTGGTGTCTTGATGTCTGAGACTTGCAGTTGGTGGTCTGAGTCGTAGTCAGTACCTGGTGATGTCTGAGACTTGCAGTTGGTGGTGTCTTGATGTCTGAGACTAGCAGTTGGTGGTGTCTTGATGTCTGAGACTTGCAGTTGGTGGTCTGAGACTTGCAGTTGGTGGTGTCTTGATGTCTGAGACTAGCAGTTGGTGGTGTCTTGATGTCTGAGACTTGCAGTTGGTGGTGTCTTGATGTCTGAGACTTGCAGTTGGTGGTGTCTTGATGTCTGAGACTTGCAGTTGGTGGTGTCCTGATGTCTGAGACTTGCACTTGGTGGTCTGAGTCGTAGTCAGTACCTGGTGATGTCTGAGACTTGCAGTTGGTGGTGTCTTGATGTCTGAGACTTGCAGTTGGTGGTCTGAGACTTGCAGTTGGTGGTGTCTTGATGTCTGAGACTAGCAGTTGGTGGTGTCTTGATGTCTGAGACTTGCAGTTGGTGGTGTCTTGATGTCTGAGACTTGCAGTTGGTGGTATCTTGATGTATGAGACTAGCAGTTGGTGGTGTCTTGATGTCTGAGACTTGCAGTTGGTGGTGTCTTAATGTCTGAGACTTGCACTTGGTGGTCTGAGTCGTAGTCAGTACCTGGTGATGTCTGAGACTTGCAGTTGGTGGTGTCTTGATGTCTGAGACTTGCAGTTAGTGGTCTGAGACTTGCAGTTGGTGGTGTCTTGATGTCTGAGACTTGCAGTTGGTGGTGTCTTGATGTCTGAGACTTGCAGTTGGTGGTGTCTTGATGTCTGAGACTTGCAGTTGGTGGTGTCTTAATGTCTGAGACTTGCAGTTGGTGGTGTCTTGATGTCTGAGACTTGCAGTTGGTGGTGTCTTGATGTCTGAGACTTGCAGTTGGTGGTGTCTTGATGTCTGAGACTTGCAGTTGGTGGTATCTTGATGTCTGAGACTAGCAGTTGGTGGTGTCTTGATGTCTGAGACTTGCAGTTGGTGGTGTCCTGATGTCTGAGACTTGCACTTGGTGGTCTGAGTCGTAGTCAGTACCTGGTGATGTCTGAGACTTGCAGTTGGTGGTGTCTTGATGTCTGAGACTTGCAGTTGGTGGTCTGAGACTTGCAGTTGGTGGTGTCTTGATGTCTGAGACTAGCAGTTGGTGGTGTCTTGATGTCTGAGACTTGCAGTTGGTGGTGTCTTGATGTCTGAGACTTGCAGTTGGTGGTGTCTTGATGTCTGAGACTTGCAGTTGGTGGTATCTTGATGTATGAGACTAGCAGTTGGTGGTGTCTTGATGTCTGAGACTTGCAGTTGGTGGTGTCTTGATGTCTGAGACTTGCACTTGGTGGTCTGAGTCGTAGTCAGTACCTGGTGATGTCTGAGACTTGCAGTTGGTGGTGTCTTGATGTCTGAGACTTGCAGTTGGTGGTCTGAGACTAGCAGTTGGTGGTGTCTTGATGTCTGAGACTTGCAGTTGGTGGTGTCTTGATGTCTGAGACTTGCAGTTGGTGGTGTCTTGATGTCTGAGACTTGCAGTTGGTGGTGTCTTAATGTCTGAGACTTGCAGTTGGTGGTGTCTTGATGTCTGAGACTTGCAGTTGGTGGTGTCTTGATGTCTGAGACTTGCAGTTGGTGGTGTCTTGATGTCTGAGACTTGCAGTTGGTGGTATCTTGATGTCTGAGACTAGCAGTTGGTGGTGTCTTGATGTCTGAGACTTGCAGTTGGTGGTGTCCTGATGTCTGAGACTTGCACTTGGTGGTCTGAGTCGTAGTCAGTACCTGGTGATGTCTGAGACTTGCAGTTGGTGGTGTCTTGATGTCTGAGACTTGCAGTTGGTGGTCTGAGACTTGCAGTTGGTGGTGTCTTGATGTCTGAGACTAGCAGTTGGTGGTGTCTTGATGTCTGAGACTTGCAGTTGGTGGTCTGAGACTTGCAGTTGGTGGTGTCTTGATGTCTGAGACTAGCAGTTGGTGGTGTCTTGATGTCTGAGACTAGCAGTTGGTGGTGTCTTGATGTCTGAGACTTGCAGTTGGTGGTCTGAGTCGTAGTCAGTACCTGGTGATGTCTGAGACTTGCAGTTGGTGGTGTCTTGATGTCTGAGACTAGCAGTTGGTGGTGTCTTGATGTCTGAGACTTGCAGTTGGTGGTCTGAGACTTGCAGTTGGTGGTGTCTTGATGTCTGAGACTAGCAGTTGGTGGTGTCTTGATGTCTGAGACTTGCAGTTGGTGGTGTCTTGATGTCTGAGACTTGCAGTTGGTGGTGTCTTGATGTCTGAGACTTGCAGTTGGTGGTCTGAGTCGTAGTCAGTACCTGGTGATGTCTGAGACTTGCAGTTGGTGGTGTCTTGATGTCTGAGACTTGCAGTTGGTGGTGTCTTGATGTCTGAGACTAGCAGTTGGTGGTGTCTTGATGTCTGAGACTTGCAGTTGGTGGTCTGAGTCGTAGTCAGTACCTGGTGATGTCTGAGACTTGCAGTTGGTGGTGTCTTGATGTCTGAGACTTGCAGTTGGTGGTTTCTTGATGTCTGAGACTAGCAGTTGGTGGTGTCTTGATGTCTGAGATTTGCAGTTGGTGGTGTCTTGATGTCTGAGACTTGCAGTTGGTGGTCTGAGTCGTAGTCAGTACCTGATGATGTCTGAGACTTGCAGTTGGTGGTGTCTTGATGTCTGAGACTTGCAGTTGGTGGTCTGAGTCGTAGTCAGCTCCTGGAAGAGCCTTCGAATATGATATTCCTGACCTCCATCTTTGTTGCTATATATCCGCAGATGAACACAAGAATGGCTTTCTATTGAAGATTAGCCATACGGAAAGATGTACTTCAAATTATGTCCAATTATTTTCACTTTTGATTGAAGTTGTGTGAAGTTTACAATTTCCATTTTTGTCAACAACTTCATATCAAAATGGTGGCATTTCCTGAAACAACATTCCTATGTGTGTTTAAAATTGCAATAGAACGGGCGAATTGTTGTACACACGTCATCATTCAGATTAGAGACATTACTACATGTACAAACAGACGGAGAGATACAATTGGATGCACATAGCTTTTAGAGCAAGGTAATGTAAATGAAACTGGTTGTATACAGACTCTGCAGAGTCTTCTTAACCAGTATAAAGACGTTAAGTTAAAACTTAGCACTGTCACACCAAAACTCTGGCAGGCATGTGACAATAATCCAACAAGCATGGATGTGTACAGACAAGACAAACAAGCATGGATGTGCACAGACAAGACAAACAAGCATGGATGTGTACAGACAAGACAAACAAGCATGGATATGTACAGACAAGACAAACAAGCATGGATGTGCACAGACAAGACAAACAAGCATGTATATGTACATACAAGACAAACAAGCATGGATGTGTACAGACAAGACAAAAAAAGCATGGATACGTACATACAAGACAAACAAGCATGGATATGTACAGACAAGACAAACAAGCATGGATGTGTACAGCCAAAACAAACAAGCAAGGATGTGTACAGACAAGACATGTACATGATAATCTTTATTAACTTTAGTTTAATATCCAACAAGGATGGCTGTGTACAGACAAGACGGCATGTACATACAAATAATCTTTATTATCCCTTTAGTCCAGCCCGGTTGACTAGATTATAGGTTCTTAAGACACAAAGCTAATCAATTAGGATGGACTGTAAAGGGTTAAGACTTGTATCTAATTATTTATGTCAAACTATAAAGAGTTAAGATACGAAAAATAAATCAATTATGCCGGACTGTAAAGTGTTAAGACTTGTATCTAATCAATTATGCCGGACTGTAAAGGGTTAAGACTTGTATCTAATCAATTAGGCCGAACTGTAAAGGGTTAAGACTTGTATCTAATCAATTAGGCCGGTCTGTAAAGGGTTAAGACTTGTATCTAATCAATTAGGCCGAACTGTAAAGGGTTAGCTTTGGTTTAATATCCAACATTTATGGCTGTGTACAGACAAGATGGCAGCATATAATGACCGTCTAATCTACCATAGAAATGTAAACTTAAACCTCCATCAAAGCTACTTTTGGAAACCCAACAAACTCCACTGTGTGTACGAGAACAGAAATGTATCCAACTGTAGCTGGGAATGCAGAAAGTGGTGACAAATAAGGCGAGGCTGCGACGGTACTGTGAATTACCATAAAGAGTATCAAAACGTGGATACAGATACAATGCTGGGAGCAGACATGAACAAAACCTGCCTTACAACCAAAAGGACTTCATCAGGCACAACAGACAGTACATATAAGAACTAACACATCATTTCTACTACAACTATCAATGTTTTCATACTTTTTATTGCATCCACAACCTGACATTTTATTTTTACCTGAATCCCTGCGACTGTTTGTCGTCTCGTCTTGCTCTTTACTTCATCTCAACCTTTTTGTATTCGTATGTATCTCATTTGTGTGTTCACATATCTTACTTTGTGTTTATCTCATTTTGGGATCAAGATGCTAAGCAGCGTATGAGCTGGAGCGGTCAGTGAACCAGAGCTGCCAAAACCCTTCTACACCTCCACGCAGTTATCTCGGATAACAGGCTGCTAAGGAGAAGAGATCGAATAGGGAAGGCTTACCTGACACTAAAATAAATGCCTGCTGAAGTCGGACCGAAAGGTGCAAATATCGCAGTCAAGCTGTAAACTACGACACAGCACATTCCATTCCCTGGACTACATTAAGCTATTTGCAAAGTCTTTTTCAGGACTTGGTAACAAACAAAGCCAAGTCATATCTCATTTTGTGTACACATTTCTTTACATGTGTACATCTCATTGTTTATGTTTACGCCTCTTTGTGTGTGTGTTCATATGTATTTTTAAAAGCTTTTCTTTATCTTGACATGGCCGTCGTAAACGTGAACTTCTATTTGTCCTATTTTAACCAATTTCCTCATAAGCTAGAGAGCTCACATTGTGCACACAGCGTAACCTGTCAATCTAGCACATTTTGACAGACCCTGGACAGGTCATTCAAAAGTTTTTACCGAAGATAGTAGTTTAACAATATTTTACCAGCATATATATATTCACACACACACACGTTAAATTGCACTCATTCATAGTCATGTGACCTTTCAACGAGCTGTCGATTCATAAAGGTTTAGGAACAAGTTCATTTGGGTTTGTCCATAAAGTCCTCAAAACATAAAACATCCCTTAATATAAATGAAAGTTTTTCTTTGATATATATACTTTTGTATGTGTTCATCTCTTCATCCATAATATGTTAGTTGTTCCCTTATATGCATTAACCGTTGTCCCTGATCAAGGCTCGTCTGGTGAAAACGTAGGTTTTGTTCAGGCGCTGTATCTGAACAATACCTACCCGTGTTTTTAATCATCTACAAATAAACTATAGACAATATATGTTAGCTTTAGTTTCCAGTAGGCAAAGTTAACAAAATACAGCAGACTCTTGTATGGTGGTTCAATGTACAACGATTTCTGGCCAATTGTAAAATAAATAAGTGTCAGCTATGCATGCACCGAGACACATGGCTCTCGTCTCACCATTTTAAGTTACCTTCTAGAAACACAGTCTATGGTGTATACCACCCAGCTCTGGTCTCACCATCAAGAAACACAGTCTATGGTGTATACCACCCAGCTCTGGTCTCACCATCTTCTTCTTCTTCTTCTTCTGCGTACGCAGTCAGACAGTAACCATTATTTTTTCGAAAAAAAGCGGCGGTCATCCTGAGGCTGTCGCCACTGCCATAGAGCTTGTCTTGCAGTTCCACTGGTGATGGCCACATCTGCTCTCTCTGATCCTCGTATGTCGGGCAGTTCTGCAGCAGATGTTCAGCGGTCATTTTGCCAGTACCGCACGGGCATTCGTCGGTACCACCTATCTTCAATTTGTTGAATAGGTGGTACCTCAGTCTGTTGTGGCCAGTGCGAAGTCTGAAGACAACGACCTGCTCTCTTCGGTTCAACTGGTAATAGGCTTCGTTTTTGGTGTAACCAGTATGTTCGGTTTCCCATTTGGTCATGTACCTGGCTTTGATAAGCCGTTTTGACTCTTCGTACGTCATATTAGTATCTGTTTGTGGTAGGCTTGCACCTTCTTTTGCCAGTCTGTCTGCCTCCTCGTTGCCTTGGATGTTGCAGTGGGATGGGACCCACTGTACCACTACCCTTTTTGGTGCGGACTGCTGGCACAGTTTGCAGAGTGCTGCTCTTAAGTCATTAAGCTCAGTGTTTTTCTGGCTTTTTAGCGCTGTGACTACGGCCAGAGCATCTGTGAGCAGGACTGTATGGCTTTCATTTTCATTGTGTGTCACCATTTCTTCCACTGCCGCCCTCAGTGCCTCTGCCTCCGCTCTGAAATTGCTTGTGTACTTACCAGTAGCGAATGACAGTGTTATTTGTCTGCCATTTGGTAGGTTCAGGAATGCTCCTGCCCCTCCGTTCTGTGTAGGCTTTGTTACAGAACCGCCGGTGTATGCATGGGTCCAGTCCATGCTTGGGTAGCTTTTCGATATGAAGTTTAGGGTAGTATCTCTCCTTTCTTTTTCAGTCTGGCAGTTTTTGTTTGCAATACCTGGTATATTTTCTACCACCTCTGGAAATATATCCTGCCTCCAGGTAGGTTTTCGTACAGTAGTGATGGGTTTTGGTGTTGTTAGTGCGTTTATGGGATCTTCGTGCATCTTTGCTTTGGCTATTTCTGCAAAGTTTCTCCGCTTTAGTTTCCCATTTCCCAAATTGGATAGTCTCTGGTGCATTGGATGGTCGGTCAGTCTTCGGAGTTTCTCTGACTGCAGCTGGGCTCTGCAGTCCCTTCTATCTGTCATGGATTGCAGTTTTGTAATCTTTTCAAGTTCTACAATTGGCGTTGACTTCATGCCACCTGTTATAATTCTCATGGCTTGGTTTTGAAGTTTGCTAACTTTATCGAAGTTCGCCTTTGCTGCTGTTGTCCATGCCGCAATGCCATACTCGAGAACTGGTCTCATTCTTCCAGTGTACAGTTTCTTTAGTATGCCTTCGTCTGCTCCCCAGCTTGTGCCAGCAAGTTTCCTCATGATTGCCATTCTTTCTCTGGCTTTCATTCGGTTTCTCTCAATCTGACTTTTCCATGTCATGCGCCGATCAAATGTGACTCCCAGATAGGTTGGGTTGTCGTTTGGCTGCAAGAATTTGCCATTTAGACTTAATTTGGTATTTTGGGGTTTGATTGAAAGCGAGAATATTGTGCATGTGGTTTTCTCCTCGTTTATTTTGACCAGCCATGAGTTCGCCCACTCTTCCAGCGATGTTAGGGCCTGCTGCATCCGATTTCTTGCTATGTTGAGATTCTTTTCAGAGGTCCACATAGCCAGATCGTCTGCAAACATTGAGCTATGGACTCTTCTTGGTATATTCTCTGTAATATCGTTTATATATACCAGGAAGAGTGTGGGTGACAGTACTCCCCCTTGGGGTACTCCCTGCTCGAGTGTCACCTTTTTGCTCATCTGCCCTTGTACTTGGACTCTGGCCGTTCTTTGTTTGAGGTAGTGGTTGATCCATTTGTACATTTTCCCACGAACATCACTTCTTCTTAGCTTGACTCTAAGTCCGTCTTTCCAGACTTTGTCAAATGCCTTTTCCAGATCCACCCAAACAGCTACTGTGTGTTTCTGTGCCTGGTAGGCATCTTCTATCTCCTGGGCTATGAGGATGACCTGGTCCTCAGTGGATCTGTGCTGTCTAAAGCCGGCTTGCTGTGGAATTAGTATTCGTTTTTCGTCCAGATGCCACATCAGTCTGGTGTTTATCATCCGTTCCATCAGCTTGCCGACACAGCTCAGTAGGCTGATAGGCCTGTATCCATTTGGATCTGTTTTATCCTTTCCTGTTTTTGGTACTGGTACCAGTATTGCGTCTTTCCATGCCTGGGGTACAATTCCCCTTTTCCAGCTTTGGTTCAGGACCGATAGCAGTTTCCTCTTCGCTTTTTGGCCCAGCCCCCATCAGCATTTCGTTTGTTATCCCGTCTTTTCCGGGAGATTTCCTTTTCTTTAATGTTTTCATAGCCTCTTCCATTTCGCGCATTGTTAATTTGGCCATCATGTGCTCTTCAGGAGCCGTATTTATGTTTTCGTGTCCCTTTAGCTCTTCGCTAATGTCGGTATGCTTATCTGCAGGGACCTCGATGTGGTTTGCTCTGGCATAGTGATCGACAAAGGCGTTTGCGGCTTTCTTACCTGTGATCAAGTTCTCGCCCTGCTTGATGGTAATTTGTTTATTTGACGGGGTTTCGTCGTTCATGGGGTCTCACCATCTAAAAACACAGTCTATGGTGCATACCACCCAGCTCTGGTCTCACCATCTAAAAACACAGTCTATGGTGTATACCACCCAGCTCTGGTCTCACCTTCTAGAAACACAGTCTATGGTGTATACCACCCAGCTCTGATATCACCATCTAGAAACAGTCTATGGTGTATACCACCCAGCACTGGTCTCACCATCTAGAAACAGTCTATGGTGTATACCACCCAGCTCTGCTCACCATCTAGAAACAGTCTATGGTGTATACCACCCAGCACTGGTCTCACCATCTTGAAACACAGTCTATGGTGTATACAGCTCAAGGTCAGTTCATTGTCTGTTGCCCAGCTCTGGTCTCACCATTTAGAAACAGTCTATGGTGTATACCACCCAGCTCTAGTCTCACCATTTAGAAACAGTCTATGGTATATACTACCCAGCTCTGGTCTCACCATCTAGAAACAGTCTATGGTGTATACCAACCAGCTCTGGTCTCACTATCTAGAAACAGTCTATGGTGTATACCACCCAAGAGCAGTTCCATGATACACGACATTGTTCTATGCTAGCTCTATGCTCACAGCTTTTTTTTTATTTGATTTCGAAGATGGTGGTGGGCCACTTTTTTACTCTCGTGAATCATGGGGCCCAACACTACAGCATGCCCCTATACAGGAAGTCTGGATCGCAGTTGTTGACTCCTGACAGAAGAAACCCAGCTGGACCAGGATTTTGAAGCCGTGCCTGGTTGGCCAAAAGACAGATATACAAACTGCTCCTCCTTTATGCGTCATTTACACCCTAAGCCCAAAAAGGAAATATACATCCATCGGAACGGAGCGATGCCTCTTTCTTCTCCAACACGTATACCAGCTCTGTACAAAAGAAATCTAAATATGTTTTTTAAAATATCAATTACCACAGAATGTTTGTGAATAATGAGTAGATTCTAAACTAACAGTGGGCTTGTTTGTGTGCATTATAAAATCAATTCTTTTGAATTCCAGTTCACTTTTCAATTGGATTCCCAGAAAGGCAGCCTTACTTTACATTCTCATTCAATATCGTGACATATTCTTGATAACAGCTAGCATGTATCAGCACAGAATATGTTATTTGACAGGTTGGCAAATAATGGTACTGCTTGGTGATTTCTCAAATGCTGCCAAAATTTGATGTGAGAAAAGATGACTACCATACATGCGTTACTGTGACGAGCAGGTCTGGACACAAGATGGGTTAGTGAGACGAGCAGGTCTGGACACAAGATGCGTTACTGTGACGAGCAGGTCTGGAACACAAGATGGGTTAGTGAGACGAGCAGGTCTGGACACAAGATGCGTTACTGTGACGAGCAGGTCTGGAACACAAGATGGGTTAGTGAGACGAGCAGGTCTGGACACAAGATGCGTTACTGTGACGAGCAGGTCTGGAACACAAGATGGGTTAGTGAGACGGGCAGGTCTGGACACAAGATGGGTTACTGAGACGAGCAGGTCTGGACACAAGATGGGTTAGTGAGACAAGCAGGTCTGGACACAAGATGGGTTAGTGAGACGGGCAGGTCTAGACACAAGATGGGTTACTGAGACGAGCAGGTCTGGACACAAGATGGGTTAGTGAGACGAGCAGGTCTGGACACAAGATGGGTTAGTGAGACGAGCAGGTCTGGACACAAGATGGGTTAGTGAGACGAGCAGGTCTAGACACAAGATGGGTTAGTGAGACAAGCAGGTCTGGACACAAGATGGGGTAGTGAGACGAGCAGGTCTGGACACAAGATGGGTTAGTGAGACAAGCAGGTCTGGACACAAGATGGGTTAGTGAGACGAGCAGGTCTGGACACAAGATGGGTTAGTGAGACGAGCAGGTCTAGACACAAGATGGGTTAGTGAGACAAGCAGGTCTGGACACAAGATGGGTTAGTGTGACGAGCAGGTCTGGACACAAGATGGGTTAGTGAGACGAGCAGGTCTAGACACAAGATGGGTTAGTGAGACAAGCAGGTCTGGACACAAGATGGGTTAGTGTGACGAGCAGGTCTGGACACAAGATGGGTTAGTGAGACGGGCAGGTCTGGGGACACAAGACACAGCAAAGGGTAGAAATGTGAGGGTAAGGTGAAGTCTTGACACTCTCTGAGACAAAGTCATATCTTCACATTTAACAGCCAACCAAATGTGATCCGGTACAGAAACAGCACAGAGTAGGACTGGCTGTGCAACAATAGGACCATATAGGACTGGGTGTGTAATAGGACTGAGTGGGCAATAATAGGACTGGGTGTGTAACAGGACTGACTGGGCAATAATAGGACTGGGTGTGTAACAATAGGACCATATAGGACTGGGTGTGTAATAGGACTGACTGGGCAATAATAGGACTGGGTGTGTAACAGGACTGACTGGGCAATAATAGGACTGGGTGTGTAACAATAGGACCACATAGAACTGACTGGGCAACAATAGGACCACATAGAACTGACTGGGCAACAATAGGACCACATAGGACTGGCTGGGCAACAGACTGACAACCCCACCATGTCAAACAAGAAATTGTCACAGAAACCACTACGAGATCACTGAAGCAAGATTCTATAGGAAAGCCAACTAAAGTGGCGGCTCTCATGCTCCTACTGGAGGGAGAATGGGCAAATCATATATACGTTCCAGAAAGTTCTGTATTAAAGGTCCCTGCATGTTATCGGAACACTTGATTTGAAGCTGAATATGATTGGACTGCTCAGTGAGGTGTGCAATGCCAAATATTGCGGAGCCTTTCAACCTAGAAGGAGTTTGAACACCAGCCCTCCAACTGATGGGAGCGTCTTTCCACAAGACAGATATGAGTTTAGATACTAGACTTTAAAATAGGTGTCCAGCCTAGCACAGCGTTTTAAATATGGAATATAGGCCGAGTTCATTCCAGGCATATTTATAGACTCAATTACTTCCTGTCGTCAAGCACTCGTATCTCTCTTGTGGCAGGCTACTTCCGTTATATGGAGGTCCGGTGTTCGAATTCTGGGCTGCCCATTATTCCATTTTCTTTTCTGTCATTCATGACATATGTTTCGTGTTGCAGATAGACACTTGTCTTGTGAGCGTTGTCACGAACAAACAATCTCTGTTCTATTCTTGTACCTGGTGTAATCAAATGAGATGACTAGGAAAACGTGGATCAAATATACCGTCAAACAGACACCATCTGAAGGTCATGACCTTCCTAATAACAGAAAAACAACAATATGCTACTTAAGACTAGGTCATGCTACATTCACAAACACACAAGACTAGGTCATGCTACATTCACAAACAAGACTAGGTCATGCTACATTCACAAACACACAAGACTAGGTCATGCTACATTCACAAACACACACAAGACTAGGTCATGCTACATTCACAAACACACACAAGACTAGGTCATACTATATTCACAAACACACACAAGACTAGGTCACGCTACATTCACAAACACACAAGACTAAGTCACGCTACATTCACAAACACACACAAAACTAGGTCATGCTACATTCACAAACACACAAGACTAAGTCACGCTACATTCACAAACACACACAAAACTAGGTCATGCTACATTCACAAACACACACAAGACTAGGTCATGCTATATTCACAAACACACACAAGACTGGGTCATGCTACATTCACAAACGCACACAAGACTAGGTCAGGTCATGCTACATTCGCAAACACCTGTGCTCTTTCTTATAAATTTTTCACTCCAGCTGAAGCATAGGGTCAACACAACATGTGGCCTGCTTTAGGAAGACTGTGCTAAAGGACACTTGATGCAGTGGTGGTTTCTGCAGCAATTTGTTTGACACCATGAAGTTGCTAGCATGCATGAAGGTCAACTGCTCCTATTCTTTCCTCCCCAGTAAGTGCCCCCTGGGACCTACTCGGAGACAAGACCTAAGGGCATCTCTATATGCATCATCATAGTCAACAATTGACCAAAACATTGAGATCCAAAGAGCACACACACATCCAATTAGTGACCGTTTTGATTGGGATGTGTTCTCTAATCGTTGTGTTCATTCAGGCACGTCATGTGTCATATGCCAGTTAGACAAATGTTGTCTAAACTCATCTAATGTCTTTTGGAGTACTATACCGCAGGTCATACCTCCAGCTCATTGGTGGATGTCCGAATCGACGATTATATGTGTAGGGTCACTGTACGTGTCCATCTATTGTCAGGCAAGAAGTGGCCAGCCCACCTATACTTTCTTAGCAATGACGTTTCTACGGCGTCATTGAAGTAAGTTTGACTCATGATGATGGTGTTACAGATGCGGTCTTGTAGTGACACTGACAATGTCCTGTACTGCATCACCCACCGAGTAGCTTCAAGTCACTTAGTGTCTCCATAGCCCCACCCACCCCACCACACCTGGCAGCCAAATTCTAGTGGGGCGTATCATGTAAAAGAGACGGGTCAGTGAGGATACCTAACTGATCTTTATATTGTATTCAGGAGATAAAAATGACCCATCCGTCCATTTCAAATCCACACGAAGTTATCAATATCCACGGAAGCTTCAGGAAATGACTCTTCCATTCCATATTTTGTTCAGAAACTCTCACTATTATTTTGTTCAATGCATTTTTTCACTTTATTTTATACAACTGCTCTTAAATCACATTTGTTAACAAACAGTTTCCAATTGAGACAAAAGTATATCTTCCTAGCCATATTATAATATATCTCCCTAATCTTATAAAAGTGGTGTGCATGGGGCTAGCAATCTCATGGTGTGCATGGGGCTAGCAATCTCATGCTGTGCATGGGGCTAGCAATCTCATGCTGTGCATGGGGCTAGCAATCTCATGTTGTGCATGGGGCTAGCAATCTCATGTTGTGCATGGGGCTAGCAATCTCATGTTGTGCATGGGGCTAGCAATCTCATCATGTACAAAACTTTGCAATTATAACCAGCCACAGCATAACCTCAGATACAGGCGGCGTTTAGGAAGCCAGTTGCAGCCTAGGTTTCATATAGGGAAGCCAGTTGCAGCCTAGATTTCATATAGGGAAGCCAGTTGCAGCCTAGATTTCATATAGGGAAGCCAGTTGAAGCCTAGATTTCATATAGGGAGCCAGTTGAAGCCTAGATTTCATATAGGGAGCCAGTTGAAGCCTAGATTTCATATAGGGAGCCAGTTGAAGCCTAGGCATCATATTACAGAAATCAGGTGAAAGATTGCAAGTTCTGGGAATTAGGCTCACTTTAAACGGGACCAGTTGCAGCGGTGGCCTAAGTTTGATGGAAGACCAAAAAGCTGATGCCACAAAAGACACCAGACTACGTGTGGACATCTTCAATTCGATAGTCCTACCAGCGCTCTGCTATGGTAGTGAAACCTGGTCTCTAACAAAAGCAAGCAGAGAACCAACTGAGAACAGCTCACGCATCTCTTGAAAGATGATTCGTGGGCATAACTCTCAGACAACAGCGGCAGAACAAACTGCAGAATAGCAACAACCAGAGAATGTCACACATCAAGGATGTCCTACAGCACATCAACCCGCTGGGCTGGCCATATAGCTAGAAGACAAGATGAAAGATGGAGCACCATATGGTACCCGTGCGACAAAAAAGAGACATTGACGGCCCCCAACTCGGTGGCGAGATTCACTAGAAAGGCACGGCACACATGACGACTGTCCCACTGGACGAGATGCGCCCGCAATCCTGAGTTGGGAACGGCATAATGACGACCAACCCTTGGCGAAGAACAGGTCGAACTAAGCAAAAAGTTGAATGGTGAGCAACATCATTATGGTCAGATGGTTTACACCTAAGGGTTATATGAAATAATAATTGTACTGACATTAAGGTCTGCCACGTCTCATAATTTTTATATAAAAACAAAAAACCGCGAGTTTAATATTGAAACAAGAAGCAGACATTGATGGGCTGAACTGGTTGCAAATTAACGAGCAAACAGGCAGGGAAGCATTTCCTCATCATCTATGCTCCGCTACTCTTGTGGGTGCAGAGGTTCTCATATATACTTCAATCAAGTGTGCACACAAATTCAGTGTGTCTGCGTGGGAGGCAGGGGAGGCCTCCCTTTGACCACCCTTCAGACTGACCACCATTGGGCAGAGTTTCATGACCTGTTGCATGTTTGGCCCGACAATGGCTAACAGGCTACTCTTTTTTATTTTCAAGGTTCTTTTACGGTTCCTGTTGTGTACATGGGGAGCTCTGGAGTTTATCATACATCCCCGATAGGACTAGTGGTTGATCTCACCTCCCTTCAGACATTTTCAAGGTTCTTGTACGGTTCCTGTTGTGTACATGGGGAGCTCTGGAGTTTATCATACATCCCCGATAGGACTAGTGGTTGATCTCACCTCCCTTCAGACAAGGGGACGCTTGAAACGAGGGATTTCAACTACCCTATGTTTGGCGATTTTATTTCTTGAGGCGTGAGAGTTTTACCTCTCAGCTAAAGCCACCCTCGTCATCTGATACATGGTGGTCAATGTCTGACCATTGGATAGTAGAACTGCCTGGGCCTACAGCAACATCATTGACTGCGGTCTTACATTTTCAAGATAGAGTTTTAACAACCACAAGGCCACGTCAACTTCCAACATGGCAGAAGTCTCCAACATTCCAGGACATGTTCTCATATTGTTCAAACTGTCCAGGACATGTTCTCATATTGCAAGAACTTTGGCCGAGTTGATCAGCTGCAGTTTTTGATAGACAGATTGTGCTCAGTACCTAATACTTTGTTTTCATTTAACATTGATGTAAAAAACAGTGTCTACAGGACATTTTAGTCTGTCACAATAGAATCCATTATAATATGTCACAATATAATGCATCATAGTCTGTTACAATAGAATCCATCATAGTCTGTCACAATAGAATACATCATAGTTTGTCACAATAGAATGCATCATAGTCCGTCACAATAGAATCCATCATAGTCTGTCACAATAGAATGCATCATAGTCTGTCACAATAACTTTGACGCTCAAAATGAATAAACGACCTATTACCCAAGCAGAATAAAAACAAGAAAACAAAGATAAAAAGAGAGAAATAAGTCACAAAACAAAGCTTGCTGTAAGAGCACTTGTTCTATATAATCATCATAACTAGGATCAAGATGCTGAGCAGCGCATGAGCTGCAGCGGTCAGAGATCCATAGCTGACTGCTAGCATCAGGGCCAGCGAATCAGAGCTGCCAAGACCCTTCTTCACCTCCACGTGGTGATCCTGGATAACAGGCTGCAGCAGGGCAGACTGGCTAAGGAGAAGGGATCGAGAGGGAATGCTAACACGGTACTCAAAAAATGCTTGCTGAAGTCGGATGTGTTGGACCGAAAGGTGCAAATATCGCAGTCAAGCTGTAAACTACGACACAACGCATTCTGGACTACATTCTACTACTTAAGCCCTTTCAGGGCTTGGTAGAGGGAGATTGAGAACAAACGAAGCCAAGCCAAGCCATCCTAACTTATGGATGTCAATCATGTACAATGACCATGACCCAGAAAACCCGCCAGGAAGATGATCTAGCTAAGAGGCAGGGACACAGCCAGACAATATGTCCAGCCCTTTCAGAATTGACTCAAGCGATCTCCACTCCAGTGGTTTGGCCATGTCTACAGAGCCAAAGATCACCGGCTACCACAACAATCATTGGAAGCTAAAAACCAGGGATCCAGACACCCCCCGTCTTGTGCTGTGACCACACCATCAGTTGTTGTACGAGAGACCAACGACTGGGCTGTAATTGAGCCAGGGTGAAGACAGCTTGGTAGGAGTAACTGGCAAACTTCCAGTTCTCAAAGGGACGACTGGCGTACGAGCGATCAGGTCCCCAGTTGGTGCAGGATTTTTGGTATCGCAAAACAGTTTCTGGGGTCGACAAAATTTGGTACCAGAAAAATCTGGGAAAGTAACATCGGCCTGTGTGATATTGAACACATCACCATTAGTGCGTCATTGGTCAAGAAAAATATGGGCCTAACACCAGATTCTCAATATCCCAAACTGGCGCATTCTTCTCCTTCTTCTGTGTTCGTATTCAATCTCCCGTTACCAAGACCTGAACAGGGTTTTGCAAGTAGCAGGATGTAGCCCGGAGAACGTTGTGTCATTAGTTTACAGCTTCACTGCGATATTTGCACCTTTTGGTCAGACACATCTGTTTTCGGCGGAAACCAATGACCATTTTCAGCCATTCCATATCAGTTTGTGGCCTACTTAGACACTTGCCTTTGTAGTTTTATTATGTGGCTTGCCATTTTAGCTTAATCTTCTCAACATTAATGTATTTTATTTTGAATAAAACTTATAGAAATAAGAAACCCCAGATCTGGGTCTGGGTGGGAAAAAAAAATCAGCCACATTATCCATGACTAGAAAGGGTTAAGTGTGCATGCATTTCCAACAACCAAAGCGTTTTGCTAGAACAGTATGTTTATACTATTTCATACAAAATCTCAGAGACACTTGACCGGCACCGAGTTTCTTTGTCCGGTCACGTTGTACGGCTGGACCAGGAAACCCCGGCCTACAAGTCCATCCTCAGCACCAAAAGTCTTCCACCGACCAGCTAGAGGCGCAGAAAAGGCTGTCCCCGTACAGTATGGCTCCAGCAGATATAAACCTCCACCTCCGTCCTGGAACCACGCCGCAACGTGCCTCAGACGTCTAAGCGAACACTATTATTATTATTAACAATATGTTTATTATGAATTGCCATGGAAAAAAATAATTTATCAGAAATAAACAGGATCAAGAACAGACGGCCTACCTACTTCACAGAACCAACAGCAGAAAAGCTGTGTCGATATCCGAGTATCCGGATGGATGGGCATCCACATAATGTCTGCTTTGTGTCAACAACTGTTGCCACCAGGTTTTCACCACAATATAATAGCTCTATCTCTACACAGAGAACTTTTATATCTCTACACAGAGAACTTTTATATCTCTACACAGAGAACTTTTATATCTCTACACAGAGAACTTTTATATCTCTACACAGAGAACTTTTATATCTCTACACAGAGAACTTTTATATCTCTACACAGAGAACTTTTATATCTCTACACAGAGAACTTTTATATCTCTACACAGAGAACTTTTATATCTCTACACAGAGAACTTTTATATCTCTACACAGAGAACTTTTATATCTCTACACAGAGAACTTTTATATCTCTACACAGAGAACTTTTATATCTCTACACAGAGAACTTTTATATCTCTACACAGAGAACTTTTATATCTCTACACAGAGAACTTTTATATCTACATAGAGAACTATTCTATATATACACGGAGAACTATTCTGTATCTACACAGAGAACTATTCTGTATCTACACAGAGAACTATTCTGTATCTACACACAGAACTATTCTGTATCTACACAGAGAACTATTCTGTATCTACACACAGAACTATTCTGTATCTACACAGAGAACAAAATTATGCTGCAAACAGTCTTCTAAAATCTCCGTCCATCTTTATTGAAATGTTCACAGAAAAGAATTATATTTCACAAAAACAAGCACAAAATTGAGGTGCCGCGGGATATTATGTGCAATCACAAAGTGCAGTAAACATAATAATGCCATGTTCAAAAAATACAGAATAAATACTTGAATAATAAAAAGTCAATGAACAGACACAGCAAACATTATTTTTCAAGAAGTATACATGCTGACCTACTTCTTGTGAGTATGTGTTGATATTTACAACGATGAACGAGGAGATGGCTATCACAGAAATGCGCATAAGTCCGTCCGTCGTGTGAGTGAAGTCTAAACAACTGTCCTTGACATTGTTACTCCCACATGTTTGTTCAGGTCACACAGGACTATTTTACTCTAAGGGAGCTAACTCCTGATGGATTCTTATCTAATAATGACTACTGGGGGGGGGGGCTAGCTGCCAATTACTTGCAAATCGGGCGGCTTATCTCCGTAACAATATTTCACATTTGAGTCTCTGTACGAGTTTTCATGTTGGACGCTCTGAAATGAGAAACCAATGTCAAACAGTGAGGACTTAAGCAATGAGTATTGGGTACCAATTGAACACACATAATAGGATCAGACTACCTCAGTTTAGTCAGGGTTGGGTACCAATTGAATCCACATAATAGGATCAGACTAGCTCAGTTTAGTCAGGGTTGGGTACCAATTGAATCCACATAATAGGATCAGACTACCTCAGTTTAGTCAGGGTTGGGTACCAATTGAATCCACATAATAGGATCAGACTACCTCAGTTTAGTCAGGGTTGGGTACCAATTGAATCCACATAATAGGATCAGACTAGCTCAGTTTAGTCAGGGTTGGGTACCAATTGAATCCACATAATAGGATCAGACTAGCTCAGTTTAGTCAGGGTTGGGTACCAATTGAATCCACATAATAGGATCAGACGAGCTCAGTTTACAGTCTTCTTCTTCTGCATTCATTCTCAAACTTCCATTACCAAGCCCTGAACAGGAAGTAGTCCGGAGAACGAAATGAGTTGTGTCGCTAGTTTACAACTACTAGACTGTGATATTTGCACCTTTCGGTCCGACACATCATCCGTCTTTGGTGGACAAGCTCATTTTAGACTAAGCCAACTACTTCGGTTGGAGCGGGTAAGGAATGTTAATGGCTTCTCAGGTGAAGTTTCCACGTGTTTGTGGTCCTGTCTCATGTTCGTGGTCCTGTCATGTGTTTGTGGTCCTGTCTCATGTTTGTGGTCCTGTCACGTGTTCGTGGTCCTGTCTCATGTTCGTGGTCCTGTCATGTGTTCGTGGTCCTGTCTCATGTTCGTGGTCCTGTCTCATGTTCGTGGTCCTGTCACGTGTTCGTGGTCCTGTCAAGATAATTTGACAGTGTGAGTTTACTAAAGCCTATAGAATCACCTGATTGGTGTTGTGGTAGAGCACTGACTTTTCATGGTAAAGGTACTGGGTTCAACTAGCCATTACCGGTACACTCCAGTCAACACAGCTGTAAATGGATACCCAGCTCAATGTGAGGGAAGGAAAAGCAACTAGCCACTCCCCCCTATTAACAAGATCTGGCCTCACACAACGAAATCGTTAACACTTCATCCCTGACAGCACTGTCTGTTATGGAACTACCTTGATCTGTTACCACCTTCAATACACTCCACTGTGAAAACATAATCACACTCTACTGTGACAACATCACACTTTTTCACACTCCGTTGTGGGTATGTGTTTGGATTTGTGTGTCTGGGGTATGTGTTTAGATTTGTGTGTCCGATTATGTGTTTAGATTTGTGTGTCTGGGGTATGTGTTTAGATTTGTGTGTCCGGGTATGCGTTTGGATTTGTGTGTCTGGGGTATGTGTTTAGATTTGTGTGTCCGAGTATGTGTTTAGATTTGTGTGTCTGGGGTATGTGTTTAGATTTGTGTGTCTGGGGTATGTGTTTGGTTTTGTGTGTCTGGGGTATGTGTTTAGATTTGTGTCTGGGGTATGTGTTTAGATTTGTGTCTGGGGTATGTGTTTAGATTTGTGTGTCTGTGGTATCTGTTTGGGTTTGTGTGTCTGGGGTATCTGTTTGGGTTTGTGTGTCTGGAGTATGCGTCTGGGTATGTGTCTGGGTTTGTGTGTCTGGGGTATGTGTCTGGGTTTGTGTATCTGGGATATGTGTTTGGATTTGTGTTTCTTGGGTATGTGTCTGGGTTTGTGTGTCTGGGGTATGTGTTTGGATTTGTATGTCCGGGTATGTGTTTGGATTTGTGTGTCCGGGTAGGTGTTTGGATTTGTGTCTGGGGTATGTGTTTAGATTTGTGTCTGGGTTTGTGTGTCTGGGGTATGTGTCTGTGTTTGTGTGTCTGGGGTATGTGTCTGTGTTTGTGTGTCTGGGGTATGTATTTGGATTTGTGTGTCCGGGTATGTGTTTGCATTTGTGTCTGGGGTATGTATTTAGATTTGTGTGTCTGGGGTATGTATCTGGGTTTGTGTGTCTGGGGTATGTGTTTGTATTTGTGTGTCTGGGGTATGTGTTCAGATTTGTGTGTCTGGGGTATGTGTTTGGATTTGTGTGTCTGGGGTATGTGTTTGGATTTGTATGTCTGGGATATGTGTTTAGATTTTTGTGTCTGAGGTATGTGTCTGGGTTTGTGTGTCTGGGGTGTGTATTTGAGTTTGTGTGTCTGGGTTTGTGTGTCTGATTATGTGTTTAGATTTGTATGTCTGGGTTTGTGAGTCTGGGTTTGTGTGTCTGGGGTATGTGTTTAGATTTGTGTGTCTGGGGTATGTGTTTAGATTTGTGTGTCTGTGGTATGTGTTTAGATTTGTGTGTCTGGGGTATGTGTTTAGATTTGTGTGTCTGGGGTATGTGTTTAGATTTGTATGTGTGGGTTTGTGTGTCTGGGGTATGTGTTTGGGTTTGTGTCTGGGGTATGTGTTTAGATTTGTATGTCTGGGTTTGTGTTTCTGGGGTATGTGTGTCTGGGGTATGTGTCTGGATTTGTGTGTCCGGGGTACGTGTCTGGTATCTACTTCCTGTCCCAGCACATTTGTTTTGTTAAGACCTATTGTGAGACCTAAATCTTTGCAAGCCTGAGAGAAGCGGTCCAGAGAGTGAGGCTGATGACTAGCGCAGCTTCTACCTCACTTTAATCCTCACACAGCGCAAGTGACATCATCACGACAAAAAACTGGCTGATGATGTCACCATCATCGCTTGCGATGGCCGACTAACCCAGCAAAGAATTTGTAAATTCATTCATTTGTTTTCATATCGTCATGGTTACGATCAAATACAAGACACCACTAGAAACAACAAGAGACATCGGACAACAGTTGAACAACTTGGCAGGACAGCGGTCTATCCTAATCTACAGGACACAAAACTTAACAGACATTACATCAGACAACAGTTAAACAACTTGGCAGGACAGCGGTCTATCCTAATCTACAGGACACAAAACTTAACAGACATTACATCAGACAACAGTTAAACAACTTGGCAGGACAGCGGTCTATCCTAACCTACAGGACACAAAACTTAACAGACATTACATCAGACAACAGTTAAACAACTTGGCAGGACAGCGGTCTATCCTAATCTACAGGACACAAAACTTAACAGACATTACATCAGACAACAGTTAAACAACTTGGCAGGACAGCGGTCTATCCTAATCTACAGGACACAAAACTTAACAGACATTACATCAGACAACAGTTAAACAACTTGGCAGAACAGCGGTCTATCCTAACCTACAGGACACAAAACTTAACAGACATTACATCAGACAACAGTTAAACAACTTGGCAGGACAGCTGTCTATCCTAACCTACAGGACACAAAACTTAACAGACATTACATCCGACAACAGTTAAACAACTTGACAGGACAGCGGTCTATCCTAACCTAGAGGACACAAAACTTCTCAAAAGATATTACCAAAGAGGATGTCCTGCACTTTGCCAAGCATAGATCAAAGATGTTCTCCACTTCACTGAGGAACAAGTTGTAGGGAGCCTCCAAGTTCTCCTTCAGAATATTACTGAGCAAGTTTTGCTGGGGAAGATAGAATTAGCAATGATACAAGATGCACAATTAAGGGAAGAAAGAATTAGCAATGTTAAAAGATGCATAATTAAAAGAAGAAAGAATTAGCAATGATTCAAGATGCATAATTAAGAGAAGAAAAAATTAGCAATGATTCAAGATGCATAATTAAGAGAAGAAAGAATTATCTGGTCTTGCTGAGGTGCATTCCCCCTGTAAGTATATGGACAGAGATGATATTAGCCAATGACACCTCTAGGATGTTGACACTGGATATGGACAGAGATGATATTAGCCAATGACACCTCTAGGATGTTGACCTTGGATATGGACAGAGATGATATTAGCCAATGACACCTCTAGGATGTTGACACTGGATATGGACAGAGATGACATTAGCCAATGACACCTCTAGGATGTTGACCTTGGATATGGACAGAGATGATATTAGCCAATGACACCTCTAGGATGTTGACCTTGGATAAGGACAGAGATGATATTAGTCAATGACACCTCTAGGATGTTGACCTTGGATATGGACAGAGATGATATTAGCCAATGACACCTCTAGGATGTTGACACTGGATATGGACAGAGATGATGTTAGCCAATGACATCTCTAGGATGTCGACGCTGCAAGGGATGAACTTGGCAATCCCCAGGCTCGAATAAAATTTTAAAATCAATCATGTGTCGATCCATCACGGGAGCCGGTGATAACAGAGGAGTGTGTACAGCTAGCAGACTAATGGAATCATTGTTCGCTGAGGAAGACTGAGCACCTATGTCTGCCTCAAGTGAAGAGAATAATGATCAAATTTGACATCCAATAAAGTAGAGTGTAGAAAAACATGTACATCCCACCAAACAAAGTGTAAAAGATTAGGTATCGTCTAGCAGAGACTTACAGTTTTTGGCTGCAGACAACAGGATACACAATATTCGTAGACACTGCAGCAACCATTGGACAGACAAGTATCACATGTCTGATGTTTCGTTAGAGGGTGTTTCGGGTTACAACAGTTGTTGATTCCAACATGCTCCCTCCGACACACGCAACCTGCATAAATAACAAACAAAATACTTCAATTTAAAGTGGATGAACTTCATAGTGGATGTTTGAGAGCGGACAACTTCATAGTGGATGTCTGAAAGTGGACGAACTTCATAGTGGATGTTTGAGAGTGGACGAACTTCATAGTGGATGTTTGAGAGCGGACAACTTCATAGTGGATGTCTGAAAGTGGATAACATAGTGGATGTCTGAAAGCGGATAACATAGTGGATGTTTGAGAGCGGACAACTTCATAGTGGATGTTTGAGAGCGGACAACTTCATAGTGGATGTCTGAAAGTGGATAACATAGTGGATGTTTGAGAGTGGACGAACTTCATAGTGGATGTTTGAGAGTGGACGAACTTCATAGTGGATGTTTGAGAGTGGACGAACTTCATAGTGGATGTTTGAGAGTGGACGAACTTCATAGTAGATGTTTGAGAGTGGACGAACTTCATAGTGGATGTTTGAGAGTGGACGAACTTCATAGTGGATGTCTGAGAGTGGACGAACTTCATAGTGGATGTCTGAGAGTGGACGAACTTCATAGTGGATGTTTGAGAGTGGACGAACTTCATAGTGGATGTTTGAGAGTGGACGAACTTCATAGTGGATGTTTGAGAGTGGACGAACTTCATAGTGGATGTCTGAGAGTGGACGAACTTCATAGTGGATGTCTGAGAGTGGACGAACTTCATAGTGGATGTCTGAGAGTGGACGAACTTCATAGTGGATGTTTGAGAGTGGACGAACTTCATAGTGGATGTTTGAGAGTGGACGAACTTCATAGTGGATGTTTTAGAGTGGATGAACTTCATAGTGGATGTCTGAGAGTGGACGAACTTCATAGTGGATGTTTGAGAGTGGATAACATAGTGAATGTTTGAGAGTGGACGAACTTCATAGTGGATGTTTGAGAGTGGACGAACTTCATAGTGGATGTTTGAGAGTGGATAACATAGTGGATGTTTGAGAGTGGACGAACTTCATAGTGGATGTCTGAGAGTAGACGAACTTCATAGTGGATGTCAAATCAAAGGTCAGGAGAGTTCAGGATCACTGGCGGAGTAAGACAGGGGAACATTCTATCACCGAACCTTTTCATACTCCTCATGGATGAAGTCATCAAAGCCTGCAAGGAACGGACAAAAAAGTTTGAAGTAGGGTACTGGAAGATGAGACCAAGTTACATATCGGAACTAGCATTTGCAGATCACGTGGCCTGATCATGAAATCTGAAGCACATCTCCAGATCAACTTGCAGGTCTGGGAAGAAGAGAGGAATGCACATCAGCAACTCCAAAACAAAAACCATGGTGATCGCCAGAGATGAGAAGAGACATCACATAACCCTGGGAACACGAGCACTGGAGCAGGTCAGCAACTTTAAATATCTAGGAGTGGTAATAGACAGCAGAGGAGGAATCAAAGAGGAGTTAACTGCACGAAGGGCAGCAGCAGGTAGACTGTTCCAGGCAATAAACAGAGGTTTCCTCAGTAGAAGAGAAATAAGCAGGAAAACAAAGATGGATGTATACCGCTCGACCTATGTGCCTGTCCTGACATATGGATGTGAGTCATGGGCAATGACTACAGCCCAAGAAAGGCAATTACAAACTTCAGAAATGAGGTACCTAAGAAAGGCGGTTCAGGTGACGAAAAGGGACAAGATCCGTCCCAACTAGTGGTTTGGCCATGTCTGTAGAATGGAAGAAGATCGGATACCAAGACGGTCATGGGAGATAAAAAGTCAAGGATGCAGACTCCCAGGAAGTCCCAAAGTTCACTGGGAAGACAACATAAGTGACGAGGGCTGGATTGGAAAGCGGCCAGGAAAAAGACGGCGGATAGAACAGTATGGCATTCTCTCTAGCAAACCTCTACACCTCATGGTAGAAGAGGAGCGACTAAGTAAGTAAGTTAATGCCATAGAAACAGCTGAACATACTGCTCTTTTGATTGTAGAGAGTTCCAACTTCATCATGTACAGTTAAACAAAAACAAGTGATTTTGAAATTTGTTTTGATTTATGGAAAGGATTTCTTCTGTTTTTTACTTGGATTTGAAGATTCACCTTTAATTAAAAATGGGATTTTTCTGAGGTAGATCTATTTAGTTTGTTTATAATTACGTTTATAGCCGAAGTGACAGACGTAGCCATTACGGTAAACCCCAATAGTAGTATTAGTACCGTCTTTCGGGCAATTTGTTTTCTTTCTAAGCCAAGCGACGCCGATACTGGGTGAGTCTATGTTTGTGCTATTTTACACCACAATCACCTTCATTTTCTTGTATCTCAGAAACTACCATACACACAATAACACAAGTATAACAAGTTTTCTTTATTAATGTATGTTTCTAGACACACAACAAACAAACAAATATTTTATAATAAAAACAAAAGATAAGAGGTTTTTAAAATCAACAACCATGCCGTGAGCTAACATGCTGAAAAATCAAGCAGACGCAGAAAAAAGACGTCATTTTTTAATCTTGTATGGTAAAGGTTAATGAGAAAATACACAATTTGAGCAGACGTGAGAATTCATAGGCGTCTCAGTTTTTGCAGACCATGCGCATGGTGCTGAATGTGGAGATCCTGGGCTGCCCAAACTGCAGGATCCCCCTCTCGGCCTCGCAGGTGTAATCCAAAGCATGACAATTTGACACCAGCTCAGCTGCAGGAGTTGCCGGAACGAGTTCGCAATTTTCCGCCTTAAGTGCTACCAGTCTGGATTTTCTGTGTGGGTTTACTCCCGTAGTCCTACCCTCTCCTGAGGTTTCCACAAGGCAGTGGAGTTGTTGCTCGCAGATGCTAGTTACTCGAGACATCAGATGATACTCTCATCGCCCCAAGACTAGCCAGCACTCTCTGGGACTTGTGGGTTTATTGTTTGTTTGCGTTCGCCTTATTTATCTATTCCCCAAGGCGTGTGTGCGTTACACTGTGGTTTTTATTTTGCGCCTGTCGGCCCAGTGCATCCGACTTCAGCATGCATTTTTATGTAAGGGTCTGCTTCCTCCTGCATTTTCTAAGGGTTTGCTTCCCCGGGGTAACGGCCGGTGCTGTGATGGGGATCGAACCCAGCACCTTCTGGTTGTGAGCCGTGCCACTTAACCACTAGGCCACGCCGTCCCCTGACTTGTGGGTTTAAAATCAGAGTTCCTCCTCTCCTAGGTGAACTGCCTGAATAGGCTAACAAGCTTCGTCTACCCGGGTTTAGAGTCAGAGTTACTTTCTCTTAGACCGGCTGCCAACCAAGGCTAATGAGCCCAATCTGCCCGCCGGGTACTCGGTCGTTCCCCCACAGCAGGCTCTGTAAGAAACAGGGGTCCCCCTCATGAAGGTGCTGCTGGGGACACAATAATGTAGGAGAGGCCATTGGCATGGAAACTCCTGAACGGCAAGCTGAACAGTGAATTCAGAGGCTATATCAGACGCTTCACTTTCCTTTAACGAGCGGGATGCCGATTGTAATATACACAAAGACCCCAGCGGACCACTCGGGACTAATGCCACGTCACACAGTTAGTCGACTCTTGCGACTTTGTGTATGACAGGGACAAGAATAGCAGCACTGTCGCACAGATAGCATGTCGTAAGAGGTGACTAACTGTGACATGAGATAACACAGGACATGTTAACAGCAGCATAGATGGCGTCTAACAGGCTGCAGGTTTACTTTCATTTAGTGTTTGGGTCTATTAACGTGGACTCACACATCGGTTAACCACCCTCCACGGCACACATGTCCCAACTCAGCGAAGAAATAAGCTGCTCAAGCCTAGTCCGATGAAGCAGGAAATCCTCCTCCCTGCTACATCCAGCTTATACCAAAGCTGGGACCTGAACAGGGGCATCTGTCCCGGTAGAAGTAGAGGTCGACTAAGTGGGACCTGTACAGGGATCTCTGCCCGTGTAAAAGTAGAGGTCGACTAAGTGGGACCTGCACAGGAGTATCTGCCTGTGTAGAAGTAGAGGTCAACTAAGACACTATTATTATATCACTCTATTATGAATAATTGCTGTGATCTATAATTCAATTCTGTATCTTTAATTCTAATGCAAACACATGTTAGTTTCCTTATTGAGGTTTGAATGAATGTATAAAAGAAATGAACAGCCCCTGGGGGGCTTTGTCAATTAGGTCAGACGATACAGAGTTAAAAACCTAACAACCAACAATCACTATGATGTTTATTCCGATTACTGAGGTCCATGGAGAATTTATAGGGCTGGGGAATAAAGGCCGTTTGCTGCTGCAGTCATGGTACACTGTACAGGCTTGGTGTTTAATTTGACTTCTGAAAGAAAAAGTGTAGAACTAACAAGGATGCTTAACTCATGTCCTGCGTCTAGATGCTGCAGTGAATGAGCTGTCAACAGCCAACTACTCACGGCTGGCTACTTGCATCAGGGTCAGTGAACCAGAGCTGATAGGAGTCAGCGACTCATAGCTGGCCACTTGCATTAGGGTCAGCGAACCAGAGCTAACCAAGACCCTATTCCGCCTCCACATGGGTGCACTTGGAACAGGCTGCACTAGTCACTAGTGTAGTCTGGTCAAGGGATATGGAATACAGAGGGAAGGCAAACTTAGTACCTAAAAAGGCCAATTGAAATTAGATGTGCCAGGCCAAAAGGTGCAGATATTGCAGCAACGCTGTAAACTACGACACAATGTCTCGCATCCTTTTCCTGAAGATGATATCCAACTTGTTCCGTCAGCAACTCCTCTACAAGGTTAAAAATAAACTTAAATTTCAAGCAACAACAACATGCTATCTTGTCCACCTTGTTTCCTAAGTCAAAGTGCAATGTGTTGTGTTTTTCACATAATGGCCCAATGCATCCGACTTCAGCACCAATTTGTTTAAGGGGCAAAGCGCTTTTGAAATTATTTTTTTGTGTGAAAAATATTGATTTGTCAAATTGTTAATTTTTATGAAGTTCGACATTAATAGAATCGTTTACATTTAAAATAATGTTATTTTGCAAGCTTATTGACATTTAAAAATTAATTATAAACACCCTACCCCCGGTTCTAAAGTTGACCTACTTTAAAAAGATACCGAAAACCGATGATAAAACACAATGTTTGACACATAGCAACAGCTTTTTCAAAAAAAGTATAATGGGTCAGATTATATATCATAATGATCGGGGTCCAAAGTTCTCTTCAAATTATTTCATTCGAAAGCAAATGCTAGAATTGTCTAAACGATACGATACTTCAAATATAACGACTGATGCGATACTTCATTGTTTTGATTATTTTAATCTTTCTGATTGGTCGAAAAAGGTATCGTCCATGGGAAAAAAAAAGTCGTGCATGCGCAAAAGAGGGGTTTTTCAATTCCTTGTCGGTCATTGTTTCAAAACTGTCCCAGCATTTAGAAACAGCAAAATGCCAAAGAAAGGACACAGCAACTACAACAAGCGTGCTCACCAAAAACCTAGAGGAATTCACGCTCGAAACTAAGAGAACCTCTAAATTCAAGGTAAGTTTACTGAATTATGTTTATTATTTATGACCACGTTGTTTTGTACCTTGCCTTGCTTCAATATTTAATTCAAAAAGAGCTCTACGCTATTCAAGAAATATTATTCTGTGTAGATTGTGTACGTACTTATTCAGTAAGTTACTCACTCTAAGTATTACTTTAATATCTGCTATATTACTAGAGTTACGAGTACACATTTAATACTAGAGTTACGAGTACACATTTATTACTAGAGTTACGAGTACACATTTATTCCTAGAGTTACGAGTACACATTTATTACTAGACATTAATAGTTAGAATGCCTGTGTAAATTTCTGAATACATCGTGAAAGTTTAGAAAGATAGTTTAGTCTTAGATAGGACAGAATGTTACATGTGAGAATGTCAAACTGCCATTTATTTTGAAAACAAATTGGGCTGTTTGTGCCATGCGAATGTGTGCTTTGTTAATGTGAGTTTATTTGTCATTGTATTTGACATTAATGGGTATGGGTCATTTTCTGTATTCCAGTTCAACTGTGGATGCTGAAGTCAGTGAGCATACAAGGTGCTGTTGAAACTATAGAACTCCCAAAGTGGTTAAAGAGCGGAGCCGATTTTTGATGTGTACAAGAATCTTACTCAAGGGATACTGAACCTAAACAGTGATCAGTATACTTTAATCCATCAAAGTTTTCTACATTATCTTGTTTCCACAGTTGGATGTAGAAATTGCAGAAGCAATAATCTTCAGTTGATTACAAATAACCAAATGGTCTTGCTGTTCTTATACAAATTCTCTGTCCAGATTGTGAGTCAGCATGACATCAACTATAGGACGGACAGTCATTGGTTGTAATGACCATGGTATGACATCAACTGTAGGACAGTCATTGGTTGTCATGACCATGGTATGACATCAACTGTAGGACAGTCATTGGTTGTAATGACCATGGTATGACATCAACTGTAGGACAGTCATTGGTTGTAATGACCATGGTATGACATCAACTGTAGGACAGTCATTGGTTGTAATGACCATGGTATGACATCAACTGTAGGACAGTCATTGGTTGTCATGACCATGGTATGACATCAACTGTAGGACAGTCATTGGTTGTCATGACCATGGTATGACATCAACTGTAGGACAGTCATTGGTTGTCATGACAACGGTATTGGCTATGCAATGTTGCAGTCATTGCTGTCCACCATGAACGTAAAGAACCAGATGCACCACAAATCATTTTACAAGGTATCCAAAACTGTTAGTATCGCAGCAGAAGAAGCAATGTGTCAAGCAGCTCATGTAGTTGCAGAAAGAGCAGCAGCTACAGGCCCCCCCCCCCCCCCCCCCCCAGGCCGTGTCAAAAGTAACACAGGGCGTCCTATCATCGTCGTGTCTTAATACGGTACATGGCAAAAACGTGGTCTTTCATCGCACAACGGAGTTGGTGTTGCCATTGACGTTGACAGTCGCCTAGTTTTAGATACTCAGGTCATCAGCAATTATTGCAAAATATGTGCAGTTGGTCCAAAGCCAGGTTCTCCTGAGTTTATGAATTGGATGCACAAACCTCAATGCCAGCAGAATGTAGATTGTTCTTCAAATGCAATGGAGACTGTGGCAGCAAGGATTATTTATTCAAGGTCAGTTGACAAAAAGATCTCATTTATGGGACTATGCTTTGTGACGACGATGCAAAGGCATTCAATGAAGTCCACAATTCTAAATGCTTTGACATTGAGATAAAAAGAGGATTCCATCAACCACATAGCGAAAAGGATGTTTAATGCTCTTAGCAATTTGAAGAAAACAAATGAGTCACTAAATCTTAAACTGACCACGTCGTCAATCGAACAAATTACAAACACATATGCCAACAATTTAAAAGACAGTCCCATTGATGTTACAACAATTAACCGAGAAGTGTTAGCTGGGTTTTTTCACACGATGAGCACTGACAATGCACCCAACCATAGACTTTGTCCAGAGGGTGAAAATTCCTGGTGCCTCTTCCAGAAAACTCTGAAGACATGGTTGCGCGAACAACATTGGCATACTCATCTACCCAATTGTGACAAGGCTGAAAGATACAAATCTCCTCCTGCAAAAATGGGTACGCAGAATGCCAATGAAAGTTTCAACTCATTGATTTGGCAGCACTGCCCTAGAACAACATTTGCTTCACTATCAGCGGTAGAGCCGGCAACTTCCTTTGCCACTCTATCTTTCAACTGTGGTCCTGTAGGGCTAAAAATGGTAACGGACAGAATTGAACCGGAATGGGGTGTTGTAAATCACACACATGCTACTCGAATGCTGAACACAAAATTCTATGATTCAAAAAGACGAACATTGGGTGTAACAAAGTGGAAAAGGAAAAAACTGTAAAAAAAGGCGTATTGGACGAGAATACCAGCACGAGTTAGCAGAAGGTGAAACATATGTTGCTGGTGCATTTAACAATTAATTGTATTTGCAAATGACTATGTATATGTTGCTTAATTAAAAAAACAATGCAAGAAGACTTTTTTTTGTTATTAAACTTATTTTTATTTGCTTTCAAAGTTTAAAATTGAATTATCTCAAAATCTTTTTTTCCCATTTGTTTGGTATCTGAAACCCTAAAATCTCAGCTAATATTGATGTTGGAAACATGCAATTTGATGTGTACATTTCTAATATACTTTTGTTGGTAATGTTTTAAAGAAAAGCTAATTTGGTCAGAGATATTTTATTAAAAAACATTTTTTATGCCAAATGTTGATGTATTTTGTAAACTTTTTGTAGAGCTCAAATAGAAAAAAATATATTTTTGAACCTTTCTCATAAAATAAATATGCCCTTTCCCCAGAAAAATGCTTAACATTTATGGATCATTCATTTTATTTTTAATACATGTTTTTTTTTTTTAAATTGAAGGTATTTGCAAGCAAGCATTTTTTCAAGGTCACCGCAGTTATCATGGCAACCGAGTATTCTTTTCTTTTTTTTTTAAACCTGCAAATATATCTACATTCATAGCCTAACATTGCCATTATCAAATATTAGGTCTGATTTTATTAATAAAGAAAAAAATAATTTTGGTAGCCTGACCCCTTTACATGTTTACTTCTCACAGAGGTATGGCCTAGCTATTTCATGAATCCAAATACAAGCAACACTAGCTGTGCGGTGACCTGCATCGCCACGCCTCTCCTTATTATACTTGAAGTGGTTAAGCTGTCAACCTCGTGTTTAGATGATGTGGGTTCGACTCCAGACTCCATCGTCTTTTTCACAGGTGCTTGATGCGGAGTCCCCTGCATCTCGTAGTCGCCCCTAGTTGTCTTTTCCTTGACTTGCCACTGGGGTCGGGCGGCTCGAGACAAAAGAGTGAGGATAAAAAGTAGTGCAGTTAATCTTTACTAAAAAATAGTGCTAGCAAAAAAAATTATGCCATCATCGTCTACGATGGACGGCGGCCTTTGTCACCAACAAACAAAGAAAATATGCCTCATTCACAATTTACCTCTCTGGTCAACAATGAGCCAACGGCCTTGTCTGGAGTTTCTACACTTAACAGTTTCTGTATCATTGGATTCCTCAGATTGGTGCCACTGGAACGGTTGCCGCAGGGTCCTCTTTGACTCGTACTCCGTCAGAATGTAATCTGATGACTGATCAGTGTAAACATGCAATTGTCAATCATTCAAAAAGTAAACAAGCTAAAAATGTACTGTCAACACTTCCTACAATGAAAAGGCATACGGCAGCGCATGAGCTGCAGTGGTCAGCGACCCATAACTGATTGCTAGCGTCAGGGCCAGCGAACCAGAGCTGCCAAGACCCTTCTACACCTCCATGAGGTGATCCTGGATAACAGGCTGCAGCAGGGCAGACTGGCTAAAGAGAAGGGATCGAAGAGGGAATGCTAACCCGGTACTAAAAAAATGCTTGCTGAAGTCGGATGTGTTGGACCGAAAGGTGCAAATATAGCAGTCAAGCTGTAAACTACGACACAACGCATTCCGTTCTCTGGACTATTTTCTGCTACTTAAGCCCTTTCAGGGTTTGGTAGCGGAAGATTGAGAACGAACGAAGCCAAACCAAGCCAAAAGGCATACTAACTAGCTTTAGAACTCTTGGGAACGCATGGATGCAATGCTGCGGGTCCAAAGTCCTATCACAACAATATTTTGATTAAGTCCTGGGTAAAACAATGCACAGCTTAACAAAACCTGGCAAGATAAACGATTAGCCATATGCACGAAGATCAGATTAATGTGTATATTGGTCCTGCGAATATTCCTCTATGCTTGTGAGACATGGACAGTTACAGCTGACCTGCAGCGGAGGATACAGTTCTAGGAGATGAGATGTTATGTTTTTCACGTACAAAGATCGAGTTACAAATCAGGAAATACGAGATAGAATTACAACAGCAATAGGGCCTTTTGAAGACTTCTTGTAACTGTTAAAAGAAGGAAACTCACTTGGTACAGTCACATATCGAGATCAAATGGACTTGTAAATACAATCCTCCACAGAAAGGTGCAAGGCAGACGACGAAGATGTCCTCCCAACAAGGGGTGGGAGTACAACATAAAAGAATGGACTAGTTTCCAACCATAGGAGGCACAGGAAGTGGCTGCTGACAGAGAAGGGTGGCATGGGGTTATGAGGATGTCTTCATGCAACAACCTCACTGGTTACGGGATGACCTGACCTGAACACAATGACTTACACATCATGTGTCCAAAAGATTTAAAATCAGAAAGAATCGCATGTGGTGGGGCCAAACAAACAGTGCAAAATGTTCTCCCAATATGCCGTCTTCACAAGTGGGGCAGAGCGACCATGTCTTCAGCACATTCGGCAGATAAATTTCACAGCGCAGAGTGAAGTCTGAGATATAGACTGCTAGTTTTATGAAAAGAAGTAAATGTTATTTGAGGGGAGCAAATGTAGTTTTTATAGGGAAGTAAATGTTGTTATTGTGGGGAAATAAATGTAGTTATTAGAGGGAAGTAAATGTAGCTATTATAGGAAAATAAATGTAGTTATAATAATATACTCTTTTTGTGAATTTATGTTTAGGGTGTTTCAATAATGGTGACAGCTGGTATGCAATCACATTTGCTTTTTGGCACCTGATCTCAATCTCTCTATCTAAACCTCCATCCTGTGTGAAAACACTGGCCAAGTACCTGATCTCAATCTCTCTAAACCTCCATCCCGTGTGAAAACACTGGCCAAGTACCTGATCTCAATCTCTCTAAACCTCCATCCTGTGTGAAAACACTGGCCAAGTACTTGATCTCAATCTCTCTATCTAAACCTCCATCCTGTGTGAAAACACTGGCCAAGTACCTGATCTCAATCTCTCTATCTAAACCTCCATCCTGTGTGGAAACACTGGCCAAGTAGCTGATCTCAATCTCTCTATCTAAACCTCCATCCTGTGTGAAAACACTGGCCAAGTACCTGATCTCAATCTCTCTATCTAAACCTCCATCCTGTGTGGAAACACTGGCCAAGTAGCTGATCTCAATCTCTCTATCTAAACCTCCATCCTGTGTGAAAACACTGGCCAAGTACTTGAACTCCTGCACTTGTTTGATCTTGGTCCCGTTTACCATAATGTTCATATTTTCAAGTGATCTGCTTATCTGCATAGTTTCTGTATTGGATGTATTCATTCTCATACTGTATCTTATGCAGACAGAGTTGAGCGCAGTCAGATGTTGCTGTAGATCTTCTTCACTCTCGTAAAGTAGACATTGATCACTGCAAATATTAGTTAATTTAACTGACCAGTTAATTAATGTTTAACCAAGTTAATTAATGGATCGCTGTAAATTATCTATATTTCACTCTTCATCTCGGCTGAATAAGGTGTCAGTGTGAGTCAGACTCAGCGATGTTATTGTCAAGATTTAAGAAGAAATACTAGCAGATAAAGAAGTGATACGATGATTCTGCACGGTGGGGCTGAAGATGCAAAACAGAGAATGAGCTGACAGTTGCCAATGACTCATAACTGGCAGCTTGCTTCAGGGTCAGCAAACCAGAGCTGACCAAGACCCTATTCTGCCTCCAAGCAACGGCCCTGAAAACAGGCTGCAGTAGTGCAATCTGGATATGAGCATAGGGATAGCAGTGGGGAGGTAAACCCAGTATCTACCCAAAACAACCAGCTATAAATCAGATGTGTTGTGTAGAAAGGTGCAAATATCACAGCCTCGCTGTAAACTGACATCTTTTTTTCCCGAATGAACACTGAAGAAGATACTGCACAGTGTATGACTGACATGAACTATTATAGACAAGAAATTATAGATCTAACTGTTTTACTTTGAGTGTGTGTTTACTCAAGTTTACCTTACTTTGAGTGTGTGTTTACTCAAGTTTACCTTACTTTGAGTGTGTGTTTACTCAAGTTTACCTTACTTTGAGTGTGTGTTTACTCAAGTTTACCTTACTTTGAGTGTGTGTTTACTCAAGTTTACCTTACTTTGAGTGTGTGTTTACTCAAGTTTACCTTACTTTGAGTGTGTGTTTACTCAAGTTTACCTTACTTTGAGTGTGTGTTTACTCAAGTTTACCTTACTTTGAGTGTGTGTTTACTCAAGTTTACCTTACTTTGAGTGTGTGTTTACTCAAGTTTACCTTACTTTGAGTGTGTGTTTACTCAAGTTTACCTTACTTTGAGTGTGTGTTTACTCAAGTTTACCTTACTTTGAGTGTGTGTTTACTCAAGTTTACCTTACTTTGAGTGTGTGTTTACTCAAGTTTACCTTACTTTGAGTGTGTGTTTACTCAAGTTTACCTTACTTTGAGTGTGTGTTTACTCAAGTTTACCTTACTTTGAGTGTGTGTTTACTCAAGTTTACCTTACTTTGAGTGTGTGTTTACTCAAGTTTACCTTACTTTGAGTGTGTGTTTACTCAAGTTTACCTTACTTTGAGTGTGTGTTTACTCAAGTTTACCTTACTTTGAGTGTGTGTTTACTCAAGTTTACCTTACTTTGAGTGTGTGTTTACTCAAGTTTACCTTACTTTGAGTGTGTGTTTACTCAAATTCAAGTTTCCCTATGTTGTGCTGCTGTCACTTCCTTCTTAATTTAACAAAATAACTGCTCACGATGTTATCGTTTTCAAGAAACTTGACTGACAGGACTGATAAAAATCATTTTGACTAGTCGTGTCTCCACAGATCATCTTTCTTCAATATGATCATCAATGACAATTGCCGTCTAGACTATACTTTCTTAATTCTATATGTGATATCTCATCTCTGATCTCATTCTCAGATACTCATCACTCACTGACCTCGGCAAAGCCAAATTTAAATATTCAATGTCGTCAATAAAATAATGTAAACTCCCCATTTTCCCAAGTAAGAAATGTCAGTATTTCACAGACAAGTGACAATGACAACAGCTAGAGGAAAGAAGACATCTTCTTCGCATTGGATCGATTTACCATCGGATCGCCTTCCTTCCTCAACAAGCCTTCTTGACTTGAGTCACTACGTCTACAGTCTGACAGTAGTACTACTAGTACTAGTGTGTTGTTTTCGAGATGAGCCTGCTTAGCTGCATTGATTTGTATATGCAATGTGAGACTAACTCATATTCACAGTAACTTTCTACTAACCTTTGACAGTGTTGCAGACAGAAAGTAAACAAGCGAACAAATAAAAATAACGGCTAAAACCCAGCGTTTCCTCAAAACGCGAGGACACAACATTGGCATCCTAGGACAAAATCCGCCATGTAAATAAACATGTGGCCGGATTTACTTGCTCAAGAATGTCATCCAGCGATTAATATAATATTCTAATATAAACTTGCAAAAATTAAAACAAACATTTACCTATTACATTTTAATATATAAATTTTGTGCTTGTATTAAAGTGCTTGTCATGCATTAAGCATAATGTGCATGTTCTTAACGATTAATAAATGAATATGATGACAATAAATACGCAAACGTCTAGCTGGCACAACGGACAGGATAAGCAGCAACATTTATTTTCGCATCTGCTGGTTTAGTGAGCATTTGATATTCTTGGTTGTGTATCAGCTAACTCATGGAAGCTCTAAACAAGCAACATCGATAATTATTTGTATAATAAAGTGTCAATAAAGGAGTTGATGAGCCAACATGGGGACACCATGTTGAGCAGAGACATAATTGCCTACCCAGGTATTGAGGTAGTGCCAACACTTAGGAAATGTACTTTCCATGTAGTCAAACTTTGGACAATAAATAAGAAATAAAATGTACGTTACGTTTTACTTCAGACCAACCGGCGCATTAGATCAAACTGTATAGCGGACCTACAGACACACTATAGAACATACCTACAGACACACTGTAGAACATACCTCTAGACACACTATAGAACATACCTACAGACACACTGTAGAACATACCTACAGACACACTATAGAACATACCTACAGACACACTATAGAACATACCTACAGACACACTATAGAACATACCTACAGACACTATAGAACATACCTACATTCACACTATGGAACATTCCTACAGACACACTATGGAACATACCTACAGACACACTGTAGAACATACCTACAGACACACTATAGAACATACCTACAGACACACTATGGAACATACCTACAGACACACTATAAAACATACCTACAGACACACTATAGAACATACCTACAGACACACTATGGAACATTCCTACAGACACACTATAGAACATACCTACAGACACATTGTAGAACATACCTACAGACACACTATGGAACATACCTACAGACACACTATAGAACATACCTACAGACACACTATGGAACATTCCTACAGACACACTATAGAACATACCTACAGACACACTATGGAACATACCTACAGACACACTATAGAACATACCTACAGACACACTATGGAACATTCCTACAGACACACTATAGAACATACCTACAGACACACTATGGAACATACCTACAGACACACTATAAAACATACCTACAGACACACTATGGTAGTGACACACAGTAGTGGTGACAGACAGATAGACAGTAGTAGCGACAGACAGACAGTAGTAATGACAGACAGACAGTAGTGGTGACAGACAGACAGACAGTAGTGGTGACAGACAGACAGCAGTGGTGACAGACAGACATCAGTGGTGACAGACAGACAGTAGTGGTGATAGACAGACAGACAGTAGTGGTGACAGACAGACAATAGTGGTGACAAGACAGACTGCAGTGGTGACAGACAGACAGTAGTGGTGTCAGACAGACAATAGTGGTGACAGACATACAGTAGTGGTGACAGACAGACAGACAGTAGTGGTGACAGACAGACAGTAGTGGTGACAGACAGACAATAGTGGTGACAAGACAGACTGCAGTGGTGACAGACAGACAATAGTGGTGACAAGACAGACTGCAGTGGTGACAGACTGCAGTGGTGACAGGGAATTCATAATTCAGTAAAATGGTGGGCTTCAACGACGTCCAAGGTTGCGGAAAGGACGAGACGGGAGACTATTCAGGTCGGACTTGTAATAGTTGTCTGGTAGGGGGTGTTATTATCTATTGGTTAAGGTACTTTTATTGCCACCACACATATAGTCTATTTGGTTATACCAGATCACGTGAGCCATGCACAAAAGTAGTGGACATCCAGGCGGAGACTCTTGTGCACCGCTATAAAGAACCTAGCCGGAGTCCGTCTCTGAAATGAATACAATACACGTTTACAGCCTATGCAACATAAGGGACTATTTCTGTTAAACTAAATGTAAATTATAGCTAAAATATGTTGAAAAATGTAAGAGAATTACATTAATATAAGATTGTATTATATAGATTGTGTCTTTTAGAAATGTAAGTTACAAAATAGTATTTGTTAAGGTTGTAAGAGACGCATGTCAATAGTTTGGCTGGTCGTCAAGAAAATATGGCTGCCTTCTGTCTATAGAGAAACGGTCTATGATGGCATCGGACGGCTGGGTTAATTCGAGTGCGCAGGGCGAGGAACTTGTCCATCCTTATGGTTCTACAAGTGGTAGTTCTTCCACATCTAAGATACGCAATCCTGACGACGCTGATATTCAACTTCACGATTTCAAAGTAAGTAACAAAGTTACTAAATCGATGAATTATTGAATGTCATTCATTAAAATCATTAGTCTAGTGTCAAGAGACTCACACTCACAGTGAGTGTGAGTGTTGAGTCTTAACTTAACTTAACGTCTTTATACTGGTTTAGAAGACTCTGCAGAGTCTGTATACAACCAGTTCCAATTACATCACCTTGCTCCAGAAGCTGTACGCATCCAATTTATTCTTAAATGCATTGACCGTCCCAGCCTCCACTACCTCCCCTGGCAATGCATTCCAAGCATTCACAACTCTCTGGCTAAAAAAGTACTTCCTAATATCTAATCTGGACCTCTCCTTAATAAACTTGTAGCTGTGCCCTCTTGTTCTTGTTGGTGGTTGTATTTTAAAAAACCTGTTATAGTCGTTATCAATCAGTCATCACACTTCATATCTGAGTTCAATGAGACGTGATACTCAGTCAGTGAATGATGAGTGATTGAATGCTAAATTCAATGAACTATATGAGAGTATTAGTCCTTTGTAACTTTTAATAAATGCTTGTACGTGTAGTAAAGATCAGTTTGGAGCTTTGGTTAAATTCAGATGATATACCATCTCCACATTCGAAGGTCGGTTGTAATTCAATTGATCTTCAACGTCCTAGCTCTTGGCTAAACGGTGCATCTGACAGGCTTTCCTGTGTCCATCTTTTGAGATTATACACCCACTTTTAGCGCTGTTCAGCTCTGGCACATGTGTCCTCCACCTTTCCTTCCAGTATTTTTTTCACCAAGGAAGGTTTCATTTCTTGATTTGACTAAAATATTGTTCCTGTCGGACTGATTTCGTTCATCAATTCTCAGTGCACCTCTAATTTGACCAAGACTTCTTTGTTAGCTTTCACTAGATGCACCTCATTTATCTCTAAGTATACATTTCAAAGGAGGGAAAGAAGACTAACGTTTGGGCAGGCAAAATATACTGATCAGACATGTTAGTCACGGTCAGGCAAAACATACTGATCAGACATGTTAGTCACGGTCAGGTAAAACATACTGATCAGACATGTTAGTCACGGTCAGGTAAAACATACTGATCAGACATGTTAGTCACGGTCAGGTAAAACATACTGGACAAGACCCTCACCTTGGCTTCCTACTAGGCCTTCCTGGAAACGGGATGTTTTCATGGCATCCTGGCTGAGCATCTACTACAAAGGTGTCTTTCATACCAAAAACAGAAAGTACCTTTGGCTGTCACCATTCCTGGACAAGCTCTACGGAGACACCAATAGCCTCACTGCGACCTTTAAATATATTCAAGTTGTAATTTGAGGGGGTGATCAAGATTGATATTCAAACAAAAACACACTGAATCTGACACGTGTTATAGACTTTCTTCAGAATTTGCTTTGATTTTGATAATCTCAGCGATATTCTTTGACTGTACATTTAGGTGTTTTTGTTTATGGAAGTTAGTATGTACGACATTTGTATTTATCGTCAGTGGTCTCGACGTAATGTGTCCACCTCAAGTGCCAGATTTTTTCACGTGGATCGTCGTGGTTTTAAATTCCCTTGATCCCTGGGTGGTGAGATCGGAGACCTGTGTTTAATGTCGAGCATGTTAAAAATCTCTTGGCAGTTAGAAATCGAAAAGATTAGGCTTAAAAGCCGCTGCCTGGACAAAATAAAAAAATTCTTTAAAAATCTACCCAAATTAGTTATACCTTCCCCCAGACCTAGTAAGCCGCAGGAAGTTCTAAAATATCTACTACGCATAGTCGAAGCCTTCAGCTACCTGGCGACATACATTAAAAAAACATGCCTGTTGGAATACCAGTATTCCAAGTATAAGTCTGCATGTATCATTGATGTAGACCATATCTGTACATGTTTGAATGTATGTACCATTGATGCAGACCATATCTGTACATGTTTATGTGTGTGTACCATTGATGCAGACTATATCTGTACACATTTGAATGTATGTACGGGATCAAGATGCTGCAGCGGTCAGCGACCCATAGCTGACTGCTAGCGTCAGGGCCAGCGAACCATACCTGCCAAGATCCTTCTACACCTCCACGTGGTGATCCTGGATAACAGGCTGCAGCAGGGCAGACTGGCTAAGGAGAAGGGATCGAAGAGGGAATGCTAACCCGGTACTCAAAAAATGCTTGCTGAAGTCGGATGTGTTGGACCGAAAGGTGCAAATATCGCAGCCAAGCTGTAAACTACGATACATTGCATTCCGTTCTCTGGACTACATTCAGCTACTTAAGCCCTTTCAGGGTTTGGTAGTGGGAGATAGAGAACGAACGAAGAAGAAGAAGAAGAATGTATGTACCATTATTGCAGACCAAATCTGTACACGTTTGAGTGTATGTGCCATTGATGCAGACCAAATCTGTACACGTTTGAGTGTATGTGCCATTGATGCAGACCAAATCTGTACACATTTGAATGTATGTGCCATTGATGCAGACCAAATCTGTACACGTTTGAGTGTATGTGCCATTGATGCAGACCAAATCTGTACACGTTTGAATGTATGTGCCATTGATGCAGACCAAATCTGTACACGTTTGAGTGTATGTGCCATTGATGCAGACCAAATCTGTACACGTTTGAGTGTATGTGCCATTGATGCAGACCAAATCTGTACACGTTTGAATGTATGTGCCATTGATGCAGACCAAATCTGTACACGTTTGAGTGTATGTGCCATTGATGCAGACCAAATCTGTACACGTTTGAGTGTATGTGCCATTATTGCAGACCAAATCTGTACACGTTTGAGTGTATGTGCCATTAATGCAGACCAAATCTGTACACGTTTGAGTGTATGTGCCATTGATGCAGACCAAATCTGTACACATTTGAATGTATGTGCCATTGATGCAGACCAAATCTGTACACGTTTGAGTGTATGTGCCATTGATGCAGACCAAATCTGTACACGTTTGAGTGTATGTGCCATTGATGCAGACCAAATCTGTACACGTTTGAGTGTATGTGCCATTGATGCAGACCAAATCTGTACACGTTTGAGTGTATGTGCCATTGATGCAGACCAAATCTGTACACGTTTGAGTGTATGTGCCATTGATGCAGACCAAATCTGTACACGTTTGAGTGTATGTGCCATTGATGCAGACCAAATCTGTACACGTTTGAGTGTATGTGCCATTGATGCAGACCAAATCTGTACACGTTTGAGTGTATGTGCCATTGATGCAGACCAAATCTGTACACGTTTTAGTGTATGTGCCATTGATGCAGACCAAATCTGTACACGTTTGAGTATGTGCCATTGATGCAGACCAAATCTGTACATGTTTGAGTGTATGTGCCATTGATGCAGACCAAATCTGTACACGTTTGAGTGTATGTGCCATTGATGCAGACCAAATCTGTACACGTTTGAGTGTATGTGCCATTGATGCAGACCAAATCTGTACACGTTTTAGTGTATGTGCCATTGATGCAGACCAAATCTGTACACGTTTGAGTATGTGCCATTGATGCAGACCAAATCTGTACATGTTTGAGTGTATGTGCCATTGATGCAGACCAAATCTGTACACGTTTGAGTGTATGTGCCATTGATGCAGACCAAATCTGTACACATTTGAATGGTCCAAATGCTGGTGTCTTACATTGACGTGATCTCTTCTTTCAGGGTGTCAGCTTCAAGGAGCCACTCATTAGCCAAGCTGCCAGCACTCACATATCAAGGTCAGTTGTTTTGGTGACGCACCTTGGTTCAACTACAAATGTAACATGCAAGGACAAGCAGCTTTTATTCCTCTGCTCAGGTTGACGTCTGACTGCGTACGATGAAGAAGAAGAAGATTCCTCTGCTCTATTAGTCCTCCCATTGGACTCTAGCAGTAGGAATATATGCTATGATCATAGTTTTTAAATAGGGTCAAGTTTTTGTATAGGGGTCAAGTTTTTGTATAGTGGTCAAGTTTTTGTATAGGGTCAAGGTTTTGTGTAGGGGTCAAGTTTTTAGATAGAGGTTAAGTTTTCAGATAGGGGTCAACACTGTGTGCACACTTTTGTTTGTGACTATGAAATATGTTATGGGGCTAAGAGCTTCATATTCAGACTGTAGCCTTTCATCTGCAGATGTCTTTGTCACATTCATAGATTGATGTAAATAATAATAAAGACAGGACAATCAAAGGAGAGAGAGAGAGGCAGGGAGAGAGAGGGAGGTAGAGAGAGGAAAGGAGATATGGAGATGACTACTGTGAGCAAACAATATAACTATACATGTGCTGAATTAGAACACACAAGATAATTTTTTTCTTTCTATTTTCGTTTGACAGAATATTCTTTTTTTGTTGATGTTCTTTGCAAAGTAATTTTTGTCTCTTTAATGACCCCAGGAAAACTAATTGTTTACTCTCCTATACCCACTGCCAATATTGGAGAAGTAAACATTGCCCTGAACATAAACCATTAATTAACTTATAAAAATAATTAACATATCACGATATTTGAAAATATTCAGGACAGCATTGATTAAACATAGGAGCAAGGAAGTGATCGTCAAACTGTATAAAACATTAGTTAGACCTAGATTGGAGTACTGTGTACAGGTGTGTAGACCTTATCATAGAGGGGATATAAACATGCTAGAAAGAATACAAAAAAGAGCGACAAAGCTGATAGTGGGATTCCAGAATTACAGTTATGAGGAAAGACTCAGAAAATCCGGCCTACAGTGTCTCGAAGAGAAAAGAATTCGAGGTGACTTAATACAGGTTTATAAGATGATCAGAGGAATGGATAGATTAGACTATAACAAGTTTTAAAAAAATACAACCACCTACAAGAACAAGAGGGCACAGCTACAAATTAACTAAAGAGAGGTCCAGGTTAGATATTAGGAAATATTTGTTTAGTTAGAGAGTGGCGAATGCTTGGAATGCATTGCCATAGGATGTAGTGGAGGCAGAGGCAATTAATGCACTTAAAAATAGATTGGATGCACATAGCTTTTAGAGCAAGGTAATGTAAATGAAACTGGTTGTATACAGACTCTGCAGAGTCTTCTAAACCAGTATAAAGATGTTAAGTTAATTCAGCTAGGCCACACCTCCCCATGACGTCTAACGACACGAGTGGACTGAAGATAGGTCACACCTCCCCACGACCTCACCACGATGTCTAACGACACGAGTGGACTGAATATAGGTCACACCTCCCCACGACCTCCCCACGATGTTTAACTACACGAGTGGACTGAAGATAGGTCACACCTCCCCACGACGTCTAACGACACGAGTGGACTGAAGATAGGTCCCACCTCCCCACGACGTCTAACGACACGAGTGGACTGAAGATAGGTCACACCTCCCCACGACCTCCCGACGATGTCTAACGACACGAGTGGACTGAAGATAGGTCACACCTCCCCACGACGTCTAACGACACGAGTGGACTGAAGATAGGTCCCACCTCCCCACGACGTCTAACGACACGTGTGGACTGAAGATAGGTCACACCTCCCCACGACCTCCCCACGATGTCTAATGACACGAGTAGACTGAAGATAGGTCCCACCTCCACACGACCTCCCCACGATGTCTAACGACACAAGTGGACTGAAGATAGGTCCCACCTCCCCACGACGTCTAACGACACAAGTGGACTGAAGATAGGTCACACCTCCCCACGACGTCTAACGACACGAGTGGACTGAAGATAGGTCACACCTCCCCACGACCTGCCCACGATGTCTAACGACACGAGTGGACTGAAGATAGGTCCCACCTCCCCACGACCTCTCAACGACGTCTAACGACACGAGTGGACTGAAGATAGGTCCCACCTCCCAACGACATCTAACGACACGAGTGGACTGAAGATAGGTCCCACCTCCCCACGAAGATAGGTCCCACCTCCCCACGACGTCTAACGACACGAGTGGACTGAAGATAGACCACTCAGGTGTCAGCTCACATATCACACTTAACTTGGCCCTGGTATCACGTATCACTTCTGCTGTGCTCCTACAGTGACAGAAAGGGTGCTGTTCGGCCGACATCCCTTCATTCCTTGCTGAGTAGTCCCTCTAGTGATCAGCAGAGGGCTTTTCTGGAAACATCTTTCATTCAGCATCAAAGGTAGGCTGGTGTTTTCACTGTCTGGTTATTGTATCTTGAATGTGGTCCAGTAAGATGAGACAGAGACACTAAGAACAGCTGTAACAGTCATCGTGGAAAATACAGTCCGAGCTAGAGACAAGATGGTCAGTGGCCATCTTGTATGATAGAGTGTGTCCGGTTGTTCAAGACGGTGGTGGGTTCTAATTGACAGGACAGAGATCTATATTTTGCCAGATAAGTATTAGTGTTATCTCTGTGGACATGTTCGAACCTTGCACCATTTGGTGTTCTGTCTCTCTGTTGACATGTTCGAACCTTGCATCATTTGGTGTTCTGCCTCTCTGTTGACATGTTCGAACCTTGCACCTTTTGGTGTTCTGCCTCTCTGTGGACATGTGTCCGAACCTTGCACCATTTGGTGTTCTGCCTCTCTGTGGACATGTGTCCGAACCTTACACCATTTGGTGTTCTGCCTCTCTGTGGACATGTGTCCGAACCTTGCACCATTTGGTGTTCTGCCTCTCTGTGGACATGTGTCCGAACCTTGCACCATTTGGTGTTCTGCCTCTCTGTGGACATGTGTCCGAACCTTACACCATTTGGTGTTCTGCCTCTCTGTGGACATGTCCGAACCTTGCACCATTTGGTGTTCTGCCTCTCTGTTGACATGTTCGAACCTTGCACCATTTGGTGTTCTGCCTCTCTGTGGACATGTGTCCGAACCTTGCACCATTTGGTGTTCTGCCTCTCTGTGGACATGTGTCCGAACCTTGCACCATTTGGTGTTCTGCCTCTCTGTAGACATGTGTCCGAACCTTGCACCATTTGGTGTTCTGCCTCTCTGTTGATATGTTCGAACCTTGCAACATTTGGTGTTCTGCCTCTCTGTTGACATGTCCGAACCTTGAACCATTTCGTGTTCTGTCCCCCTGCTGACATGTCTGAACCTTGAACTATTTGGTGTTCTGTCCCCCTGCTGACATGTCTGAACCTTGAACTATTTGGTGTTCTGTCCCCCTGCTGACATGTCCGAACCTTGAACTATTTGGTGTTCTGTCCGCCTGTTGACATGTCCGAACTTTGAACCATTTTGTGTTCTGTCCGCCTGTTGACATGTCCGAACTTTGAACCATTTTGTGTTCTGTCCGCCTGTTGACATGTCCGAACTTTGAACCATTTTGTGTTCTGTCCGCCTGTTGACATGTCCGAACCTTAAACCATTTCGTGCTCTGTCCCTCTGCTGACATGTCCGTACCTTGAACCATTTGGTAGTCTGTCTCACTGCGGACATGTTAAAACCTTGCACCATTTGGTGGTCTGTCCACCTGCAGACAAGTCCGAACCTTGAACCATTTGGTGGTCTGTCTCACTGCGGACATGTCCGAACCTTGAACCATTTGGTGCTCTGTCTCTCTTCGGACATGTCTTCCATATTACAACATTGATACCAAGTAAAGACTGTTTTATTGATAATCTGAAAGTAAGAAACTTGAATCAACTTTTCCTCTTGAAAATAGACAGCTACTGGGAATCTTTCATGAAATAATGATATCTCCCAGTGCTACAAGTTGTGAAATAACTGACACGTTTCTCGTTTTAGTTGGTTCAGACACCCCAAGGTGAGAGAGCACTGGAAGATAGTCTTGGCGTCTGTATTTCTCTCTATATTTGGTTTAGGTGAGTATGTATAGAGAGATAGTCTTGGTATTTTACTTTACTTTACTTTCTCTTTGGGCCATAAATTTAACTTGACTTCATGTTGCTCTTGGTCCATTAACTTGACTTGAAGCTGCCCTTGGTTTATTAACTTGACTTTCTACAATGCTGGGCTATTTGCTTGACTTCATGTGACCCTCTCCTTGGTCATAACATGCATGCAAACCATGACCCATTAATTTGGCTGTACACAACCAGTGACCCATTAATTTGGCTGTACACAACCAGTGACCCATTCACTTGGCTGTACACAACCAGTGACCCATTCACTTGGCTGTACACAACCAGTGACCCATTCACTTGGCTGTACACAACCAGTGACCCATTCACTTGGCTGTACACAACCAGTGACCCATTCACTTGGCTGTACACAACCAGTGACCCATTCACTTGGCTGTACACAACTAAGCTGCTGTTGGCCGATCATGTGACTTGATGCTGTGCCTGGTCCATTAACTTGACTTCAATCTGCCCCAAGGATTGTTTGAAGCCTTTATTTGAGAGTATATAAACAATAAATATGATCTAACTTTAATGAATCTAGTCTTCTTTCCGTAAGAGCCCTAGAGACTTCCCCACAATCTAAGCCCTAGACACTTCCCCACAATCCAAGCCCTAGACACTTCCCCACAATCCAAGCCCTAGACACTTCCCCACAATCACAATCCAAGCCCTAGACACTTCCCCACAATCCAAGCCCTAGACACTTCCCCACAATCCAAGCCCTAGACACTTCCCCACAATCTAAGCCCTAGACACTTCCCCACAATCCAAGCCCTAGACACTTCCCCACAATCCAAGCCATAGACACTTCCCCACAATCCAAGACCTAGACACTTCCCCACAATCCAAGACCTAGACACTTCCCCACAATCCAAGCCCTAGACACTTCCCCACAATCCAAGCCCTAGACACTTCCCCACAATCCAAGACCTAGACACTTCCCCACAATCCAAGCCCTAGACACTTCCCTACAATCCAAGACCTAGACACTTCCCCACAATCCAAGACCTAGACACTTCCCCACAATCCAAGCCCTAGACACTTCCCCACAATCCAAGCCCTAGACACTTCCCCACAATCCAAGCCCTAGACACTTCCCCACAATCCAAGACCTAGACACTTCCCCACAATCCAAGCCCTAGACACTTCCCCACAATCCAAGCCCTAGACACTTCCCCACAATCCAAGCCCTAGACACTTCCCCACAATCCAAGCCCTAGACACTTCCCCACAATCTAAGCCCTAGACACTTCCCCACAATCTAAGCCCTAGACACTTCCCCACAATCCAAGCCCTAGAGACTTCCTCACAATCCAAGCCCTAGACACTTCCCCACAATCCAAGCCCTAGACACTTCCCCACAATCCAAGCCCTAGACACTTCCCCACAATCACAATCCAAGCCCTAGACACTTCCTCACAATCCAAGCCCTAGACACTTCCCCACAATCCAAGCCCTAGACACTTCCCCACAATCTAAGCTCTAGACACTTCCCCACAATCCAAGCCCTAGACACTTCCCCACAATCACAATCCAAGCCCTAGACACTTCCTCACAATCCAAGCCCTAGACACTTCCCCACAATCCAAGCCCTAGACACTTCCCCACAATCTAAGATCTAGACACTTCCCCACAATCCAAGCCCTAGACACTTCCCCACAATCCAAGCCCTAGACACTTCCCCACAATCTAAGCCCTAGACACTTCCCCACAATCCAAGCCCTAGAGACTTCCTCACAATCCAAGCCCTAGACACTTCCCCACAATCTAAGCCCTAGACACTTCCCCACAATCCAAGCCCTAGACACTTCCCCACAATCCAAGCCCTAGACACTTCCCCACAATCACAATCCAAGCCCTAGACACTTCCCCACAATCCAAGCCCTAGACACTGCCCCACAATCCAAGCCCTAGACACTTCCCCACAATCTAAGCCCTAGACACTTCCCCACAATCCAAGCCCTAGACACTTCCCCACAATCCAAGCCCTAGACACTTCCCCACAATCCAAGCCCTAGAGACTTCCCCACAATCCAAGCCCTAGACACTTCCCCACAATCCAAGCCCTAGCCACTTCCCCACAATCCAAGCCCTAGACACTTCCCCACAATCCTAGCCCTAGAGACTTCCCCACAATCCAAGCCCTAGAGACTTCCTCACAATCCAAGCCCTAGACACTTCCCCACAATCCAAGCCCTAGACACTTCCCCACAATCCAAGCCCTAGACACTTCCCCACAATCACAATCCAAGCCCTAGACACTTCCCCACAATCTAAGCCCTAGACACTTCCCCACAATCCAAGCCCTAGAGACTTCCCCACAATCCAAGCCCTAGACACTTCCCCACAATCCAAGCCCTAGACACTTCCCCACAATCATAAATTAGTTTGAAATTAGAGACCAACTAGCAAAACCATTGGCTATATTAAAAGGGATTGTTCCACGGGATTGGAAAGATGCAGGAGTGATCGCCTTATTCAAAAAGGAAAAAAAATCAGATCCAGCAAATTATAGATCGGTGAGTTTAACGAGCATAGTCTGTAAATTGTTAAAGTCAATAATCAAAGAAAGCATTTTAATGCATTTGGACAAGTTTAATCTAATCAAAAACAGTCAGCATGGGTTTACTAGAGGGAGATCATGCTTAACAAATCTATTAGAATTCATGGAGGAGGTTACTAAAATGATAGATAAAGGGAAGCCAGTGGATGTTATTTATCTAGATTTTGCAAAGGCCTTTGATAGAGTACCTCATCAAAGATTATTTCAAAAGTTAAAATCACATAGAATAGGTCAGGAAATTGCCAAATGGATTGAAAATTGGTTAACGGGAAGAAGGCAGAGGGTGGGCATAAATAAAGAGTACTCTGAGTGGTGAGAAGGGAAAAGTGAAATGCCACAGGGTTCAGTTTTAGGACCAATTTTGTTCTTGATATATATAAATGATTTTGACATTGATATCAGATCCATGATTGCAAAATTCGTGAATGACACAATAACTATTTAGGAGTGTCTCATCCATAGCATCATCATCATGTGGCATGTCCTTTGTAGAACGTCGCTCCGATCACAGTCTGTCTGAAAGAAACTCTTTCCTTGCCAAAACTCAACCTCCGCCATAGTCATGCCTAGGCATTCCTGGATATCTTGGTGCCATCGTCTTCTTGGTCTACCCCTTCCTCTTTTGCCTGGCACCATACCTTCCATCACCGTCCTCTCAAGACAGTTGTGTCTCTTGATGTGACCAAAGTATTTACATTTTCTGGCCAAAATGGAATTGATAAATCAGTTTTCCTCTATGCTCAACTCTTGCAGAATGTCTATATTTGTCTTTTTTTCTGTCCAGGGTATTTTGAGGATTTTTCTGTAACATTTTGACTCAAAGGATTCAATTCTTTGTCTAGAAGTTTTGGTAATCGTCCATGATTTGCAGCCATATGCTGCCACAGGAAAAACACAGGCTCTCAGGACTTTCACTTTTGTTGTTTTGTTGGTGCCCTGCCATAATTTCTTCAGGTTGTTCAGTCTCTGCTTTGCTAAAGCTAGTCTTCTTCTGATTTCTTTCGAGCAGTCACCATTTTTGTCAATTCTGGAGCCCAGATATTCAAAATGTGTGACCTGATCCATTTCCTCACCACCCACTGTAAATGTATGCTGACATTGTGTTTTGTCGGTGGTCATTATCTTTGTTTTGTTTATGTTTATAAACAGATTTTGATCTTTACTATGTCCATTAACGGCTGAAAGTAGCTGCTCTAGCCCTTCTGCACTTCTTGATAGTATCACCGTGTCGTCTGCGTATCGTAACTCTGGAATCTCGTAACCGCCAATCGTAAATGGGTCGAAACTTTCAATGTTCTCGTCTTCTCTAACTTTTCTCGTTATACATTCCGCATATATGTTGTACAGATAAGGTGAGAGGATACATCCCTGTCAGACTCCCTTTTGTACTGCGAACCAATCTGATGTTTAGCCAGATACTCGGACAGCGGCTTGTTGATCTTGGTATAATGTTTCAATGAGATGGACAATATGCACACAAAACCCCATTTCCTTCATGATTCTCCACAGATTTTGATGTTTTACCGGATCGAAGGCCTTGGTGTAATCAATGAAACATGTGTAAAGGTCTACATTAAACTCTCTACATTTTTCTGAGATATTCATCATATTGAATATGCGATCTCTTGTTCCTCTGTCTTTTCTAAAACCTGCTTGGACTTCATAAATTTAAGATTCAAACCTTTTCTTTCCTTCTTAACAGGATTCGCAAGAGTATCTTGCTAGCGTGGCTGATCAGCGCGATAGTTCGGTAGTTCGTGCACAACTTCAGGTTGCCTTTTTTTGGGAGGGGAATATAAATTGATTTCTTCCATGCTTCTGGCCACTCTGCACTGTGCCATATCTGTTTACACAGCTTGTGATAGACTCGAGCACATGCCTCTCCTCCTGCTTGTATTAGCTCTGCTGGGATATCACCGCATCCTGGGGACTCTCCCTTTTTCAGGCTTTTAATTGCAGAGCGTACTTCTTCCAATGTTGGTTCAGGTTCTTTCTCATCCTTTGGTAGGATTGTAACTGAACGCTTTGTGCTATCTCCATACATGGTTCTGCAGTACTCTCTCCATCTGTTCAGTATGTCTTTGGTTTCTGTTAATGTGTTGTCCTCTTTGTCATTGATGACAAGCGGAAGCGGCCGGAATTCCCTTGTCAGTATTCTAATCATCTTAAATGCATCTCTCTCTGCCTTGTTGCTGTAGGTTTTCTATATCCTTACTCGTTTCTACTATGTATCTTCTTTTATCTTTTCTAATTTCTCTTCTAACTTTTCTTGCGAAGTTTTTTTATGCTGTGCTGGTCCCCTGACTTCCCATTTGTTTTAATTGTTGCCTTTCTGCAATGAGTTTCTGTGTTTCCTCTGTTATATAGCTCTGTGTCTTGTGCGACATCTTGGGAATTATTTTTTTCGCTGTTGAGATAAAAATATCCCTTGCGTACGATGTCAACTCCTCAGATGTCATCTCGTCCTGTATAGCAAGCAACGTCTCAAATTTGTTTTCTACTTTGATGTTGTATTCAGTAGGTATTGCTGATACATCGAAGCGTATTGGCTGACAACCTTTGTAGATCCTACGTAGTCTTGTTTGGAAACAGCAAACAGTAATTCATGGTCCGTATCGCAGTCTGCTCCTGGCAGCGTTTTTTTTACCAGCACATTTGATCTCCATCTTTGTTGCACTAGGATGTAATCTATTTGGTTTCTGCTGTTGCCATCCGGGGAGGTCCACATGTATAGTCTACGTGGATGTTGTTTGAATAAGGTGTTGGCAAGGGAGAGGTGGTTTTCCAGGCAGAATTCAACCAGGATTTCTCCTCTCTCATTTCTGTGTCCCAAACCAAACCGTCCTCGAAACACATCTCTCTTCTTCAGCTCTTTCCTCTCCAACTTTTGCATTAAAATCTCCATTGATGATCAAGCTGTCTCTTTTTTCTATTTATTCCAATGTTTCTTGTAAGGTGTTATAGACATCTTCCATTTGGCAATCATCAGCTGCTGATGTTGGTGCATAAACTTGAATTATTTCTAAATTTTTGTCTTCCTTTTTAGTCTGATTCCAATTATTTGGTCGTTGACTGGATTGCAACCGAGTAATGAAGGCTTGGAGTACACTCCTGGACTCTGTTAGAACGACAGTATTCCTTGATTTGGCTGATAAGAATCCTCGTTGCTGCATGAACAGCTCTTGCTTCAGCTCTGAAATTGGTACAAGTCTCTCCTGCTGGTATGGAGTGATTTTCTATGTCGCCATTGGAGTCTTCTTTGACAGAATGAAGCCGACTCCACTTTTTCCATCCTTGTCCATCCCAGAGTATATGAATATTTCTCCTGATGTGCTGAAACAGTGCCCTTGACCGGCCCTTCTGTGTTCAGAGACTCCCAGAACATCTATCCTGGTTCTCTCCATCTCTTTTCTAATCATAAACTTCTTGCCCTTGTATAGGCTCCTAACTTTCTAGGTGCCTATTCTTAGATTTGTTTTTAGTCCCATTTCAGAGTTGTCCGCTGAAATGCAGTCAGGCTTTAGGTCGTCATCTCTATTACTTGTACTGGCTCTAAAATCGGCCTCTTCCCCAGTTAGCGTCGATGATCTGCCTGGCCTGAGGGCCTCACCATCAGATCTTTGAGTTTTGTTTTTCTCGACTGTCATACGTTTCTTGGCATTTTACATCCAGTAGTTTGCCATTGCTTTCTGGACATTGTTCTGGCCGCTTACCAACTATGGTCTCTGGTGCGACCTTAGCCCGATACCAGGCGTTTCCAGCTCCCGCTTTTAGAGTCGTTGTCGCACAGGTCGATCTTCCTCCTCTTCCACCAGCAGCTGTGTGTACTTGTCAGGGGTGGACTCCCCTTCTTGACGTTTCACTCACGTAGTTTAGCCGACCTGCCAAAGCCATTGCCAGTGGGGTGGCGCTGCCGTACACAGGCAGACTCTAGGAGCCATACGTGAGCTAGACAGAAGTGGGGGAACCAAATAGGATCCTGGCCATCAAGGATGTGGCTGCCTCTCACCGTCAGGTACTATCCCTTACACACTTCTGTCCTACCCCCCTCATCTAAAGCAGAAGTGGATATATTGAGCTTGGATTTAGATAACATTCAAGAATGGTCTGTGATCTGGCAAATGGAGTTTAATGTAGATAAATGTACAGTCATCCACATGGCTAGATCCAATATGGAACATAATTACAGAATGGACAAGAACAATATTAGAAAGATAGATAAGGAAAGGGATCTAGGGGTTAAAATAGATCATACAGGTAAGGTGAGTGAGCAAGTTTAGGTAGCTGTGAAAAAGGCGGCAATGTTAGGTATGATTAAACAGAAATATTAAACATAGGAGCAAGGAAGTGATAGTCAAACTGTATAAAGCATTAGTTAGACCTAGATTGGAGTTCTGTGTACAGGTGTGGAGTCCTTATCATGGAGGGGATATAAACATGCTGGAAAGAATACAAAAAAGAGCGACAAAGCTGATAGTGGGATTCCAGAATTACAGTTATGAGGAAAGAAAAACCGGCCTACAGTGTCTCGAAGAGAAGAATTCAAGGTGGCTTAATACAGGTTTATAAGATGATCAGAGGAATGGATAGATTAGACTATAACAAGTTTTAAAAAAATACAACCATCCACAAGTAAAAGAGGGCATAGCTACAAATTAACTAAAGAGAGGTCCAAATTAATATTAGGGAATATTTATTAGTCGAGAGTGGTGAATGCTTGGAATGCATTGCTATAGGAAGTAATGGAGGCAAAGACAATTAATGCATTTAAGAATAGATTGGATGAGCATAGCTTTTAGATCAAGGAAATGTAAATGAAACTGGTTGTATACAGACTCTGCAGAGTCTTCTAAACCAGTATAAAGACGTTAAGTTAAGTTATAATCCAATCCCTAGAGACTTCCCCACAACACTAATCCGGCTTTTTATTCCACTGCCGACGATTAATTTAATTTTTCCAACATATTTGTTTGTGTTGATGTAATTCTCAGATAATTTCTCTTTATTCTCAGCATTGATCCTGACAGGAATTGGGATAGCTGTCACGCCATCTAGAGGTAGGGCCACATTCATATCTCATTTGGTCATGCCAGCCAGAAATTATTTTCTCACTTCCCCTCAAACAGATACTGAATCTATGTGCCAGAAGTTAGTTTCTCACTTCACCTCAAACAGATACTGAATCTATGTGCCAGAAGTTAGTTTCTCACTTCACCTCAAACAGATACTGAATCCATGTGTTAGGTGTCACACAGTCCACATCACTCGCATCCAACATACTCAAGTCTCTGGCCACACTTCTATCAGTTCGAACAGGCTGGCCTGTGATTAGATATCTTGATTGCAAACATAATCAAGTTGTTATGACAGAGCCTTGTCAGATCCCTGTGGAGCTTATGTCTTCAGCAACTGCATGCCAAGTCATCAGACATTGACCTATATCGCCTGAATTTTTGTGACTTATCGTTTCAGCAGGATGGAGTAGCCAGCCCCATGCCCAACCCTGCTCAGTCACCTCTTACAACATGCCTTGCAGGTTACAGTGTTACTATTCTTTGGATCCCTGTAACACTCAGATAACATTGTTATTTCTTCTTCTTCATCAATCAACTGATGCTATGCTTCTAGCCCGGTGAGATTCGCGAAGGAGACTGCGTTTCAGGTCTTCACCGGCCCCCACAGCTTTTCGAGCATGGTTGCTCCCCCCAGACCAGACTGCCTCTCTTTGGTCTGTATAGGTAGGGCATTCTTGCAGGATATGTTCTGGTGTTTGCTTGGGTGCTCCACAATGGCACATGGCAGTGTCTCTGAGACCCATTCTGTGGAGGTGGGCCTTGAGTCTATAATATTCCGTTATTCCGTTCTGAGTCTGAAGATCTTTGTCTGCCCATCTCTGCCAAGTTTGTCTATGCTGTCATTTCATGGCTTGTATTCTTTGTTCTGGTCTCTCCATTCTGTTCCCATGTATCGTTTGCTTCTTTATAGCTCTGTGGACGGGGAGTCTGCATGCTGCCACTTCCAGGTATTGCGAGCTCATCTGCTTTCTCGTTTCCAGGGATCCCACAGTGGGCCAGAATCAACTGCAGGACTAGATCTATTTTTTGGCACAGCAATCATATGTTGTATTTTATTTCATGTGATAATCTATCTTGTTTGTGGCTTGAGATGGCTTGGAGTACACTCCTGGAGTCTATCTTGTTTGTGGCTTGAGGTGGCTTGGAGTACACTCCTGGAGTCTATCTTGTTTGTGGCTTGAGGTGGCTTGGAGTACACTCCTGGAGTCTATCTTGTTTGTGGCTTGAGGTGGCTTGGAGTACACTCCTGGAGTCTATCTTGTTTGTGGCTTGAGATGGCTTGGAGTAAACTCCTGGAGTCTATCTTGTTTGTGGCTTGAGATGGCTTGGAGTACACTCCTGGAGTCTATCTTGTTCGTGGCTTGAGATGGCTTGGAGTACACTCCTGGAGTCTGTCTTGTTTGTGGCTTGAGATGGCTTGGAGTACACTCCTGGAGTCTTATCTTGTTTGTGGCTTGAGATGGCTTGGAGTACACTCCTAGAGTCTATCTTGTTCGTGGCTTGAGATGGCTTGGAGTACACTCCTGGAGTCTATCTTGTTTGTGGCTTGAGATGGCTTGGAGTACACTCCTGGAGTCTATCTTGTTCGTGGCTTGAGATGGCTTGGAGTACACTCCTGGAGTCTATCTTGTTTGTGGCTTGAGATGGCTTGGAGTACACTCCTGGAGTCTATCTTGTTTGTGGCTTGAGATGGCTTGGAGTACACTCCTGGAGTCTATCTTGTTCGTGGCTTGAGATGGCTTGGAGTACACTCCTGGAGTCTATCTTGTTTGTGGCTTGAGATGGCTTGGAGTACACTCCTGGAGTCTATCTTGTTCGTGGCTTGAGATGGCTTGGAGTACACTCCTGGACTCTGTTAGAACGACAGTATTCCTTGTTTTGGCTGATAAGAATCCTCGTTGCTGCATGAACAGCTTTTGCTTCAGCTCTGAAATTGGTACAAGTCTCTCCTGCTGGTATGGAGTGATTTTCTATGTCGCCATTGGAGTGTTCGATGTAGATTCCACTGCCTCCCATTTTTTCGCTCCCCGAGGCCGATCCATCTGTGTACACGTGTGTACAAGAGTTGCTAGGGTACTGTCTCTTGAGCTCCTGTAGAACGTGTGTCCAAGAGCTGTTAGGGTACTGTCTCTTGAGCTCCTGTAGAACGTGTGTCCAAGAGTTGCTAGGTGTCTCTTGAGCTCCTGTAGAACGTGTGTCCACGAGTTGCTAGGTGTCTCTTGAGCTCCTGTAGAACGTGTGTCCAAGAGTTGCTAGGGTACTCTCTCTTGAGCTCCTGTAGAACGTGGAATTTTTGTTATGTTGAACATTGTTATTAACAAAGACTTTTTCACAGAATAAAAGAGTAAAAAGACATTTATTTATAATACTCGCATACAAACTGAGGAGTTCCTGTAGAAAAATAGAATAGCACCACTGTTTCCTTTCCAGCATGTCAAAACAGGTGACTACAGAAGTGTGTGCATGGGACTGGTAGTCTCATAATATAAAATGCATTGCTTTGAAATGGTGCTGCGAACGACTGGAATCAGGATTTCCTAAAAGCTTGTTAGGGTATGCCCAAATATGGTGTTGGACCTATCTTCAACAAATGGAGTGTTGGACCTATGCTTTAACAAATGGAGTGTTGGACCTATGCTTTAACAAATGGAGTGTTGGACCTATCTTCAACAAATGTATCAATTGACAAATGTGCCAGACCTACCCAACCCTATTGTAAGAATAATGCAAAGGTAGTAGAGAAGAGTTTTTGTTTGTGTGAGAAACGTTTTAGAACCATTTTGTTTTACTCACAAGATGCCAGTCTAAAATAAAGACACACCAGTGTGAAGCAATGCCTGGATCAAGGTCACAATCAATGATCAATTGTTCCAATTTACCTAAGATATGGACACGTGGTCAGCGTGTGCTAAAACTGCACGTGAATCCTGACCACTGATGAGTCATACTTCAGCGAGAGAACCTTGGTAAACAATATTTGTTTCTGACATTTACCCGTGCACGTAATAGTGGAATTCATCACAGAAGCTCAGCTGAAAACGAGATTTGCTAAGAGATCAAATAAACTTCAACTTTGAAACTGTTAGAAAAACTCACTGTCCCACCTTAGACTGGCTCCAGTAACTCACACTGTCCCACCTTAGACTAGCTCCAGTAACTCACACTGTCCCACCTTAGACAAGCTCCAGTAACTCACACTGTCCCACCTTAGACAAGCTCCAGTAACTCACACTGTCCCACCTTAGACTAGCTTCAGTAACTCACACTGTCCCACCTTAGACTAGCTCCAGTAACTCACACTGTCCCACCTTAGACTGGCTCCAGTAACTCACACTGTCCCACCTTAGACTGGCTCCAGTAACTCACACTGTCCAACCTTAGACTAGCTCCAGTAACTCACACTGTCCCACCTTACACAGGCTCCAGTAACTCACACGGTCCCACCTTAGACTGGCTCCAGTAACTCACACTGTCCCACCTTAGACTGGCTCCAGTAACTCACACTGTCCCACCTTAGACTGGCTCCAGTAACTCACACTGTCCCACCTTACACTGGCTCCAGTAACTCACACTGTCCCACCTTAGACTAGCTCCAGTAACTCACACTGTCCCACCTTACACTGGCTCCAGTAACTCACACTGTCCCACCTTAGACTGGCTCCAGTAACTCACACTGTCCCACCTTAGACTAGCTCCAGCAACTCACACTGTCCCACCTTAGACTGGCTCCAGTAACTCACACTGTCCCACCTTAGACTGGCTCCAGTAACTCACTCTGTCCCACCTTAGACTGGCTCCAGTAACTCACACTGTCCCACCTTACACTGGCTCCAGTAACTCACACTGTCCCACCTTAGACTAGCTCCAGTAACTCACACTGTCCCACCTTACACTGGCTCCAGTAACTCACACTGTCCCACCTTAGACTGGCTCCAGTAACTCACACTGTCCCACCTTAGACTAGCTCCAGTAACTCACACTGTCCCACCTTACACAGGCTCCAGTAACTCACACTGTCCCACCTTACACTGGCTCCAGTAACTCACACTGTCCCACCTTACACTGGCTCCAGTAACTCACACTGTCCCACCTTAGACTGGCTCCAGTAACTCACACTATCCCACCTTACACTGGCTCCAGTAACTCACACTGTCCCACCTTAGACTGGCTCCAGTAACTCACACTGTCCCACGTGACACTGACTCACAAAGCCCCACCTGACACTGACTCCTACCATCCACAGGTTACCACTGTTTGATTTTTGGAATTATTGGACTCCTATGTATTATACCAGGAGGTGGGTAGCTGCTCTTTCTTATTACATCTCATTCTGTCTCGCTCTCTCTCTCTCTCTCTCTCTCTCTCTCTCTCTCTCTCTCTCTCTCTCTCTCTCTCTCTCTCTCTCTCTCTCTCTCTCTCTCTCCTCTCTCTCTCTCTCTCTCTCTCCTCTCTCTCTCTCTCTCTCTCTCTCTCTCTCTCTCTCTCTCTCTCTCTCTCAGGAGCTAGGAGTAATCATGTCAGGTGAAACATTATGCAGATCAAGACCCCACCTGATGTCCATTGTATGTGTCCCTAGAAACAGGCTTTCTCACAGCAGACTGGCCAACAAAGTGGGGATTGATACTGTAATCCTCACAGCAGACTGGCCAACAAAGTGGGGATTGATACTGTAATCCTCACAGCAGACTGGCCAACAAAGTGGGGATTGATACTGTAATCATCACAACAGACTGGCCAACAAAGTGGGGATTGATACTGTAATCCCCATAGTGGAAAGCTTGCTGGGTAGTCACACTTTGCACTACAGCTCCATCCTTCCGTTCCATAGAACAATGCTATATATACATACACAGCATACATAATAGCTGTTCATCGTTGTCGATGAGGACCGCCGACATCATCCTTGTCACAGATTTCCCTGTTAGGTGTGGGTGCGCATGTGGCTGAACAGGCCAATGCGGGCACGAAAACATCTGCTACATATCGGGCACACGAGGTTTGTGATGGTGTTCCCGCTGTTTGGGATTTCCGGGTTTCGTGTCTGCTCCGGGCTTTCACAACACGGTCGTCTTCGCCGGTAGCTACACCTGATTTTACTGCGCTTCTGCAGTCAGATCTGTTTTCCCAGGTGTCGATGTCTATCTGGCAACTTTTCAGTGAGTTCCTCAGACCGTCTGTAAAACATTTCTTTGGGTGCCCTCTCTTGCGCCATCCCTCTCTCAGCTCACCGTAGAGAAGCTCCTTTGGGAGCCGCTCGTCTGACATACAAACGAGGTGTCCTGCCCATCCTAGTCGTGCTTTTTCTAGCAGTGCATGGATGCTGGGCATGTTAGCCCTCGAGAGAACCTCGATGTCAGTGACACGATCTTGCCATCGGATGTGGAATATTCGCCTCAGGCAACCTGTGTGGAAGTGGTTTAACCTCCTTGCATGTCCAGAGTATACAGTCCAGCTTTCGCAAGCGTATAGTAGGGTTGGAATGATGGTTGCACGGTAGACTTCGAGTTTGGTCTTGACGCTGATGCCACGACGTGCCCAGACCATCGAGCGTATTCTACCAAAGGCTGTGCTGGCCTTTGCTATTCTGCTTGCCACCTCATCGTCTAGGCTGACAGATCTCGACAGCGTGCTGTCTAGATATGTGAATTTGTCTACGGCATTCAACGTCTGCCCGCTGACTGTAGTCTCTGGTTTTGTGTACGGCAGGTCTGGTGCTAGTTGGTACATGACCTCAGGTTTTGTGTACTGCATGCCTGGTGCTGGTTGGTACATGACCTCTATTTTCTTGGCATTTATGGTTAGACCAAAATTTTACTCTGTTTGATACGAGAAACGTGTCCAATACACGAGCACACATGCCTTCATGTAGCTGTTTCACCATAGTTATGAACTTGTTGGGGCAGCCAAATTTTGATATTATCACCCACAACCCTCCTCTGTTTACTGTGTCAAATGCCTTTGTCAAATCAATAAATGTGGTGTACAAGGCCTGATTTTGCTCTCGACACTTCTCTTGTACTTGGCGAGCGGCAAAGATCATGTCCACTGTTCCTCTTCCGGCTCTGAATCCACATTGGCTTTCTGGGAGGTGGTGGCTTTGTTCAAGGTGTTTGTTGAGCCTGTTTAGCAGTAAGCGAGCTAGGATCTTGCCTGCTACGGAGAGTAGCGATATTCCTCGATGATTGTCGCATTCCTGACGATTGCCTTTTCTTTTGTATAGGTGAATGATTGAGGCGTCCTTTAGCTCCTGCGGAATTTTACCTTCAGCCCACATGTGACAGAAGAGTTCAGTGATCCTTCTGGTGAGGGATGGGCCAGCTGTCTTATATACCTCTGCTGGTATTGCATCTGCGCAGGGAGCTTTTCCTATAGATAGTGAACTGATTGCCCTGTCGACTTCCTCCTCAGTAATGACTTCATCCAACGCCATGTTCAGTTCCACCTGCGGCATTCGCCGGATGGCCTCTTCATTTATGGCCGATGGGTGGTTTAGTATTTTGCAAAAGTAGTCCGTCCATCTGTCTAGGATCTGAACCTTATCTGTTAGCAGTACCCCATCCGCACTGCAAACTGGCGTGTTACCAGAGGGCTGCGAGCCGTAGAGAGCTTTCAGTGCCTCGTAAAACCGTTTGGTGTCATGACGCTCGGCGAACATCTCAATTTCATCAGCTCTTTTGCTGAGCCAGGAGTCTTGCATCTCTCTAAGCCTGGTCTGGACAGCTTTGCGAGCGGTATTGAAAGCCGCTGTTGCTGACAGAGATGGTGTGTCCCTTTGGTATTCTCTGTGCGCTTCATGTTTTGCATCGAGAAGGCCCTGTATCTCCAGATCGTTCTCATCAAACCAGTCCTTATGCTTGCGCATGAGTGGCCCAATGTGTTTAACAGCTGTATCGTAGAGTGTGTTTCTCAAGGATGCCCAGTTGTTTTGATGTCATGCTTTACAAACGGAAGCTCAGATAGTCTGCCCTCAAGCTCTTCCTCCAGTTTTTCCTGGAAGTGTATATACATATATCGGATCTCCTTGATGAAATGATAAAACCGTTCAAAAGGTCGGGGTTCAAATTCGACATGCGGCTGTTGGTTCATGATGGCATTTTTTTCTAAAGATTCCTGAGTTCATCGCTGTAGCTACGGAGTTCGTGCTTTGTGTGATGCTCACGACAGGCGGCGTACTGTCTGCGGAGAGAGGATGAGCCATATATGGAGAACCACTGCGATGAAGTCAAACACTCACCCTTAGCCTTTTTACACACACATATACACACACACACACCCAACTCTCAGTTCAGGTGTCATCTCCACAATGAAGGTCGGCTGCTTTAGATCTCCAGATCAGGTCAGGTCAGGTCATCCCGTAACCGGTGAGGTCGTTGGGGCACACATGAAGACATCCTCATAACCCCACGCCACCCCTCTCTGTCAGATGCCGCTGCCTGGTCCATTCTTTTATGTTGTCCTCCCATCTCTTTTTGGGCCGGCCTCTTCGTCGTCTGCCTTGCACCTTTCCGTGGAGGATTGTGTTTGCAAGACCATTTCATCTCGATATGTGACCGTACCAAGTGAGTTTCCTTCTTTTGACAGTTGCCAAGAAGTCTTTGAAAGGCCCTATTGCCGTTGTAATTCTAATAAATCTCCAACATACTCTATCTATTGCTCTGACAGACTCTTCCCAGTCCATGTCCTGACGTTATCTGACCACTTATAATATTGTCTGCCTCTTGGGTTGACTGCCTTCCACACTACCCTCTAGTATGGTTTTCTACATCGTGTTATATGGCCAAAATATCTTAACTGTCTAACCCTGATCTTTCACAGCAGTTCCCTCCTCATCCACAACGTTTTCTATACTTCCGCACTTGTTTTCTTGTCTTTCCACGGGACATGTCCCAATCTTCTATAAACCCATATCACGAATGCCTCAATTCTCTGTCCCACCTTGACTTTCCACGGGACATGTCCCAACCTTCTATAAACCCATATCTCAAATGCCTCAATTCTCTGTCCCACCTTGACTTTCCACGGGACATGTCCCAACCTTCTATAAACCCATATCTCAAATGCCTCAATTCTCTGTCCCACCTTGACTTTCCACGGGACATGTCCCAACCTTCTATAAACCCATATCTCAAATGCCTCAATTCTCTGTCCCACCTTGACTTTCCACGGGACATGTCCCAACCTTCTATAAACCCATATCTCAAATGCCTCAATTCTCTGTCCCACCTGTTTATTCACCTTCCACGTCTCCTCACCGCCCACGTCTCCTCACCGTCCACGTCTCCTCACCGTCCACGTCTCCTCACCGCCCACGTCTCCTCACCATCCACGTCTCCTCACCGTCCACATCTCCTCACCGTCCATGTCTCCTCACCGTCCACGTCTCCTCACCGTCCACGTCTCCTCACCGTCCACGTCTCCTGACCGTCCACGTCTCCTCACCGTCCATGACTCCTCACCAAACAGTAGTGACGAGTACACATAGCACTTGACCATTCCTATTTTCAAACTCTGATTGATCTGCCTGGATGGGTGGCATGTTGTTGAGTACTGTCTTGGCCAAACCTATCCTCTTTCTGATTGCGTTTTCCCAGCAGCCCTATTCCGTTATTATATGTCCCAGATAGGACGAACTCTGGACTTATTCCAGTACGAGATCACGTATTCTTACCTGCATAGGTCATGTCCTGACTTTTGTTGTCAAGAATCAAAAGTTTTTATTGATGCCCAATCCATATTTTTAACTGAACTTAACTTAACATCTTTATACTGGTTTAGAAGACTCTGCAGAGTCTGTATACAACCAGTTTCATTTACATTTCCTTGATCTAAATGCTATGTGCATCAAATCTATTCTTGAATGCATTAATTGTCCCTGCCTCCACTACTTCCTGTGGTAATGCATTCCAAGCATTCACCAGTCTCTGACTAAAATAATATTTCCTAATATCTAATCTTGACCTTTCTTTAGTTAATTTGTAGCTATGCCCTCTTGTTCTTGTGGGTGGTTGTATTTTGAAAAAACTTGTTGTAGTCTGATTTATCCATTCCTCTGATCATCTTATAAACCTGTATTAAGTCACCACGAATTCTTCTCTCTTCGAGACACTGTAGGCCGGTTTTTCTGAGTCTTTCCTCATAACTGTAATTCTGGAATCCCACTATCATCTTTGTCGCTCTTTTTTGTATTCTTTCCAGCATGTTTATATCCCCTCTACGATAAGGACTCCGCACCTGTACACAGTACTCCAATCTAGGTCTAACTAATGCTTTATACAGTTTGACGATCACTTCCTTGCTCCTATGTTTAATATTTCATTTTATCATACCTAACATTGCATTTACCTTTTTCACTGCTACCTGAGCTTGCTCACTCACCTTACCTGTATGATCTATTATAACCCCTAGGTCCCTTTCCTTATCTATCTTTCTAATATTGTTTTCTCCCATTCTGTAATTATAGACTTTTGTCATTTATTCTTGATACTAGTTCTAGTCGTACTATAAGACAAATTGCCTACTATTTCTAGTCGTACTATAAGACAAATTGCCTACTATTTCTAGTCGTACTGTAAGACAAATTGCCTACTATTTCTAGTCGTACTATAAGACAAATTGCCTACTATTTCTAGTCATACTATAACACAAATTGCCTACTATTTCTAGTTGTACTGTAAGACAAATTGCCTACTATTTCTAGTCGTACTATAAGACAAATTGCCTACTATTTCTAGTCGTACTATAACACAAATTGCCTACTATTTCTAGTTGTACTGTAAGACAAATTGCCTACTAGTTCTAGTCGTACTATAAGACAAATTGCCTACTATTTCTAGTCGTACTATAACACAAATTGCCTACTATTTCTAGTTGTACTGTAAGACAAATTGCCTACTAGTTCTAGTCGTACTGTAAGACAAATTGCCTACTAGTTCTAGTCGTACTGTAAGATAAATTGCCTACTAGTTCTAGTTGTACTGTAAGACAAATTGCCTACTATTTCTAGTTGTACTGTAAGACAAATTGCCTACTAGTTCTAGTCGTACTGTAAGACAAATTGCCTACTAGTTCTAGTCGTACTGTAAGATAAATTGCCTCAATCATCTGCTTACAGGCTACCACTTTGTGTACATCTACTGCGCAGCCCTGGGAAGACCAGGCTATGAGTTTGAGAACCTACCAGTCTTGCGATGAAGTTATTCGACCAGTACCAAGTGGACCACTTGTTCAAACACAGCCTGACCTTATACCATTGGTGTACCAAGTCTTGTGTAGGTGAAGACAATCTGGCAGGATGTGTGTGCTGGTCTGGTGTGTTGGAAAGTTTGCTGCCAGGTTCGGAGAGTAGCTTAATAGGGACTGCATGAGAATGTATGTTAGATCTCGTTTCAGAAAGTCTGCTACCAGATCTCATTTCAGAAAGTCTGCTGCCAGATATGACGTAAGAAAGTCTGTCAAATAACACGATGGGAAGTCTGTCAGATATTACACTAGAAAGTCTGTCAGATTTTGCAAAAAGATGTTTACTTGATATAAAATCTGAAAATCTACTAGATATCACATGAGACAGTCTGCTGTCAGATATCATATGGGACAGATATCACATGAGACAGTCTGCTGTCAGATATCATATGGGACAGATATCACATGAGACAGTCTGCTGTCAGATATCATATGGGACAGATATCACATGAGACAGTCTGCTGTCAGATATCACATGAGACAGTCTGCTGTCAGATATCATATGGGACAGATATCACTTGAGACAGTCTGCTGTCAGATATCATATGGGACAGATATCACATGAGACAGTCTGCTGTCAGATATCATATGAGAAAGTCTGCTGTCAGATATCACATGGGACAGTCAGATATCAGATGGGACAGTCAGATATCACATGAGAAAGTCTGCTGTCAGATATATCATCAAAATTTGTACCAAATTTGGAGATGAATTGTCCAGTGTAAACTGTTATACATCTGTATTGGAGTGTTTGAACTGAGATCTAGTTGACCGATGCAACAACACATGTTATTTTGTCCATTTGACATGAGCAGTACGTCTACACGATTGTTGTGATTGTTTGACATGACCAGTACGTCTACAAGATTGCTGTAACTATGTTACATGACCAGTACGTCTACACGATTGTTGTGATTGTTTGATTCTAAAGTAACCCTATGGATAGTCCCTCTCTATAGTCTCCCATTAAAACCAGCTTGGTAAGGCAGTGTTAGTTTGCTCTTTGCTCCTGGCAGGGTTCTGGTTTTGATATTATTGAGTGAGCGGCTATCTTTGCATCAGTTGAGCTGTTCTTACCTTTGCATCAATAACAACAACTGTTTGAGAGCAAGGCAGAGCTGATCTGGAAGTGTTCATTGTGTAGAGTTATCTGTTGTTGTTGTAGTAGAGTTGTGTCCCTTGGCTTGCGTGTGTTTACACAAAACATTATATTCAAATTGGTTCCCTACATATGTCTGTGTGGGTGAACATGGACGTACTAGAGCAGTCTCGTGTTGGTTCCCTACACCTGTCTGTGTGGGTGAACATGGACGTACTAGAGCAGTCTCTTGTTGGTTCCCTACACCTGTCTGTGTGGGTGAACATGGACGTACTAGAGCAGTCTCGTGTTGGTTCCCTACACCTGTTCAGGTGAACATGGACGTACTAGAGCAGTCTCGTGTTGGTTCCCTACACCTGTTCAGGTGAACATGGACGTACTAGAGCAGTCTCGTGTTGGTTCCCTACACCTGTCCAGGTGAACATGGGCGTACTAGAGCAGTCTCTTGTTGGTTCCCTACACCTGTCTGTGTGGGTGAACATGGACGTACTAGAGCAGTCTCGTGTTGGTTCCCTACACCTGTCCAGGTGAACATGGGCGTACTAGAGCAGTCTCGTGTTGGTTCCCTACACCTGTTCAGGTGAACATGGACGTACTAGAGCAGTCTCTTGTTGGTTCCCTACACCTGTTCAGGTGAACATGGACGTACTAGAGCAGTCTCTTGTTGGCTGTTGGGAACTCCTTACAAAATGACCTTCTACTCAATTTTGTAGGCTTTAAATTGTTTTCTTCTTCAGCTGATTTAGTTTGATGTTAGGAAAACCAGTTGGGACTTTTGCCATTTGTTTTCTTTTGGTGAATTTTTTTTTTTTTCTTGTAGTTCTGTCATAACACATTCCTCAAAGTCTAGACTTGTCATAACACATTCCTCAAAGTCTAGACTTGCCATAACACATTCCTCAAAGTCTAGACTTGCCATAACACATTCCTCAAAGTCTAGACTTGCCATAACACATTCCTCAAAGTCTAGACTTGCCATAACACATTCCTCAAAGTCTAGACTTGCCATAACACATTCCTCAAAGTCTAGACTTGCCATAACACATTCCTCAAAGTCTAGACTTGCCATAACACATTCCTCAAAGTCTAGACTTGCCATAACACATTCCTTAACATCTAGACTTGCCATAACACATTCCTCAAAGTCTAGACTTGTAGTTCTGCCAAAGCACATTCCTCAAAGTCTAGAATTGCCATAACACATTCCTCAAAGTCTAGACTTGCCATAACACATTCCTCAAAGTCGTTTTCTTGTTGTTGGTGCGCATGTGGATGAAGCTGTTGATGTCAATTTTAATCAAATAATTGACCAGTTTTGCTCACTTGTGACATTTATAGTGATAATATCTGGTTGTCGTGGAATGTCAGTTAATTTGTCATGGAAGGTCATTTGTATCATGGGACATGAAGGTATCTTGTGATGGGAAGGTATTATGTGAGGCTGTGATGTGACATGCAGGATATCTTGTGATGTGAAGGTATGTGATATGCAGAGTATCTTGTGATGTGAAGGCATTATGTGATATGCAGGGTATCTTGTGATGTGAAGGTATTATGTAAGGCTGTGATGTGACATGCAGAAATCTTGTGATGTGAAGGTATGGGATATGCAGAGTATCTTGTGATGTGAAGGTATGGGATATGCAGAGTATCTTGTGATGTGCAGGTATTATGTGATATGCAGGGTATCTTGTGATGTGAAGGTATGGTGTGAAGGTATTATGTGATATGCAGAGTATCTTGTGATGTGCAGGTATTATGTGATATGCAGGGTATCTTGTGATGTGAAGGTATGGTGTGAAGGTATTATGTGATATGCAGGGTATCTTGTGTTGTGATGGTAGCATGTGATGTGCATGGTTCTGTACCAACCATGTGATGTGGGAGATTTAAGCTAGCATTTAGTGAGTCAGAGTTGTTACATATCTTAACCTTGATTGAGTTGTCAATCAAGTCATTTTCTTCATATTTATTGGAGGGGGGGGGGGGGGGGGGGGGGGGCGTATTGTTGTTTAGTTGTAAGCTTTGTTTAGTTGTTATATTCTTGTGCATTACTCTGGATATGTCTGGCACTTAGGCTGAGTTGGCCTACATTTGATTGTATGAGTTGTAGAGTTAGTGTGTGTACACATGTACTTGGGCACTAACCTCAAACATTGGACACATCAAACAACATTCTGTGACTCACAAAACCATATTATGTGACCCACCCTACTTGTGTGACCCACCCTACTTATATGACCCAATCTACTGACCCACCCTACCTATGTGACTCACCTTACCAATGTGACCCACCTTACTTATGTGACCCACCCTACTTATGTGACCCATCCTACTTATATGACCCACTCTACTGACCCACCCTACCTATCCTGTGACCCACCCTACTTATGTGACCCACCCTACTTATGTGACCCCCCTACTTATATGACCCACTCTACTGACCCACCCTACTTATCCTGTGACCCACCCTACCTATGTGACTCACCTTACTTATGTGACCCACCTTACTTATGTGACCCACCCTACTTATGTGACCATTCTACTTATCCTGTGACCCACCTTACTTATGTGACCCACCCTACTTATGTAACCCACACGTCTTATCATGTGACCCACCCAACATATCATGTGACCCACTCAACATATGTAACCCACCCTACTTATCATGTGACCCACAGACCCACCCACAGAACTGCACCACCCGATGAAATACCAGATAATAAGGTTTAAGAACTTTAATAAGGATAAGTAACATCATTTCATCTGTTCAGCTCCATGCGAAGCATATGACCAGGCCACAGCTACAGCAGGTCCTCTTACCTGAATCGTGCATCAGGGCATTTGCAGTGGTGGTTTCATTAGTAATAGTTTTACATGATGCAGTTGCTAGCCCCATGCATAACCCTCTTTAGTCACCTTTACAACATGCTTGGAAGGTCCCATTTCTTCCACCCTGGATGACATTATTGACTCAATTTTACAAAGGTCCAAACATGAGAGAAAGTTCTGTCTAAGCAATGGCTTTCTTGTAACATATCCCTCATGTAACATCCCTCATGTAACATCCCTCATGTAACAACCCTCATATAACAGCCCTCATATAACAGCCCTCATGTAACAGCCCTCATGTAACAGCCCTCATGTAACAGCCCTCATGTAACAGCCCTCATGTAACAGCCCTCACATAACAGCCCTCACGTAACAGCCCTCATATAACAGCCCTCATGTAACAGCCCTCATGTAACAGCCCTCATGCAACAGCCCTCATGTAACAGCCCTCATGTAACAGCCCTCATGTAACAGATGACTTCAAGCAAATCACAGTAATAAAACACAAGGATGGCTATCCAAGGTGGAGTAGACTTTCAGAAACAGGTCAACAATGCCATCTCTCAAGTGGGAGTCTCTCTTGATCCAATGTTGCTTTATGGGTGTCAATCATGGACAGTGAAGAAATAAACACAAAAATAGCTTGTAACAATTTGAAAAGGGTTCTTATGATATGTTTTCTATGTGCAACCAAGAAATCAAATCAGGGAATGTGACAAGAAAACATCATTTAAACATCAAGGGCATTGGATTTATGCAGTCCTTGGGATATAAAACTTGGCATAGTATGGTGATTGGATGGTAGAACTTGACTTAATGAGGTGAATGGGTGGTAAAACTTGCCATTAATATGTCAATTGAGGAATCAAACTTGGCTTAATGTGACAATTAACTAAACAAATTTGGCTTTACAGCCATTGGACGTTGAAATCTAATTTAATTTACAAAGGCACGACAAACTGCGTTAGATGCCTTCCCACCTTTCTACCCTGCGGGTTACATGTTTACGGAAAGGCTTCGGTGGTAACCCTGAGGCAAAATCTGCATCCTATGCTATCTCCAGTCGACTCGATGAATGTCTTGCCACTGGCAAAAGGTAGCTTAGGCTCTGTGAGTGAGGTTGACAAAAGGTAGCTTAGGCTCTGTGAGTGAGGTTGACAAAAGGTAGCTTAGGCTCTGTGAGTGAGGTTGACAAAAGGTAGCTTAGGCTCTGTGAGTGAGGTTGACAAAAGGTAGCTTAGGCTCTGTGAGTGAGGTTGACAAAAGGTAGCTCAGGCTCTGTGAGTGAGGTTGACAAAAGGTAGCTCAGGCTCTGTGAGTGAGGTTGACAAAAGGTAGCTCAGGCTCTGTGAGTGAGGTTGACAAAAGGTAGCTTAGGCTCTGTGAGTGAGGTTGACAAAAGGTAGCTTAGGCTCTGTGAGTGAGGTTGACAAAAGGTAGCTCAGGCTCTGTGAGTGAGGTTGACAAAAGGTAGCTCAGGCTCTGTGAGTGAGGTTGACAAAAGGCGCAGTTTCTTCCTCACTTTAATCCAAATCTCCGCGCAAGTCACCCATTTCAGCGGACACAGCAAGAGATACGACTGTCCACACGGCTGAACAAAGAGAGTGGTCTTCATCACTTGTGATGGACAACTATTAGTGTAATCAAACTTGACTTTGTGGGTCATAATGTCATCAAACTTGATTTATCGGGTCATAGTGCCATATAACTTGACTTAATGTGTCATAGTATAATCAAACTTGACTTATTGGATGATAATGCCATCAAACTTGACTTAATGGGTGTAGTGTCATCAAATTTAACTTAATAGGCCATTTGGTCATAAAACTTGACTTAATGTGACATAGTATCATCAGACTTGACTTCATGCTGTCATTGGCCTATCAGACTTGACTTCATGCTGTCATTGGCCTATCAGACTTGACTTCATGCTGTCATTGGCCTATCAGACTTCATGCAGCCCTCACAGTGCCTCGTGTTATGTTTTTTTCTGGCTTCACTTTGAAAAGGGTGGCTCTTTCATTCAGTCTGAATCCCTTTGGTTATATGAGGGCATGTTTGAAACCTGTGTCCTAGAACATGTAATTATTGTATCTGGCTCACTGATTGTTGTCACTCGCACTCCGTGATTCCCCCATATTCTAGAGACATCTATTAACTATGTTCTAGCATGTTAACCACCAACGCGCCCTCATATATTTTCTGCATATATACATATTTCGGAACCACTTTTGTGGTAATTTTGCCAGTTAATTTTTTTTTCTTTGAGATGACATTTGATGAATTATTTGTACATTCCCCATGTCTGAGTGTGTGTCATAATGTTCCTGTTTAGTGGAGTCCAATTGTGACATACATCTTCACATGTTTGGTTTGCATTTTGCCATTTGGCTTGTTTAACCAGCTTGGACCTGCCTAGGTTATTTGGTAATTATGTTGAAATAACTTTGCCATTTGATGGGCAGAATACTGTATAAATACTGGGACCTGGTTACAGAGTAGGTCATTGGGTGGAAGGTCGGAGAGGATCATAGCTGAGGAGTCATAGCTGAGGAGTCATAGCTGAGGAGTCATAGCTGCTGGAGTCATAGCTGCAGGAGTCATAGCTGCAGGAGTCATAGCTGCTGGAGTCATAGCTGCCAAAGTCAGAGTATGTCATTGGGTGGTAGGTGGGAGAGGGTCATAGCTGAGGAGTCATAGCTGAGGAGTCATAGCTGAGGAGTCATAGCTGCTGGAGTCATAGCTGCAGGAGTCATAGCTGCCAAAGTCAGAGTATGTCATTGGGTGGTAGGTGGGAGAGGGTCATAGCTGAGGAGTCATAGCTGAGGAGTCATAGCTGAGGAGTCATAGCTGCTGGAGTCATAGCTGCAGGAGTCATAGCTGCTGGAGTCATAGCTGCAGGAGTTATAGCTGCTGGAGTCATAGCTGCCGGAGTCAGAGTATGTCATTGGGTGGTAGGTGGGAGAGGGTCATAGCTGAGGAGTCATAGCTGAGGAGTCATAGCTGCAGGAGTCATAGCTGCTGGAGTCATAGCTGCTGGAGTCAGAGTAGGTCATTGGGTGGTAGGTGGGAGAGGGTCATAGCTGAGGAGTCATAGCTGAGGAGTCATAGCTGCAGGAGTCATAGCTGCTTGAGTCAGAGTAGGTCATTGGGTGGTAGGTGGGAGAGGGTCATAGCTGAGGAGTCATATCTGAGGAGTCATAGCTGCCGGAGTCATAGCTGTAGAAGTAGGTAGTAAGATGTTCCGTGACTATCTGTATAAGCATACTGAAGCAATTGATTGTGAAAGGTCTGACCAGAATGACCAACCAATCAAACTGTCTCTTGTTGACTGGGCAGTAGTAAACATAACGGGGGTCTCTGTGGCGAAGTGGTCAAGTCGTTTGCCTCGTGTTCAGACGGTCGGGGTTCGATTTCTAGCTGCGACGGTTGGTCCATGATGTCAATTTTTTCCGGAGATCCCTGGGTTCATCGCTGGAGCTATGGAGTTCGTGCTTTGTGCGATGCTCTCGACAGATGGGGTACCCAGACAGGTGGGGTACCCGTCTGCCGAGAGAGACAGAGCTAAAATGGGGAAAAAACCCGAGGCAATGAAGTCGAGCCCCTGCTTTAAGTTTTTTTTTCTTCTTAAAACATAACGGACAATCAACTGTATTGTGGTCAGTTGATGTACATTGATGTTATCATTCCCTCGAGCTGGTTAAGGCACAGGTCTCACAACCAAAAGGGTTTTGGGTTCAGTTCCAACGAAAACAAGAAATGTTGTAGAAAGATGATCTTGACATCCAGACCCAAGTGAACCCATCTCTTTGACAGTGATCTTCAATTGTATAACTCGAAAAGATTACAAAACTGCAACCCATGACCGACAGAAGAGACTGCAGAGCCCAGCAGCAAGCAGAGAAACTCCGAAGACTGACCGACCATCCAATGCATCAGAGACTAAACAATTTTGGAAATGGGAAACTAAAGCGGAGAAACTTTGCAGAAATAGCCAAAGCAAAGATGCATGAAGACCCTATGAACGGACTAACAACACCAAAGCCTATCCCTACTGTACGAAAACTTACCTGGAGGCAGCATATATTTCCAGAGGTGGTAGAAAATATACCAGGTATTGCAAACAAAAACTGCCAGACTGAAAAAGAAAGAAGAGATACAACCCTGAGGTACATAATGGAATACTACCCAAGCATGGACTGGACCCATGCATACACCAACGGTTCTGTAACAAATACAACACAGTAAGGAGGGGCAGGAGCATTCCTGAACCTACCAAATGGTAGAAAAACAACACTATCATTCGCTACTGGAAAATACACAAGCAATTTCAGAGCTGAGGCAGAGGCACTGAGGGCGGCAGTGGAAGAAATGGAGACAGGTAAAAGGAATGAAAGCCATATAGTCCTGCTTACAGATGCCCTGGCCGTAGTCACAGCACTAAAAAGCCAGAAAAATACTGAACTTAATGATTTAAGAGCAGTACTCTGTCAACTATGCCAGCAGTCCGCACCAAAAAGAGTAGTGGTACAGTGGGTTCCATCCCACTGCAACATCCAAGGCAACGAGGAGGCAGACAGACTGGCAAAAGAAGGTGCAAGACTACCACAACCAGATCCTAGTATGACATACGAAGAGTCAAAAAGGCTTATTAGAGCTAGATACATGACCAAATGGGAAACAGAACATACTGGCTACACCAAAATTGATGCCTATTACCAGTTGAACAGAAGAGAGCAGGTCGTGGTCTTCAGACTTCGCACTGGCCACAATAGACTGAGGTACCACCTATTCAATAAATTGAAGATAGGTGGCACTGATGAATGCTCGTGTGGTACAGGGAAAATGACCGCTGAGCATTTGCTGCAAAACTGCCCGACATACGAGGATCAGAGAAAGCAGATGTGGCCATCACCAGTGGCAACACTAGACAAGCTCTATGGCAGGGTCGATAGCCTCAGGATGACCGCTGCTTTTTTCGAAAAAATAAAGGTCGACGTCTGACAGCGTAAGAAGAAGAAGAAGACAGTGATCTTGACATCCAGACCCAAGTGAACCCATCTCTTTGACAGTGATCTTGACATCCAGACCCAAGTGAACCTATCTCTTTGACAGTGATCTTGACATCCAGACCCAAGTGAACCCATCTCTTTGACAGTGATCTTGACATCCAGACCAAAGTGAACCCATCTCTTTGACAGTGATCTTGACATCCAGACCCAAGTGAACCCATCTCTTTGACAGTGATCTTGACATCCAGACCCAAGTGAACCCATCTCTTTGATAGTGATCTTGACATCCAGACCCAAGTGAACCCATCTCTTTGACAGTGGCAGCAAGTAGAGGAAGGACAAGACATTTGTTCAATGATAGGATACTTCAGATGATCAGATTACCTCCTGTCACATACCCCAGCAAATAGTTTCAAATCACCACCTTGCAAGCCTGTGCCAGCCAAAAGAGTAGATGATACTGTCCATGTTTGGTAGTTATTTGGTTTGGTGAACTTGTATAGAGCCTAAACAGTTAATGCTGTCCATGTTTGGTAGTTATTTGGCAATGAGTATTTAATGACTCGTTTATTTTGGTTAACCGGTTTGACCGAAAAGGTGGGTGGGGTACTTCTGGAAAGGGGCAAATACTTTGATCAAAATAAAGTTAATGTGACGGAGCTATGACGTTCTGGAGATCTGTGGTCAACGGTTAGAAGCCAATCTAGAGCATTGATCAAAATAATGGACATGTCACATACAGCGACAGAGTCTAGGATTCATTTGTTGATGACTTCCTGTCGCCATCAATCATTATCATGATATTTGTAAAAATATACAAGCTTGAGAATTTGTTATGTCTGTTATATTATGATATGAGCACCTATGTGTCTGCTTGTCAGTACAGTGATGTCGATGCTTCATAACATGAACATAGAATTACCATCACTGCACCAGCTGCAAACCCATAGGTGCTCATTGTCTCTAACCAAGTGGCAAAGGAAATAATAATAATAGCTGTCCATCGTTGTCGATGAGGACCGCCGACATCATCCTTGTCACAGATTTCCCTGTTGGGTGTGGGTGCGCATGTGGCAGAACAGGCCAATGCGAGCACGAAAACATCTGCTACATATTGGGCACACGAGGTTTGTAGAAGGGGATGGTGTTCCCTCTGCTCTTAATTTCCGCGTCTCGCGTCTGCTCTGGGCTTTCACAACACGGTCGTCTTCACCGGCAGCTACACCCGATTTGACTGCCCTTCTCCAGTCAGATCTGTTTTTCGCAAGACATTCCCAGGTGTCGATGTCTATCTGGCAACTTTTCAGTGAGTCCTTCAGACCGTCTTTAAAACGTTTCTTTGGGTGCCCTCTCTCGCGCCATCCCTCTCTCAGCTCGCCGTAGAGAAGCTTCTTTCGGAGCCGCTCGTCTGACATACGGACAAGGTGTCCGGCCCATCCTAGTCGTGCTTTTTCTAGCAGTGCATGGATGCTGGGCATGTTAGCCCTCGAGAGAACCTCGATGTCAGTGACACGATCTTGCCATCAGGCAAGATGTGGAATATTCGCCTCAGGCAACCTGTGTGGAAGTGGTTTAACCTTGCATGTCCAGAGTATACAGTCCAGCTTTCGCAAGCGTATAGTAGGGTTGGAATGATGGTTGCACGGTAGACTTCGAGTTTGGTCTTGACGCTGATGCCACGACGTGCCCAGACCATCGAGCGCATTCTACCAAAGGTCATGCTGGCAAAGGAAATGGATACGGATAATTGTTGTAGCACAATGGTTGTACACACTCCTGTGATCTGGAAAAGGTTTGGAACCACTGGCCTAGATGCCTTCCAAGCACTGCTGTCCCTTATTATGAGCCTACCTGTTTGCCACCCTCAGTGTTACCAGTTGAGCTGTCTACAGGTAAAGTAGGTCATGTTTTCATACCAGCTCACAAACAAGCTGGGACTTAGTACCAGGCCCAGTCAACAGGTCACCTTCACATTTGATGTTCACATAAATTGGCTGGTTAATGTTTTCTGTTGACTTGTCCCTGGTACAAGGATATCTTCAACAAACCATTTCCCTACTTGAACCTCTCTCTCCACAGACACACAAACTTACAGTACATAGATAAACTCTCTCTCCTTTAGTGCATAGATAAACTCTCTCTCCTTTAGTGCATAGATAAACTCTCTCTCCTTTAGTGCATAGATAAACTCTCTCTCCTTTAGTGCATAGATAAACTCTCTCTCCTTTAGTACATAGATAAACTCTTTCCTCTTTCTCTGTTAGTGCATAGATAAACTCTCTCTCCTTTAGTGCATAGATAAACTCTCTCCTTTAGTGCATAGATAAACTCTCTATCCTTTAGTACATAGATAAACTCTCTCTCCTTTAGTGCATAGATAAACTCTCTCTCTGTTAGTGCATAGATAAACTCTCTCTCCTTTAGTGGATAGATAAACTCTCTCTCCTTTAGTACATAGATAAACTCTCTCTCTCTTTTACAGTACATAGATAAACTCTCTCTCCTTTAGTGCATAGATAAACTCTTTCTCTGTTAGTGCATAGATAAACTCTCTCTCTGTTAGTGCATAGATAAACTCTGTCTCCGTTAGTGCATAGATAAACTCTTTCTCTGTTAGTGCATAGATAAACTCTCTATCCTTTAGTACATAGATAAACTCTCTCTCCTTTAGTGCATAGATAAACTCTCTCTCTGTTAGTGCATAGATAAACTCTCTCTCCTTTAGTGGATAGATAAACTCTCTCTCCTTTAGTACATAGATAAACTCTCTCTCTCTTTTACAGTACATAGATAAACTCTTTCTCTGTTAGTGCATAGATAAACTCTCTCTCTCTTTTACAGTACATAGATAAACTCTTTCTCTGTTAGTGCATAGATAAACTCTCTATCCTTTAGTGCATAGATAAACTCTCTCTCTCTTTTACAGTACATAGATAAACTCTTTCTCTGTTAGTGCATAGATAAACTCTCTCTCCTTTGGTACATAGATAAACTCTCTCTCCTTTACAGTACATAGATAAACTCTTTCTCTGTTAGTACAAAGGTGGACTCTCTGTTACAGTGCATAGATAGACAGCATACACAGTCTAACACGACACTCCACAGATAGGGAACACACACAAAGGAGAATACTCCTCATTTACAGCCGTGGAAACAGAGGAAAGCACACTTTTCATGAAAACAACCATTTGTTAAAAGCAGTCCATAAATCTAGTCCAATCCATGTTATTTACTAGAGGCTTCGATTGACTAAACTTAGTAGGTGTTGATAGTTCAAAGTGTTTGTCAGTCTTCATGTGACTTCACATTCAACCACTCAATATGTGTCTTTTATTATATTTTTATGTGTACATCGCATACATGTACATTTGTGCCATGACTTGTACACTTATTAATGATGTAGCAAATCTTTTGAAAGCATATAATTTTGTGTATGTTTTTGTTAGAATATGAATTTGAATGTTTTTGTAAGAATATGAATTTGTATGTTTTTGTAAGAATAAGATTTTGTATATGTTTTTGTAAGAATATGAATTTGTATGTTTTTGTAAGAATATGAATGTGTATGTTTTTGTAAGAATATGTATTTGTATGTTTTTGTAAGAATATGAATTTTTATGTTTTTATAAGAATATGTATTTGTATGATTTTGTAAGAATATGAATTTGTATGATTTTGTAAGAATATGAATTTGTATGATTTTGTAAGAATATGAATTTGTATGTTTTTGTAAGAATATGAATTTGTATGATTTTGTAAGAATATGAATTTGTATGATTTTGAAAGAATATGAATTTGTATGATTTTGTAAGAATATGAATTTGTATGATTTTGTAAGAATATGAATTTGTATGTTTTTGTAAGAATATGAATTTGTATGATTTTGTAAGAATATGAATTTGTATGTTTTTGTAAGAATATGAATTTGTATGTTTTTGTAAGAATATGAATTTGTATGTTTTTGTAGTATGAGGGTGGTCAATCTTGTCCTCTTAAATATGCACTTTTTGTTAATTTTCTGTGATATCTTTTGTTAATCTTGTTGTTATCATACATTCACATTATAGTAGTAGTTATGGTACAACTCTTCTAGAACTGACATACTTTGGTACAACTGCCCCCAGAACTAACATACTATGGTACAACTGCCCCCAGAACTAACATACTATGGTACAACTGCCCCCAGAACTGACAAACTATTGTACAACTGCCCCTAGACCTGACATACTATGGTACAACTGCCCCCAGAACTGACAAACTATGGTACAACTGCCCCTAGACCTGACATACTTTGGTACAACTGCCCCCACAACTAACATACTATGGTACAACTGCCCCCAGAACTAACATACTATGGTACAACTGCCCCCTAGACCTAACATACTATGGTACAGCTGCCCATAGACCTGACATACTTTGGTACAACTGCCTCCAGAACTGACATACTTTGGTACAACTGCCCCCAGAACTAACATACTTTGGTACAACTGCCCCCAGAACTAACATACTTTGGTACAACTGCCCCCAGAACTAACATACTCTGGTACAACTCCCTCAGAATAGCCACGACAACAGCCCTAGGACTGCCATGTGATAGACAACAGCCCTAGGACTGCCATGTGATAGACAACTGCTCTAGAACTTCTATGCTAATGACAACTGCCACATACCCCAGAAAGAAGAGCAAGTATAAACCAACCCAGCACAACTGACAGAAGACTAGACAAGCAGAAATGAAAATGGTGAAACAGAACTGGGGCACAGTACCAATGTTTACTGCAGACTACGCCAAGTAGAGTCCCTGACCGACTCGTAGGGAGGAAAGAATTGGGCTACTGTCTCCCCTTCTATTTCATAACAGACAGCCAAAGTAGACTGTGTGCCTGGGATTAGCAACTTCATCATGTCAATGAAGCAGCTAATGAGACTATCACTGTAAGAGTAGAGAGATCTACAGTTGTTGTTCTATGCTTCATAAGGAGCCAGGTCAAGTAGTAGAGGTAGCATATTGCTGCCTGAACAAGCTGATCAGGTGCGAAAGTCTCTTCCAGCAGGCATTGGATCCAAGAAACTGGCCTAAAACTCATATGAGGTGTGAAAGTCTTTCAGCAGGCATTGGATCCAAGAAACTGGCCTAAAACTCATATGAGGTGTGAAAGTCTTTCAGCAGGCATTGGATCCAAGAAACTGGCCTAAAACTCATATGAGGTGTGAAAGTCTTTCAGCAGGCATTGGATCCAAGAAACTGGCCTAAAACTCATATGAGGTGTGAAAGTCTTTCAGCAGGCATTGGATCCAAGAAACTGGCCTAAAACTCATATGAGGTGTGAAAGTCTCTTCCAGCAGGCATTGGATCCAAGAAACTGGCCTAAAACTCATATGAGGTGTGAAAGTCTCTTCCAGCAGGCATTGGATCCAAGAAACTGGCCTAAAACTCATATGAGGTGTGAAAGTCTCTTCCAGCAGGCATTGGATCCAAGAAACTGGCCTAAAACTCATATGAGGTGTGAAAGTCTCTTCCAGCAGGCATTGGATCCAAGAAACTGGCCTAAAACTCATATGAGGTGTGAAAGTCTCTTCCAGCAGGCATTGGATCCAAGAAACTGGCCTAAAACTCATATGCATTTTTCCTTCATTCATATCTGATATTTATTGTTATTCCAGTGTCAACAATACAGCTTTTGTAGTTATTGGTTGTTTATGTCATTTGTTATTGGTTGTTAATGGTAATTTGTTATTGGTTTTTTATGTCATTTGTTATTGGTTGTTTATGTCATTTGTTATTGGTTTTTTATGTCATTTGTTATTGGTTGTTTATGTCATTTGTTATTGGTTTTTTATGTCATTTGTTATTGGTTGTTTATGTCATTTGTTATTGGTTGTTGATGTCATTTGTTATTGGTTGTTATCACTGATAAAGTATATTGACTCATGTTGGTGTTGAGCCTCCTTAAATCAGCCACTTGTATATCTTGACATGTTTTGTATATCTTGACATGTTTTGTATATCTTGACATGTTTTGTATATCTTGACATGTTTTGTATATCTTGACATGTTTTGTATATCTTGACATGTTTTGTATATCTTGACATGTTTTGTATATCTTGACATGTTTTGTATATCTTGACATGTTTTGTATATCTTGACATGTTTTGTATATCTTGACATGTTTTGTATATCTTGACATGTTTTGTATATCTTGACATGTTTTGTATTTATCTCTTATTAATATTGCTCTGTTTTATTTTATTCTTGTTCAATATTGTCGTTTATATTGTTCTGTTGATGTTGTTCTGTTTATATTGTTCTGTTTCTGTTACTATTGTTCTGTTTCTGTTTATATTGTTCTGTTTATGTTGCTTTTTTTCTGTTTATCTTGTTTTGTTTCTGTTTATATTGTTCTGTTTCTGTATATATTGTTCTGTTGATGTAATTTTGTTTCTGTTTATGTTTAAATTGTTTTGTTTCTGTTTTATTGTTTTGTTTCTGTTTATATTGTTTTATTTCTGTTGATATTGTTCTGTTTCTGTTGATATTGTTCTGTTTCTGTTTATATTGTTCTGTTTCTGTTTATATTGTTCTGTTTCTGTTTATATTGTTCTGTTTCTGTTTATATTGTTCTGTTTCTGTTTATATTGTTCTGTTTCTGTTGATATTGCTCCTCTTTTTGTTTAATGTTGTAAAGTTTTTGTTATATGCTTGAATTATTTGTGTCTTTTGTTATGCTCTCATTATCCATGCATGTCCATGTAGTAACATGACAGCCACGTGTTGTTCATGTCTGTGCGGAGAGCAAAGGATTGTCACACTCTAACCTGAGAAGTATGTTGTCAGAGGAGGCCAAGGAGGGTTGGGCATGGGGCTACTACCCAAATCCTATAGAAACTATGAGACAGATGAGAAGACCTCAACGCCCCATGAGAGAAGTGGAGTCTAAGTTTGGTCAATTAGCAACATTAGTTGTCATTGGTTGTCATTGGTTGTCATTAGTTGTCATTGGTTGTCATTGGTTGTCATTAGTTGTCATTGGTTGTCATTAGTTGTCATTTGTTGTCAATGGTTGTCATTTGTTTTGTCATTGGTTGTCATTTGCTGTCATTGGTTGTCATTTGCTGTCATTGGTTGTCATTTGTTGTCATTTATTGTCACTGGCTGCCCACTCACTGTTTTCACATCTAGTTGTACCAACCACTGTTTTCACATCTAGTTGTACCAACCACTGTTTCAAATCTCTAGTTGTACCAATGACTGTTTTCACATCTAGTTGTACCAACCACTGTTTCAAATCTCTAGCTGTACCAATCACTGTTTTCACATCTAGTTGTACCAACCACTGTTTCACATCTAGTTGTACCAACCACTGTTTCAAATCTCTAGTTGTACCAACTGCTGTTTTCACATCTAGTTGTACCAACCACTGTTTCAAATCTCTAGCTGTACCAATCACTGTTTTCACATCTAGTTGTACCAACCACTGTTTCACATCTCTAGTTGTACCAGCTACTGTTTTCACATCTCCAGTTGTACCAGCTAATTTCACATCTCTAGTTGTACCAGCTACTGTTTTCACATCTCTATTTGTACCAACCACTGTTTCACATTTCTAGTAATGACAGCAATGTTTGTTTGAGTGACCTTCAAGACTCCATTATTTAAACTCAGGCTCCCAGATTTTGTCTAAAACTCCAACCATTCCACGATGTATGTGCTATATCTGGCTGCAGAACCTGCACCAATTGTTACTGCTCAACAGAAATAAGCTGTTTTCCTTGGTAGTCACACGCTTTCAGATGTGTTCTTTACGCCTACAATTGTCTATGTCCATGTTGCACTGCCGAGGTAGCTGTTATTCTAACACACGTACCAGACTGGGACAATTGTCTGATTTCTACCAATAAAAATGTTGATTTCAAACTGCTGGGAGTTATGTCATCGTATTTGTGGTATGAGAGACTGCAGTACATCTCATGACCAATAATGACTGAAATAGAAAGTTAGAATATACGACGGTTTGGTGTCTGCTGTCAGTACGTTCATGACGGGTAAAACCCTGGCCTACTTTAGATATCTAGGGTTGGCTCTGGGTAAGCCTTGACATGACCAAGACGACAGATCTACTCAATTTCATAAAGGTTTTTGTGGCCTCTTTGTCTGCAATCCACTTTTGTAATAGCCATCCATCCTGTACCTACGGAGGTATGGATTGAGTCCAACACGATAGCGCCGTCATCAAATTGATCTCAGATAGTTACACCAGAAAGGACATAGAGTAAGCCTTCATTCTCAGACTGGAGGACATAGAGTAAGCCTTCATTCTCAGACTGGAGGACATAGAGTAAGCCTTCATTCTCAGACTGGATGCGGCTGTCACGTGTCTCCCGCCCTGCCCTGCACTGACCTTGCCTGTCATTCTACTAGAGAATCACCATCCAGATGTCTCACAGCTCAGGACCGATCCATCAGATGTCTCACAGCTCAGGACCGATCCACCAGATATCTCACAACACAGGACCGATCCACCAGATGTCTCATAACACAGGACCGATCCACCAGATGTCTCACAACACAGGACCGATCCATTCAGATGTCGCACAGCTCAGGACCGATTCATCTGTGTAAACAGCAACATCGTTATCTGATGTATTATCTACCACTTATCGTGAGTTCAATTTCGAAGCCCATCGGACCATTCCCTGTCGAGCGGCATAGATGGCGCCTAACAGGCTGCGGATCTAATTTGCTCTGATGTTTTAGTCTATTGAGATGGACTCACACATCGGTTAACCACCCTTCGTAAGCACTTGTCCCAACGCAGCGAAGTAATAAGCTGCTCAAGCCTAGCCCGCTAAGAAGGAAAACCCTTCTACCGGCTGTATTCAGCTCATACCAGACCTGGGACCTGCTAAGGGGAATCTGCCACTCTAGAAGTAAAGGTCGACTAAGTGGGACCTGCACAGGGTCATATGCCCTGTAGAAGTAAAGGTCGACTAGGGACTAAGAGCCTTTCCCCATCGATGGATGTCTGTCATTTTATAGCTAATGGGAATCGATTCCTCCTCTTCTGGTATAGTCTCCACCGAAGTCACTTGACCAATCTCCGTCTCTATCTATAACCAATCTCCCTAACTACCTATGACCAATTTCCCTCTTTGTGACCAAATTCCCTCTATCTATGACCATTCTTCCTCTTTCTATGACCAAAGTCCCTCTCTGTCTATGACCAATCTCCCTCTCTACCTATGCCAAATCTACTTTAGCATGTGTCAGTGGCTAGTTAATGTCTACTTTAGCCTGTGTCAGTGGCTAGTTAATGTCTACTTTAGCCCGTGTCAGTGGCTAGTTAATATCTACTTTAGCATGTGTCAGTGGCTAGTTAATGTCTACTTTAGCCCGTGTCAGCGGCTAGTTAATATCTACTTTAGCATGTGTCAGTGGCTAGTTAATGTCTACTTTAGCATGTGTCAGCGGCTAGTTAATATCTACTTTACCATGTGTCGATGGCTAGTTAATGTCTACTTTAGCATGTGTCAGTGGCTAGTTAATATCTACTTTAGCATGTGTCAGTGGCTAGTTAATGTCTACTTTAGCCTGTGGCAGTGTCTAGTTAATGTCTACTTTAGCATGTGGCAGTGGCTAGTTAATGTCTACTTTAGCCTGTGTCAGTGGCTAGTTAAAGTCTACTTTAGCCTGTGTCAGTGGCTAGTTAATGCCTATGTAATCCCGATAACGCAACTGATCAGCTGTTTTATTTCCAGCTTTGATTACCCAATCCATCCATCTGTCAGTAGGTCGTCTTATGTTAGCACTTTAACAATAACAGTTGTAAGCCACGTGACAACAGCATGGAAGGAAAGGATTGCAAAGTGTTTCTTTATGATAGGGCATGCGTAATGTGTCCTTGTCTGTGGCTAGCTGTCCTAGAACTTGTGTCTGTGGCTGACTGTCCAAGAACTTGTGTCTGTGGCTAGCTGTCCTAGAACTTGTGTCTGTGGCTAGCTGTCCTAGAACTTGTGTCTGTGGCTGACTGTCCTAGAACTTGTGTCTGTGGCTGACTGTCCTAGAACTTGTGTCTGTGGCTAACTGTCCTAGAACTTGTGTCTGTCGCTAGCTGTCCAAGAACTTGTGTCTGTCGCTATGCTGTCCAAGAACTTGTGTCTGTCGCTATGTTGTCCAAGAACTTGTGTCTGTCGCTATGTTGTCCAAGTACTTGTGTCTGTCGCTATGTTGTCCAAGAACTTGTGTCTGTCGCTATGTTGTCCAAGTACTTGTGTCTGTCGCTATGTTGTCCAAGTACTTGTGTCTGTCGCTATGTTGTCCAAGAACTTGTGTCTGTCGCTATGCTGTCCAAGTACTTGTGTCTGTCGCTATGTTGTCCAAGAACTTGTGTCTGTCGCTATGCTGTCCAAGAACTTGTGTCTGTCGCTAACTGTCCAAGAACTTGTGTCTGTCGCTATGCTGTCCAAGAACTTGTGTCTGTCGCTATGCTGTCCAAGTACTTGTGTCTGTCGCTATGCTGTCCAAGAACTTGTGTCTGTCGCTATGTTGTCCAAGAACTTGTGTCTGTCGCTATGTTGTCCAAGTACTTGTGTCTGTCGCTATGCTTTCCAAGAACTTGTGTCTGTCGCTATGTTGTCCAAGAACTTGTGTCTGTCGCTATGTTGTCCAAGTACTTGTGTCTGTCGCTAACTGTCCAAGTACTTGTGTCTGTCGCTATGTTGTCCAAGAACTTGTGTCTGTCGCTATGTTGTCCAAGTACTTGTGTCTGTCGCTATGTTGTCCAAGAACGTGTGTCTGTCGCTATGTTGTCCAAGAACTTGTGTCTGTCGCTATGTTGTCCAAGAACTTGTGTCTGTAGCTATGTTGTCCAAGAACTTGTGTCTGTCGCTATGTTGTCCAAGAACTTGTGTCTGTCGCTATGTTGTCCAAGAACTTGTGTCTGTCGCTATGTTGTCCAAGAACTTGTGTCTGTCGCTATGTTGTCCAAGAACTTGTGTCTGTCGCTATGTTGTCCAAGAACTTGTGTCTGTCGCTATGTTGTCCAAGAACTTGTGTCTGTCGCTATGTTGTCCAAGAACTTGTGTCTGTCGCTATGTTGTCCAAGAACTTGTGTCTGTCGCTATATTGTCCAAGAACCTGTGTATGTCGCTATGTTGTCCAAGAACTTGTGTCTGTCGCTATGCCCTTACCAAACGTGCAGGTCTATTAGAACTATTAGTATCCACACTCTTCTGTATTTCTTGAGGGAAACTGAGTACCCATGAGTCTTCCCGGGGTGCCGTGACTTAGATTCTTACCGAAAGAACAGAAAAAATCCTTCTGTAACACGCAATACTAGAATAAACAAGACTGCCACGTAGAATGAGTCAGGATATTTAATTCAATGGAAAACCTGCCGCCTTCGAAACAACTTCCCCCTCTGGCAATCGACCCGCTCCAACCTTCAGGTAAAGGAAACACGCTCGCCCGGTTGGGCCTAACGTGACAGGGGCCCATTTCTTTCTCGTGGATGTTACGGCTGTAAAGATATTACGTGGACCAGGGGTTCTCGCTGGGTCAGCGAATCACATCTAGCTATTTGTGTGTGATGGAGAGACATCGGACATCTACTGCCTTGTAGGTAGGCTGGGCACGACCCAGGGTTAGAGATGCAGTCCCAGACATATATATGATGAGTGTGCTGGTTAGGGCTTTACTTTGCTGGGTCTCAGCCGTTCGTGGACTGAGGTGGTTGAAGGAAAAAGGGGGGGGGGGGGGCTTCCTCGCTGCCGCTCATTTCCTAACAGTAAGCCATGTATCCATTTACAGATGTATCTATTGGGGCGTATAGAACACATTACCTTTAGCCAGGAAAAGGGGACACTCCTACTACTCTGCTGGTTCCAGACATTCTCATGTGAGCTTGTCGATAAACACCGTAAGCCCAGCAGGTCACATGACGCCATGGTCTTGTTTGCATCAACGATAATCCTTTAGATTAGTTAGTTATTCTCATGGTTTGTTTTGTACCTGGAAGACCTTTTGGTCGTACTTTAATTTGGTGTTTGTGCGAACACGCTGAATGGACCGTTACTTGTGGATCGAAGACGGGTGTTCCTCAGCCCCCCGCCCTCCTTACCAAAGGCAACCAAACCCGTTTCTCCACTCCGATTCGTCGCTTCAAACGGTGCGGCCATACAAGATGTCAGCATTGAAACTCTTCCACAAACCACAACTCTTGAGAGTGTCTAGCGGTAAAAACCTTAGCGGGTGCGCATCTAGCGTACCTGTGTCGGGGAAGTTTGACAGTTGTTTTCAGGGGAGGGGGGGGGGCGGAGGGGTAGTCACGAACAGTTGTTTTCGGGGGAGAGAAAACGCGTTCCCCCCTTTGCAATTCGCGTGTGTGTTTGTGGGACTGTGTGTGTTGGTATGTCTGTGGTTGTATCTGTAGGTGTGTGTGTTTTGCGTATGTGTGTCTATATGTCTCTATGTGTGTGTCTGTATGTGTGCGTTTGTATGTTTGTGTCTGTATGTGTGTGTTTGTGTCTGTATGTGTATGTCTGTATGTGTGTGTCTGTATGTGTATGTTTGTGTCTGTATGTGTGTGTTTGTGTATGTCTGTATGTGTGTGTCTGTATGTGGGTGTTTGTATGTTTGTGTCTGTGTGTGTGTGTCTGTATGTGTATGTCTGTATGTGTGTGTCTGTATGTGTATGTTGAGCAGGTGAGGATGTGTGGTTTACGTCAGTTTCAGTTCTGATCAGAGCACAACCCCCACCCCTCACAGAGACAAGGAAAGGGAACAAACAAGGAACCAGGTACACCGGCCGTAGTGATAGAGCATTCGCTTCAAACGTAAACGTCCCAGTTCGAATTCCCAGTATCAACACGCTGCAGTCAACCCAGTTGTAACTACCCTTGCTTACTGTGAGGGAACGGGGGAAGGGGGGGGGGAGGGACACAGGTAACAATAAATCGAAGTTTCTGCGGTACTGAGGGTCAAAAGTCGATCAAGAAAACAGTGGAGGTGATTAGACAAGGTGATTAGACAAGGTGATAAATACAAGGCGATTAGACAAGGTGAGTAGACAAGGTTTTAAATACAAGGTGATTAGACAAGGTGATTAGACACGGTGAGTAAATTAGGTGAGTAGGCAAGGTGAGTAGACAAGGTGATGAAACAAGAACAGCCAGACTGAAAAAGAAAAAAGAGACATAACCCTGAGGTACATAACGAAAAACTACCCAAGCATGGACTGGACCCATGCATACACCGACGGCTCTGTAACAAACACAACACAGAACGGAGGGGCAGGGGTATTCCTGAGCCTACCAAACGGTAGAAAAACAACACTTTCAGTGGCAATTGGAAAATACACAAGCAATTTCAGAGCGGAGGCAGATGCACTGAGGGCTACAGTGGAAGAAATGGTGACATGCAAAAGGAATGAAAGCCATATAGTCCTGCTTACAGATGCCCTGGCCGTAGTCACAGCACTAAAAAGCCAGAAAAATACCGAACTTAATGATTTAAGAGCAGAACTCTGTCAACTATGCCAGCAGTCCGCACCAAAAAGAGTAGTGGTACAGTGGGTTCCATCCCACTGTAACATCCAAGGCAACGAGGAGGCAGACAGACTGGCAAAAGAAGGTGCAAGACTACCACAACCTGATACTAGTGTGACTTACGAAGAGTCAAAAAGGCTTATTAGAGCTAGATACATGACCAAATGGGAAACAGAACATACTGGCTACACAAAAAACGATGCCTATTACCAGTTGAACAGAAGAGAGCAGGTCGTTGTCTTCAGACTTCGCACTGGGCACAATAGACTGAGGTACCATCTATTCAATAAATTGAAGATAGGTGGCACTGACGAATGCATTTGCGGCACTGGGAAAATGACCGCTGAACATCTGCTGCAAAACTGCCCGACATACGAGGATCAGAGAAAGCAGATATGGCCATCACCAGTGGCAACACTAGACAAGCTCTATGGCAGTGTCGACAGCCTCAGGATGACCGCTGCTTTTTTCGAAAAAATAAAGGTTGACGCCTGACAGCGTACGAAGAAGAAGAAGAAGAAGAAGAAGAAGACAAGGTGAGTAGGCAAGATGATTAGACAAGGTGATTAGACAAGGTGAGTAGACAAGGTGATTAGACAAGGTAACCTTCATTAGTACTTCAAGTAAGAAAAAATAAATGAAAAAAGTTAAATTAAAAAATGGGTATGGTCAGATACCGAGACGAAAACACAAAGTAAATCTAAGTTACGACCAATAGGCCTTTATCGGGGATCACAAATAACACCAATGTTGAAATAGTGAACCTTGGAGGAAAGGAAGGACACATCGGGGATGGCAGCCTATCAGGAGACAATAATGTCCTGATCTCATAATACGTCTGACATCACTGCTTGTCAGGTCAAGAGCTGGACTCCAAGTGACGGACGAAAGGTCAGATTAGATGGCCAGAAGGACGTCAGAAGTAGGAAACAACCGAATAAGTCAGTGGCGGCCAAATACGGCAACAAAAATGGGAATATAAGTTGGGGGAGTGGGGGGGGGGGGCGGGAAGGCAAATGGATAGGGACCAGTGTGAAATTGTAATAAAAGGTATGGAAGATATTGATGCCATGTGGTTTGAGACAACCCATGCTCGAGATAGGTCTGTTCTCGAGGGTGAAGCGATGACGATCGTCAGAGAAGCAAGAAACTAGACCAGTGATACTAACGTCCGTCTTACCCCGGTGCTCAGGACCATTGAAGTGGCTGGCAATTGGGGAACCAGTCGATTACGGATATCATTGAGGTGTTGGCGGAAACGCCCACGCAGTTCTATACCAGTTTCCCCAATGTATGTCACCCCACACTGGCAACAGATGATAGAATAGATGAGGTTGTGGGAATTACATGGGAATCCCTTAGGGACGGTAATCGAGCGACAGAGAATGACATGAGGACAAGTGACACAGCCACCTGCCTGGTGCCTGGAAGGCTATGAGGGCTGGTGTCTGGAAGGCTATAAGGGCTGGTGTCTGGTAGGTTATGAGAGCTGGTGTCTGGTAGGAAATGAGGGCTGGTGTCTGGAAGGCTGTGAGGGCTGGTGTCTGGAAGGCTGTGAGGGCTGGTGTCTGGAAGGCTGTGAGGGCTGGTGTCTGGTAGGAAATGAGGGCTGGTGTCTGGAAGGCTGTGAGGGCTGGTGTCTGGTAGGATAGGAGGGCTGGTGTCTGGTAGGAAATGAGGGCTGGTGTCTGGAAGGCTGTGAGGGCTGGTGTCTGGAAGGCTGTGAGGGCTGGTGTCTGGAAGGCTGTGAGGGCTGGTGTCTGGAAGGCTGTGAGGGCTGGTGTCTGGAAGGCTGTGAGGGCTGGTGTCTGGTAGGAAATGAGGGCTGGTGTCTGGTAGGAAATGAGGGCTGGTGTCTGGAAGGCTGTGAGGGCTGGTGTCTGGAAGGCTGTGAGGGCTGGTGTCTGGAAGGCTGTGAGGGCTGGTGTCTGGTAGGAAATGAGGGCTGGTGTCTGGAAGGCTGTGAGGGCTGGTGTCTGGAAGGCTGTGAGGGCTGGTGTCTGGAAGGCTGTGAGGGCTGGTGTCTGGTAGGTTATGAGGGCTGGTGTCTGGAAGGCTGTGAGGGCTGGTGTCTGGAAGGCTGTGAGGGCTGGTGTCTGGTAGGAAATGAGGGCTGGTGTCTGGTAGGAAATGAGGGCTGGTGTCTGGAAGGCTGTGAGGGCTGGTGTCTGGTAGGTTATGAGGGCTGGTGTCTGGAAGGCTGTGAGGGCTGGTGTCTGGAAGGCTGTGAGGGCTGGTGTCTGGTAGGAAATGAGGGCTGGTGTCTGGTAGGAAATGAGGGCTGGTGTCTGGAAGGCTGTGAGGGCTGGTGTCTGGAAGGCTGTGAGGGCTGGTGTCTGGAAGGCTGTGAGGGCTGGTGTCTGGTAGGTTATGAGGGCTGGTGTCTGGTAGGAAATGAGGGCTGGTGTCTGGAAGGCTGTGAGGGCTGGTGTCTGGTAGGAAATGAGGGCTGGTGTCTGGAAGGCTGTGAGGGCTGGTGTCTGGTAGGTTATGAGGGCTGGTGTCTGGAATGCTGTGAGGGCTGGTGTCTGGAAGGCTGTGAGGGCTGGTGTCTGGAAGGCTGTGAGGGCTGGTGTCTGGAAGGCTGTGAGGGCTGGTGTCTGGTAGGTTATGAGGGCTGGTGTCTGGTAGGAAATGAGGGCTGGTGTCTGGAAGGCTGTGAGGGCTGGTGTCTGGAAGGCTGTGAGGGCTGGTGTCTGGTAGGTTATGAGGGCTGGTGTCTGGTAGGAAATGAGGGCTGGTGTCTGGAAGGCTGTGAGGGCTGGTGTCTGGTAGGTTATGAGGGCTGGTGTCTGGTAGGTTATGAGGGCTGGTGTCTGGTAGGTTAGGAGGGCTGGTGGCTGGTAGTCTTAAAAGGCTGGTGCAGGAAGGCCATGCCTCCGAACTCACTGGTGAGGTACAGCACAACATGTCTGACTACTGTTGTCATCAATGCTTGTGGTGGACAGTTATTATGCATTAGTACTCCAGCAACAGAACTACCATTAGTACTCCAGCAACAGAACTACCATTAGTACTCCAACAACAGAACTACCATTAGTACTCCAACAACAGAACTACCATTAGTACTCCAACAACAGAACTACCATTAGTACCCCAACAACAGAACTACAATTAGTACTCCAGCAACAGAACTACCATTAGTACTCCAGCAACAGAACTACCATTAGTACTCCAGCAACAGAACTACCATTAGTACTCCAGCAACAGAATTACCATTAGTACTCCAGCAACAGAACTACCATTAGTACTCCAGCAACAGAATTACCATTAGTACTCCAGCAACAGAACTACCATTAGTACCCCAGCAACAGAACTACCATTAGTACTTTAACAGAACTACTATTAGTACTCCAACAACAGAACTACCATTAGTACTTTAACAGAACTACCATTAGTACTAGACATACAGACAGACAATGGCAGATGTACATTCTAGCATTGGCATATCGTCTAATCTCAAACAGGATGTGCCTTAAAGCTTCAAAATGAATTAAACAAAATATAGATTTATTAATAAATCAACTGGAATCTCCCTCAATGATATTCTCGTTTATTCCAAACTCTCTTATCTTTAGAAAACAGTAAACACGACCAACAATAAGCTTAGATCGAATCTCCCAACCTGTCAACCATTACGTCGTATCATCTTGTGAAACTACAAGGTCGTCTGTGTTCACATTTCTTATCTCTGTGTCTGGAAACTAAACTGTCAAGAGCAGGCCTAAATTTACCGGCATTCTACTGGAAACTAAACTGTCAAGACCAGTCCTAGGTTTACCGGAATTCTACTGGAAACTAAACTGTCAAGGCCAGAGCTAAGTTTACAGGCAGTCTACTGGAAACTAAACTGTCAAGACCAGACCTAAGTTTACAGGCAGTCTACTGGAAACTAAACTGTCAAGGCCAGGGCTAGGTTCACCGGCATTCAACTGGACACTAAACTGTCAAGACCAGGCCCAAGTTTACCGGAATTCTACTGGAAACTAAACTGTCAAGGCCACGCCTAGGTTTACCGGCACTCAAGATGGCAATTTTATCACCTTAACTTCTCGACGACAATTGCCTCACTACTTTCTAATTTATAACGGATTATTAAATTAGTGACACTTTTGGCCGTTGTCTTACTTAATGATATACAATAAAATAAGTAAATAATAAATGAATGAACACAAAAATCCCTACAGAACATAAGGCCAAATAGTTCTCACGAGCTGGTGTGTTCCAAGGCATTTAGTTCTCATGAACTGGTGTGCTCCAGGGAATTTAGTTCTCATGAACTGGTGTGCTCCAGGGCATTTAGTTCTCATGAACTGGTGTGCTCAAGGGCATTTAGTTCTCATCAACTGGTGAACTCCAAAGCATTTAGTTCTCATCAACTGGGGAAAATGTGTGCTCCAAGGTTCCGCTATTTTCGTGAGAAAACCTTTCTCTTCCTACTTATGATTTTTCATGACTACTGGAAGGTAGATTTGAAATGTGCAGAATAGCTTCAGCACACCCGGTAGACAGCAAAGCGAGGTAAGCGAAGTTGTAAAATAACGAGCGAAATAATGTGGAACTTTGCGTTAATTTAAATCTGTTCTTACTCTTTATTTTATAAATATTTATTAAATTAATATGAAATATTATTTAATTCTACATTTTTTTTATTTTTTTCGTACGGCTGTGCACTTCACACGTGGCACACCCATAATATGCGTCCCTGCATTCTACATCTCACAACTACAGATAGACAATGAAGGATGTACATTCTACATCTCACACCTACATACATACAGACAGACAATGAAGGCCACACATTCTACATCTCACAACTACAGACAGACAATGAAGGATGTACATTCTACATCTCACACCTACAGACAGACAATGAAGGATGTACATTCTACATCTCACACCTACAGACAGACAATGAAGGATGCACATTCTACATCTCACACCTACAGACAGACAATGAAGGATGCACATTCTACATCTCACACCTACAGACAGACAATGAAGGATGTACATTCTACATCTCACACCTACAGACAGACAATGAAGGATGCACATTCTACATCTCACACCTACAGACAGACAATGAATGATGTACATTCTACAAGTCACACCTATATACATTCAGACAGACAGATAATGAAGGCCACACATTCTACATCTCATACCTACATACAGACAGACATACAGACAGGCAGACAGACAGACACGCAATGAAGGCTGTATATTCTATGTTCAAAGAAAATGTTTACTTTTGAATCATCGAGGTTGTGGGAAAGGGCATGCTAAGATGTCTGACTGAACAAGGAACTATGATTGTGATCATGCAGGCAAGACCGTTCCGAAATGCAGTGAGACCAATGGAAAGATGGACGGGTGGATTTCCATCCAATAATAGTCCTGTGGGTGTCCTTGAAGTCATGTGGGGGTCCGTGAATTCCTGTGGGGTGTCCGTGAAGTCCTGTAGGGGTCCGTGAATTCCTGTGGGGTGTCCGTGAAGTCCTGTGGGGGTCCGTGAATTACTGTGGGGTGTCCGTGAAGTCCTGTGGGGGTCCGTGAATTCCTGTAGGGTGTCCGTGAATTCCTGTGGGGGTCCGTGAATTCCTGTGGGGTGTCCGTGAAGTCCTGTAGGGGTCCGTGAATTCCTGTGGGGTGTCCGTGAAGTCCTGTGGGGGTCCGTGAATTCCTGTGGGGTGTCCGTGAAGTCCTGTAGGGGTCCGTGAATTCCTGTGGGGTGTCCGTGAAGTCCTGTGGGGGTCCGTGAATTACTGTGGGGTGTCCGTGAAGTCCTGTGGGGGTCCGTGAATTCCTGTAGGGTGTCCGTGAATTCCTGTGGGGTGTCCGTGAAGTCCTGTGGGAGGGGGGGGGGGGTCCGTGAAGAGTCCTGTGGGGGTCCGTGAAGTCCTGTGGGGGTCCGTCCATTCATGTGGCGTGTCCGTGAAGTCCTGTGGGAGTCCGTGAAGAGTCCTGTGGGGGTCCATGAAGTCCTGTTGGGGTCCGTGAATTCCTGTGGGGTGTCCGTGAAGTCCTGTGGTGGTCCGTGAAGAGTCCTGTGGGGGTCCGTGAAGTCATGTGGGGGTCAGTGAATTCCTGTGGGGTGTCCGTGAAGTCCTGTGTTGGGGGGGGGGGGGGGGGGGGTTCCACGTAGAACCACTTAGGAATACGCAATTTAAACAGCGTTTTTTTGTGTGTGTGGTTTGAAATGAGTTGTGCCTTCCCGAGCGATGGAACGGGCGGAGTATGGCCGTGGGCATGCATTGATTTCAAATCGTCAGGAGTCCGAATAACCAATGAACTCAGGTTGTTTTTGTTAGAGCATCGAACTACTGAGGTCAGTGCCTCAACAGATGTTCCTCGGAACGGAGGGCGGGGCGGGTATTTGATCAGCTTACATAATAAAACATTTGTAGAGGTCTTTGTGACTTGGCTTAGTCGTCCCAGTATACCCTGGGTGGTAGAGGTCTTTGTGACTTGGCTTAGTCGTCCCAGTATACCCTGGGTGGTAGAGGTCTTTGTGACTTGGCTTAGTCGTCCCAGTATACCCTGGGTAGTAAAGGTCTTTGTGACTTGGCTTAATCGTCCCAGTTTACCCTGGGTGGTAGAGGTCTTTGTGACTTGGCTTGGTCGTATCAGGTTGTATCAGGGACATCTGGTTGTATCAGGGACAGGGACATCAGGTTGTATCAGGGACATCGGGTTGTATCAGGGACAGGGACATCTGGTTTGTATCAGGGACATCGGGTTGTATCAGGGACATCCGGGTTGTATCAGGGACATCAGGTTGTATCAGGGGCATCTGGGTTGTATCAGGGACATCCGGGTTGTATCAGGGACATCCGGGTTGTATCAGGGACAGGGACATCTGGTTTGTATCAGGGACATCAGGTTGTATCAGGGACATCCGGGTTGTATCAGGGACATCCGGGTTGTATCAGGGACATCGGGTTGTATCAGGGACATCCGGGTTGTATCAGGGACATCTGGTTGTATCAGGGACATCAGGTTGTATCAGGGACATTAGGTTGTATCAGGGACATCAGGTTGTATCAGGGACATCTGGTTGTATCAGGGACATCAGGTTGTATCAGGGACATCTGGTTGTATCAGGGACATCAGGTTGTATCAGGGACATCTGGTTGTATCAGGGACATCAGGTTGTATCAGGGACATCTGGTTGTATCAGGGACATCAGGTTGTATCAGGGACAGGGACATCAGGTTGTATCAGGGACATCAGGTTGTATCAGGGACAGGGACATCAGGTTGTATCAGGGACATCAGGTTGTATCAGGGACATCAGGTTGTATCAGGGACATCAGGTTGTATCAGGGACATCAGGTTGTATCAGGGACATCAGGTTGTATCAGGGACAGGGACATCAGGTTGTATCAGGGACATCAGGTTGTATCAGGGACATCAGGTTGTATCAGGGACACCCGGGTTGTATCAGGGACACCCGGGTTGTATCAGGGACACCCGGGTTGTATCAGGGACACCCGGGTTGTATCAGGGACACCCGGGTTGTATCAGGGACAGTGCATCCAGGTTGTATCAGGGATACCCGGGTTGTATTAGGGACACCCGGGTTGTATCAGGGACACCCGGGTTGTATCAGGGACACCCGGGTTGTATCAGGGACAGTGCATCCAGGTTGTATCAGGGATACCCGGGTTGTATTAGGGACACCCGGGTTGTATCAGGGACAGTGCATCCAGGTTGTATCAGGGACATCTGGGTTGTATCAGGGACAGTGCATACAGGTTGTATCAGGGACACCCGGGTTGTATCAGGGACATCTGGGTTGTATCAGTGACATCCGGGTTGTAACAGGGACATCCGGGTTGTATCAGGGACATCTGGGTTGTATCAGGGACAGTCAGGTTGTATCAGGGACATTCAGGTTGTATCAGGGAAAGGGACATCCCGGTTGTATCAGGGACATCTGGGTTGTATCAGGGATATCCGGGTTGTGTCAGGGGCATCCGGGTTGTGTCAGGGAAATCTGGCTTGTGTCAGTGACATCTGGGTTGTGTCAGGGACATCCGGGTTGTGTCAGGGACAGGGGAGTGCTGCCAGGTTGAAAAGAATAGGGCTACTTCTACCCTCCATGAATTTCCCAAAGGGTGACTGAAAAGTGTAGCGAATGAGGTTAGCAACCTTATAATGTAAAACCATTGTTATCGAAATTGTTACTGCAAATGCTTTGATACAGGCTTCCTGTAAAGGGGCGAGCTGTAGTGGTGGCTCTCTGTTTCACATGCGAATCATTACCTGGGTCAGAAAGATAACCAAACAATGGTTAAACTGTAACCTACAAAACATGTTGTAAGAGGGGACTAGAGGGATTGGGGTGTGGAGCCGGCTACCCCTGTTTTGTTCTGCAAGGAATCGTCGCTCCGGGTAACCTACAGGTACTCAATTCCTCTCAGTAAATGTTGAATAGTATAAATACTGCTAGTTCATGTAGCTTTCTGGTTGTATGCACACCCCTCCGTCCTCTCAGACGTCACTGTCTGCTGGACCAGCGTGGGATATAAAAACTTTGCCAGTTGTACACATCCGGTTCATCGTCTGCAGCGTCTCCATCGAACAGGCCGCGGTTGTTGATCAACTTCCAAATGTCTACCACCCATAGTCTAGAAACTACAAACCACGTATTACGCATGCGCAAAGTACAGAGAGGCGGCCAGTGGTAGGGCATTGTCAGGTTCTCAAAGTCCTACACTCACAGGAAACAAACTTTAAAATACGTGCTGAAGTTGGATACAATGTGTGAGTAGGCACAAAACACAATGCACACATTCAAATAACAAAAGACAAGCATTTACCCGGGGATCGTCGAAAGTAGAAGAAATCATATACCTCAAAAGTGTACACACTATGTCTGTGGTTATTAGTTGTACAAGAAGTATAAACTGCGTACAAAACTTGCTAGAAATGACAGGGGACATTGGATGACTAATTTTATCACCGCATTTCCACACCTTCTACAACGACAGAACACATGAACCAGGCAGTATTCTTATAACGCGCAGCAAAAAGCTATTATGGCGTATGTCAACTTAACAACTTGAAAACCAAGCAGAGCAGAACTTGTATGAACACAAAGGCTTGTCATTCAATTGGTGAAACCAGCCACAATTTCAAATTTCACGACATTACTTCTGGCTTGGGTAAATGTCTGCCCTGGGATGGGCGGTTAGTTTGAAAGGACGAATAGAAAACTCGAACGATAATAGATATAAGAATGAGCCGGCAGCTTGTACCGCTTATTTGTGGAGGACACCAAGTGACAAGGTCATTCTGAAAAACCAAACCATTTGAAAGTTACGGTAGGTTTCGTGTTTTAGTGCTTGATAATTCTTGTGTGTCTACTAAATGCCGGAATACAATTCGTGTGAGATATTTGTCTGCAAATCTTTTGTTTGTTTTAAATCTCTCTGTCATTTAAATATAGTTTGTCAACGTAATGAGCTCGTGTCAGGATAATGACTGTGTTACGACGGGCCGGTGTTAGTTCACTTTTGGTAGTTCCATAGACATTGCTGTCGGGGATGGCGTGTTAGAGACTTGATGCTAAGCTGTCACATCTTGTTTGCTTGAAATGCATTGCCACGGGAGGTAGTGGAGGCAGGGACAGATAATACATTTAAGAATAAATTGGATGCACATAGCTTTTACAGCAAGGTGATGTAAATGAAACTGGTTGTATACAGATTCTGCAGTGTCTTCTAAACCAGTAAAAAGACGTTAAAGTTAAGTTTATGAGGTGGGATGGGCAATTTCCTTCCTCGCTGTCTTTTCATTCCTAACATTAAGCCAGGTACCGATTACCGGCTGGGTTGACTGGTACGAGAGTTGTTGTTGTTGAATGCCCACAATGAGTAGGATTACTTCTTGTGTGCTCCCTGAAGGACGTTGTTAATTAAGTGGTGGGTTGTTGAAGCTGTCATCACATCCCGAGCGTGCTGATGTGTGTAGAGTGGGGTCCTCCAAGAGGTCGTGTTATGCTTGGCTTCGTCTGCATGTCGCTCACTACTACAGGGATTACGTCGATCCCTCACGTCATTATCCAGGCTGCCATGAAGCAGCCCATTTCCAGGAAGGGATACAGGGAAGCTGATGCGAGGATCGGGGCCAGTATATCTTCCCTGACCCTGACTAACATGTCTGACCAGTATATCTTGCCTGACCCTGACTAACATGTCTGACCAGTATATCTTCCCTGACCCTGACTAACATGTCTGACCAGTATATTTTGCCTGACCCTGACTAACGTGCCTTTTTTTTGCGTTCGCCTTATTTCTCTATTCCCCTCTATTTCTCTCTGACCCTGACTAACATGTCTGACCAGTATGTTTTACCTGACCCTGACTAACATGTCTGACCAGTATGTTTTACCTGACCCTGACTAACATGTCTGACCAGTATATTTTACCTTAGCCTGACTAACATGTCTGATCAGTATGTTTTACCTGACCCTGACTAACATGTCTGATCAGTATGTTTTACCTGACCCTGACTAACATGTCTGATCAGTATGTTTTACCTGACCCTGACTAACATGTCTGACCAATATGTTTTACCTGACCCTGACTAACATGTCTGACCAGTATGTTTTACCTGACCAGACGTTAGTCTTCCTACACGGCACATGAGACAAACACCGGACCTTTGCCGCGAAATGAGAGTGTTCTATCACCAGGCTAGCCTGACCTACACCATACAGTATATTAACAGTGGGCCCTTTTGCGGACCAGATGACATGCCTCGGGAACATAGCAAGGCCAAATAGCCCATTTTTGTCCACGTAACCTGTCGTAGGCAAATGTTTGATTGATCGAACCTGTTATAAGTAAATGGTTTGACTGACTGATTGCACCTGTTATAATTGATAATACACTTGATGGGGGTCAACTTTAGTTGTAGCCCTATGCTCCGACTTGAATGGTCAAGATTAAGTAGAGATAATAAGTGTGTGCCCATGTGCCCCGTTTAGTTCTGTTTGCAAACAGTAGAACTTACAACACCAATTTATATATGTACGCTAACCCAGATGTCTTCTTTGTTCGTTCGCTTGGAAATATGTCTGTATCTGAAATGTTGTCTCTTGTTTATACTTCATTCAGATCTGTCAAGTTTCTCTTCCAGTGTTGTTTCTGTGTCAGTGAAAGGACGTTGTTTGTAGATGTGTGTCGGTGCATTAAGTATCCTTGTAAAGTATTATCCACGTCGTTCTGTGAAAGCTCTGTGTGTGTGTGGTGTGTGTGAGAGAGAGAGAGACAGAGACTGGAATATGAAACAAAAGTACAGCCAATCAGGTAGCCTTAGAAATGGAGTAGGCACACGGTGTGACCTTCTGATGTGGCCTATGTGACCTTCGACCTCCACACTCTGAGATATGTGACCTTCGACCTCCACACTCCAGTGGCATGTGACCTTTGACCTCCACACTCTGAGGTATGTGACCTTTGACTTCCACACTTCCGGGGTATGTGACCTTCGACCTCTACACTTCAGTGGTATGTGACCTTCGACTTCCACACTTCAGGGGCATGTGACCTTCGACTTCCACACTTCAGTGGTATGTGACCTTCAACTTCCACACTCCAGGGTAGAAAGCAACGAGTAAGTAAAACTGTACCAGGTTAGCCCTGATGGGAACAGGCTAATGGTACAGATCGACAAGTGCGATCTATATCCTCCATATAAGTTCCCGGTCACAGCGTGCTGCAGTTCACATGTCTTTGATACCTGGATCCAATCATACTAAACTACAGAACGTGACTGTTCAACCAAACAGTGCAGTCCATTAACACTTAATGTAAACCAACACAGCCAATGTTGTGGGCCATGTCTCGTATACCCTGTTGTCTAAGATATCTACCTTCGGAACTTCGCAACAACCAAACAAAAATACATTTTGAAATGCCCACGTAGCATAGTTAAACACTCAGACAAAGTCGAGAGTTTTATTAAACAAGGCCACACCTACTAAACATAAATTATGAGGGTGGTTCTTGGTTGGTAAATCTTGGCCTCAAGCAGGGCTGGTGTAAGGGTACTTGGACCGCTACGGGAAGTGAAACAGTTTGTGACACAAGACGTTCCTGTTTCAGTCAATGTCGCAAAACTATAAGGTAAATGTTTGATATAATCCGCATGACTATTTGTATGTAAACGTTAATAGTATACCTGATTGTACTTTATGCGTCACTAGTACAGGGGTCACTGTAATATCATAAACAGCGCGGAGTCGATGACTCTTATATTAGGGAAGGTCAGTCAGAAACTGGCAGGTGTCAGTACGACATTAGTTATTGTCACTGCTGCACATACAAGATGTCCTGGTTGTTTCTACTCCCTGTTGTGGTCAACGGTTACATCGGTCTGCTGTTTCAAATACGTTTGATGATATGGTCAGTCAGGAAGTCTAATCCTTGTTTGATGATATGGTCAGTCAGGAAGTCTAATCCTTGTTTGATGATATGGTCAGTCAGGAAGTCTAATCCTTGTTTGATGATATGGTCAGTCAGGAAGTCTAATCCTTGTTTGATGATATGGTCAGTCAGGAAGTCTAATCCTTGTTTGATGATATGGTCAGTCAGGAAGTCTAATCCTTGTTTGATGATATGGTCAGTCAGGAAGTCTAATCCTTGTTTGATGATATGGTCAGTCAGGAAGTCTAATCCTTGTTTGATGATATGGTCAGTCAGGAAGTCTAATCCTTGTTTGATGATATGGTCAGTCAGGAAGTCTAATCCTTGTTTGATGATATGGTCAGTCAGGAAGTCTAATCCTTGTTTGATGATATGGTCAGGAAGTCTAATCCTTGTTTGATGATATGGTCAGGAAGTCTAATCCTTGTTTGATGATATGGTCAGTCAGGAAGTCTAATCCTTGTTTGATGATATGGTCAGTCAGGAAGTCTAATCCTTGTTTGATGATATGATCAGGAAGTCGTATCCTTGTTTGATGATATGGTCAGTCAGGAAGTCTAATCCTTGTTTGATGATATGGTCAGTCAGGAAGTCTAATCCTTGTTTGATGATATGGTCAGTCAGGAAGTCTAATCCTTGTTTGATGATATGGTCAGTCAGGAAGTCTAATCCTTGTTTGATGATATGGCCAGTCAGGAAGTCGTATCCTTGTTTGATGATATGGTCAGTCAGGAAGTCTAATCCTTGTTTGATGATATGGTCAGTCAGGAAGTCTAATCCTTGTTTGGTGATATGGTCAGTCAGGAAGTCTAATCCTTGTTTGATGATATGGTCAGTCAGTCAGGAAGTCGTATCCTTGTTTGATGATATGGTCATTCAGGAAGTCTAATCCTTGTTTGATGATATGGTCAGTCAGGAAGTCTAATCCTTGTTTGATGATATGGTCAGTCAGGAAGTCTAATCCTTGTTTGATGATATGGTCAGTCAGGAAGTCTAATCCTTGTTTGATGATATGGTCAGTCAGGAAGTCTAATCCTTGTTTGATGATATGGTCAGTCAGTCAGGAAGTCGTATCCTTGTTTGATGATATGGTCAGTCAGGAAGTCTAATCCTTGTTTGATGATATGGTCAGTCAGGAAGTCTAATCCTTGTTTGATGATATGGTCAGTCAGGAAGTCTAATCCTTGTTTGATGATATGGTCAGTCAGGAAGTCTAATCCTTGTTTGATGATATGGTCAGTCAGGAAGTCTAATCCTTGTTTGATGATATGGTCAGTCAGGAAGTCTAATCCTTGTTTGATGATATGGTCAGTCAGGAAGTCGTATCCTTGTTTGATGATATGGTCAGTCAGGAAGTCGTATCCTTGTTTCTAACCTCTTTGCAGTGGTGGTTTCTGTAGCAATTCGTTTTACACAATAAGGTTGCTAGCCACATGAACAACTCTCTTTAGTCACCTTTTACGACATGTTTGGAGGTACAATTGCTATATTCTTTTCTCCAAAGTAAGGGGCCACTTGGGATGCACTTTGGGAAGTAATAATTTTAAAATGTATGTTTCGAACGAAGACGATTGTCCATGGCTACAATTGGAGAGGGAAGAAACGCTAGGACAGTGTTGATCATTTTGTTTGGCTGGTCGAATTCCTAAACTCGACTAGACGGTCAGGATTCAATTCCAGAGTGCATGTTAACTTGACTTTCTATTCTGTTTTTCGATGTATATGCTTCCCGAGTATCCAAATGCTTATCTGTACGGTTGGTGTCAACACTGGCCTACTTTGTTGACAAGTTGATAACCTTGGAATGTTCCCACGTCCTTACCACGCAAACGCACATTCATTTCTTGTTAACATCGTCTGGTTTATCATCACAAACAAATCTGATCAAATGCCGACTCTGCGTAGAAGATTCGTTGTGGTGGATCTTCATTATGTGTTCCCCGTATTGATGCTGCTACTTGAGACCACCTCAGAAGCGAAGGTCGGCTGCAATAGATCTCCAACATCATGTGTCTCTTGCTGAGATGCTTCAATTTGCCAAGCTATTCATTAAACAAACCATTCTAAAGTAGGGTATGGGATGCATTATAGCAACAGGGAAAACTGAGGTACAAGAAACAGAGAAGATAGAAGAGATTTCTAGGCGATCATAACTAAGAATATAACAAGCACATACAGCGACAAAACGCTTTAGTTGACAGGTATTTGAAGAGAAAATGGATCGTCACCCTCACTGGAAATAGCACATAATGATTGTATGCGCAGAAGAACAGAATAAGAGGTTGTAAGGAAACAATTCGATGAATGCTGCGTAGCGATACTTATTTTTGTTAGCACTGCTAATTTAATACTATATTCTTGAAATATGGCTACAATAATCTGATTAACCATATTTTTCAATTCAGAGCACTGCTGTCTTAAGCGTACAAGAGACTAACACAAGAGAACTCTTCACAATAAGAGAGTGACAAGAGCAGCAGAGTGTGGCAGACGACAAGAAGTCCGGATCTGATTGTGGCCATCCTTGCTCGCTCTAGAGTCCAGACAATCGTCCTTGTCTCTAGCTTATCTATCTGGAAGCAGTTTATCGTTGTGTCGCCAAATTACAACAATGGAGAGAAGTGCTGTAGGACCAGGTATCGCCGAGCAGTTTTTGTCTAGTTGGACCTCAAATGTGTTCAGATCCAGATGTGCCGCTCACATGTAAGTGAGACCATGAATGTTGTACAGTTGCCGTCTTCTCTCTACCGTCTCGCTGTCCTTTATGCCTGTCTGCTTTATAACTCTCACGCATGACTGTCTGAAACTGTTGATTTGCTGTTGTTTTTTTTAAACATGAAGTTCGTTTTTAATTTATTGGTACGGTAGCTTATAGCAGGGAGAGCGATGCCTTTAGTGCGATAAGAACACTGACAAGGGAATTCCGCATGTCATCAATGACAAAGAGGATAACACACTATCAGAAACCAAAGATATACTGAATAGATGGAGAGAGTACTGCAGAACCATGTATGGAGACAGCACAAAGCGCTCAGTTACAATCCTACCAAAGGATGAGAAAGAACCTGAACCAACATTGAAGGAGGTACGCTCTGCAATTAAAAGCCTGAAAAAGGGAAAGTCCCTAGGATGCGATGATATCCAAGCAGAGCTAATACAAGCAGGAGGGGAGGCATGTGATCGAGTCTATCACAAGCTGTATAAACAGATATGGCACAGTGCAGAGTGGCCAGAAGCATGGAAGAAATCAATTTATATTCCCCTCCCAAAAAAAGGCAACCTGAAATTGTGCACGAACTACCGAACTATCGCCACGCTAGCAAGATACTCTTGCGAATCCTATTAAGAAGGATAGAGAAAAGGTTTCAATCTGAAATTCACGTAGTCCAGGCAGGTTTTAGTAAAGACAGAGGGACCAGAGATCACATATTCAATATGAGGAATATCAACGAAAAATTTAGAGAGTTCAATGAAGACCTGTACACATGTTTCATTGATTACACCAAGGCCTTCGATCCGGTGAAACATCAAAATCTGTGTGAGAATCATTAAGGGAATGGAGTTTCCTGTGCATATAGTCCATCTCATTGAAACATTATACCAAGTTCAACAAGTCGCTGTCCGAGTATCTGGGCAAACATCAGATTGGTTTGCAGTACAAAAAGGGAGTAAGACAGGAATGTATCCTCTCACCTTATCTATATAACATTTATGCGGAATGTATAATGAGAAATGTTTGAGAAGACGAGAACATTAAACGTTTCGACCCATTAATAATTGGAGGGTACGAGATTCCAGAGTTACGATATGCAGATGACACGGTGATACTATCAAGAAGTGCAGAAGGGCTAGAGCAGCTACTTTCTGCCATTAATGGACATAGTAAAGATCAAAACCTGTTAATAAACATAAACAAAACAAAAGATAATGACCACCGACAAAACACAATGTCAGCATAAATTTACAGTGGGTGGTGAGGAAATAGATCAGGTCACACATTTTGAATATCTGGGCTCCATAAAAAAATGGTGACTGCTCAAAAGAAATCAGAAGAATAGCCATGGCAATGCAGAGACTGAACAGTCTGAAGAAATTATGGCAGAGTACCAACAAAAGTGAAAGTCCTGAGAGCCTGTGTTTTTCCTGTGGCAGCTTATGGCTGCAAATCATGGACGATCACCAAAACTTCTAGACAAAGAATCTTTGAGTCAAAATGTTACAGAAAGATCCTCAGAATACCCTGGACAGAGAAAAAGACAAATGTAGTCATTCGGCAAGGGTTGAGCATAGAGGAAAACTGGTTTAACAATTATGGCCAGAAAATGTAAATACTTTGGTTACGTCAAGAGACACAAAGGTCTCGGGGGAACAGTGATGGAAGGTATGGTGCCAGGCAAAAGAGGAAGGGGTAGACCAAGAAGACGATGGCACCAAGATATCCAGGAATGCCTTGGTATTACTGGCGGAGGCTGTAGTTTTGACAAGGGAAAGAGTTTCATTCAGACAGACTGTGATGGGAGCGACGTTCTATAAAGGACATGCTACATGATGATGGTAGCTTATATTATAACAACCTTGTGATAAAAAACAAAAAATGCTCGGATAAGAGTAGCTACCTGCATATATTATACATAACCACTATACATAGTAGTAAAACACAAGAGAACTTTTTAATCTCATTTAGTTATTGAAATGATTTCATATAAATGCGAACAAAATATGAACAATAATCATTTCTGGTAGATGCTTGACTTCTAAATATCGAGCTTAGAACTTTCTTATATACAAGATAACAGTGAGTTGTGTGTGATATAAACTGGGTTTAACATACATTGACACAAAGTAACTTTGTTAACGAAATATGCTCTATATATTTACCAATGCTGTCAACACTTACGGGCATGACTCTTACATTCAAGGTGAGCTCACAGTATAATGCATCTGATGTAAAGCATGGAATTAATTTTCTATAGATGTTTCTATAGACCTTTGGACCAGCTGGTTAAAATCTAAAGAAAGTGACAATGTGGTAGAATAATAGTTGAAGGTTTAGGCTTCCGTGCATGTTTTCTCTGGTCGGCCTCTAATAATCTTTATCCATGTGTTCCTATTGCAGTGAGTTAGCTCGGTGTGAGGCAAATCCTCAAGAGAATTCTGATGATCTGGTGGAAAATTTCTTGGCACAGAAATCCAGCAAACAGTTGGAAGAGTTTGTCTTTGCGCAGTCAAAAACCAGAGTAAGAATTGTCTTGTATGTCTTAGTTTCTATTTCATGATTTGCTTGTTTTAGTTTATGTTAGTTGTCCCAAACATTTAGATACAGGTTCTGTAATAATTCAAGTTTGTTCACTCACAGTTGACAGCAGCTAGTCACTCACAGTTGACAGCAGCTAGCCACTCACAGCTGACAGCAGCTAGTGACTCACAGCTGACAGCAGCTAGCCACTCACAGCTGACAGCAGCTAGTCACTCACAGCTGACAGCAGCTAGCCACTCACAGCTGACAGCAGCTAGTGACTCATATCTATGCTAGGACGGTGTGGTTAAGTGGCACGGCTCACAATCCGAAGGTGCTGGGTTTGATCCCCATCACAGCACTGGCCGTTACCCCGGGGAAGCAAATCTTTAGAAAATGCAGGAGGAAGCAGACCCTTCCATAACATGCATGCTGAAGGTCGGATGCACTGGGCCGACAGGCGCAAAATAAAAACCATAGTGTAACGCACACCGCATTGGGGATTAGAGAAATAAGGTGACCGCAAAAAAAAAAAAAAAAAAATCTATGCCGTGCTAAAACTGGATGTTTCAGGCTGAAGAGCACAAATATCTTAGCCTCGCTGTAAACTATGGCACATCACAAATATCCAATCCATTTCAGGATGAATGAGAAAGAAGAACTTCCTCTGCATAAATATTATGGGAGTATTGTTACATTTATCACTACATCATCCTGTCCCATCACTACATCATCCTGTCCCATCACTACATCATCCTGTCCCATCACTATATCATCCTGTCCCATCACTACATCATCCTGTCCCATCACTACATCATCCTGTCCCATCACTACATCATCCTGTTCCATCACTACATCATCCTGTCCCATGCTTCGTTACAATAAATATAAAATGGTGTGAGGGACTTCCTGGAGAACTAGATGTGTTTGTGACAGGAGATTAGTGCTGACACTCTGAGAGCCTGGAGAACTAGATGTGTTTGTGACAGGAGATTAGTGCTGACACTCTGAGAGCCTGGAGAACTAGATGTGTTTGTGACAGGAGATTAGTGCTGACACTCTGAGAGCCTGGAGAACTAGATGTGTTTGTGACAGGAGATTAGTGCTGACACTCTGAGAGCCTGGAGAACTAGATGTGTTTGTGACAGGAGATTAGTGCTGACACTCTGAGAGCCTGGAGAACTAGATGTGTTTGTGACAGGAGATTAGTGCTGACACTCTGAGAGCCTGGAGAACTAGATGTGTTTGTGACAGGAGATTAGTGCTGACACTCTGAGAGCCTGGAGAACTAGATGTGTTTGTGACAGGAGATTAGTGCTGACACTCTGAGAGCCTGTCCTAGGGCTGAATATCAATGATCAAATCCCTCTAGTGTGAAAGATTTTTCCAATCCTGGGATCTCACATCTCTTCATTCACACAAGCCAAAATCTGCTGAGTTGGGATTAGCCTGGGTTGGAAAGGAAGCCCTAGAAATATTATCCCAAATATGGTACAGATATATACAAAAGTTAAAACTTATTTTCCGGAGATAAGATGAAGAAAAGTTAAAAAATAAATAAGGAACATCTTCAATCATTGTGTGGATATTTATTCAGACAACTATTAGTCTAGTTAGTGTCTCACCTGGCAAGTACTGTCTCACTTGGCAAGTGTTGGACTTTCATGGTGACAGGAAGACTTAAGGCTGTTCTCAATGTTGAACGATATTTTTTTCTGTGGTGACAGGAAGACTACATGTCGCTTGTAGCCGAGATGATAATGATGCTCAGACAACATGGATTCCGACCACGTAGAACAAGTGAGTATCTTTCTCATGCACATTGTTTTATTGTATGTCAAGTCTGTATGTGACTGATGATTGCTTTATGTCATCAAGTCTGTATGTGAGTGATGGTGAGCCTATCACAATGTTATTTTAGAATATGGAGTTATGTCAGAGCTAATGTCATATGTAGATTGAATCTTATGATAATTTTTGGCAGCACTCAACTATCACTTGTCATTGTTCACTTGTCATTAATATCAGGAGACATTAAGTTTAACACAATGTGTCAAGTCTGCATGTATGTTGCAATATGTCAAGTCAGTATATAAGTGTATTGCTATATGACACATCTTTTTGTGTTATGTCAAGTCTGTTTGTAAGCTTGTTGCTGTGTGTCAAATCTGCATGTAAGTGTTTCTATATGTCAAGACTGAATGAAAGTATATTTCTGTATCTCAAGTTTGTAGGTAAGTGTGTTGCTATATGTCAAGTCTGTAGGTAAGTGTGTTATATGTCAAGTCTGTAGGTAAATGTGTTGTTATATGTCAAGTCTGTAGGTAAGTGTGTTGTTATATGTCAAGTCTGTAGGTGTGTTGTAATATGTCAAGTCTGTAGGTAAGTGTGTTGTTATATGTCAAGTCTGTAGGTGTGTTGTAATATGTCAAGTCTGTAGGTAAGTGTATTGCTATATGTCAAGTCTGTAGGAAAGTGTGTTGTTATATGTCAAGTCTGTTTGTATATATGTTTCTATATATCAGGTCTGTATGTGTGTTTGTTGTATATGTCAAACCAGGAAAAACCCCAACAGAACCTAAGAATCTCAGACTGGTGTCGTTACTATGCCACCTGCATAAGGTTTTTGAAAGAATGATTCTGAACCATATTGCCACCTTGATAGACAAGAAACTCATCAAGGAGCAATCAGGTTTCAGATCTAGAAGATTATGTTGCAGGGAAATTGTTAACCAGGTACAACTAATTGTGGACGGGTATGAACGCAAGCAGATCACAGGAGTGGCTTTTATTGATCTAAGTGCAGCATATGACACGATAAACCACCAGAAGCTGGTCACAAAGCTATATTCTATGGCACAATAAACCAGAAGCTTGTCACAAAGCTATATTCTATGGCACAATAAACCAGAAGCTTTTCACAAAGCTATATTCTATGACACGATAAATAACCAGAAGCTGGTCACAAAGCTATATTCTATGGCACAATAAACCAGAAGCTTGTCACAAAGCTATATTCTATGGCACAATAAACCAGAAGCTTGTCACAAAGCTATATTCTATGGCACAATAAACCAGAAGCTTGTCACAAAGCTATATTCTATGGCACAATAAACCAGAAGCTGGTCACAAAGCTATATTCTATGGCACAATAAACCAGAAGCTGGTCACAAAGCTATATTCTATGGCACAATAAACCAGAAGCTTGTTACAAAGCTATATTCTATGGCACAATAAACCAGAAGCTTATCACAAAGCTATATTCTATGGCACAATAAACCAGAAGCTTGTCACAAAGCTATATTCTATGGCACAATAAATCATAAGCTGATCACAAAGCTATATTCTATGGCACGATAAACCACCAGAAGCTTGTCACAAAGTTATATTCTATGGCACAATAAACCACCAGAAGCTTGTCACAAAGCTATATTCTATGGCACAATAAACCAGAAGCTGGTTACAAAGCTATATTCTATGGCACAATAAACCAGAAGCTTGTCACAAATCTATATTCTATGGCACAATAAACCAGAAGCTGGTCACAAAGCTATATTCTATGGCACAATAAACCAGAAGCTGGTCACAAAGCTATATTCAATGGCACAATAAACCAGAAGCTTGTCACAAAGCTATATTCTATGGCACAATAAACCAGAAGCTTGTTACAAAGCTATATTCTATGGCACAATAAACCAGAAGCTTGTCACAAAGCTATATTCTATGGCACAATAAACCAGAAGCTTGTCACAAAGCTATATTCTATGGCACAATAAATCAGAAGCTGATCACAAAGCTATATTCTATGGCACAATAAATCAGAAGCTGGTCACAAAGCTATATTCTATGGCACAATAAACCACCAGAAGCTTGTCACAAAGCTATATTCTATGGCACAATAAACCAGAAGCTGGTCACAAAGCTATATTCTATGGCACAATAAACCAGAAGCTGATCACAAAGCTATATTCTATGGCACAATAAATCAGAAGCTGATCACAAAGCTATATTCTATGGCACAATAAACCAGAAGCTTGTCACAAAGCTATATTCTATGGCACAATAAATCATAAGCTGATCACAAAGCTATATTCTATGGCACGATAAACCACCAGAAGCTTGTCACAAAGTTATATTCTATGGCACAATAAACCACCAGAAGCTTGTCACAAAGCTATATTCTATGGCACAATAAACCAGAAGCTGGTTACAAAGCTATATTCTATGGCACAATAAACCAGAAGCTTGTCACAAAGCTATATTCTATGGCACAATAAACCAGAAGCTGGTCACAAAGCTATATTCTATGGCACAATAAACCAGAAGCTGGTCACAAAGCTATATTCAATGGCACAATAAACCAGAAGCTTGTCACAAAGCTATATTCTATGGCACAATAAACCAGAAGCTTGTTACAAAGCTATATTCTATGGCACAATAAACCAGAAGCTTGTCACAAAGCTATATTCTATGGCACAATAAACCAGAAGCTTGTCACAAAGCTATATTCTATGGCACAATAAATCAGAAGCTGATCACAAAGCTATATTCTATGGCACAATAAATCAGAAGCTGGTCACAAAGCTATATTCTATGGCACAATAAACCACCAGAAGCTTGTCACAAAGCTATATTCTATGGCACAATAAACCAGAAGCTGGTCACAAAGCTATATTCTATGGCACAATAAACCAGAAGCTGATCACAAAGCTATATTCTATGGCACAATAAACCAGAAGCTCATCACAAAGCTATATTCTATGACACAATAAACCATAAAATGGCCCGACTCAAGGAATCGTCCTAGCACTTATCTTGTATAACATATATACCACCGACCAACCTGTATAGAAAGAGGTGACACAATTCATTAATGCTGATGACAAAGCAGTCGCTGTCCAAGGAAATGGTGTTGAAGCAGTTGAACACATGCTGACCAGCGACCTTGATGCCCTTGCCTTTTATCACCAGTAAAATCACCTCAAACCAAACCCCAGTATGTGCTTTCCACGTCAGAAACAGAGAGGCAAAAAGAAAACTACAGATCAGATGGCAAGGACAGGAGCTGGGACACAGTATGGCTCCCAAATACCTGGCTGCCAAGTTGGATCGCACATTGTTCTATGCAAAGAACGGAAGATATATGCGAGGAATAATATCTGAAATATGACTGGCACTACTAGAGGAGCAACGTCACATGTCCTCTTGAGCATCAGCACTTGTCATGTGCTTCTCTGTAGCTGAGTTTGCCACGCCAGTTTGGAACAACTCTGCACATGGCAAACTGATTGATGCAGCACTAATTGAGACTGACCGGATAGTTGCAAAGTGCATAAAACGTACTTCAGTTGAAAAAATATATCCCATAATTGGTGTCGCACCACCTGAGACAGGAGGCAGTGTCCCATCAGAAATGGAAAGAGAGAAACAGGCAAACGACCCAAGGCACTCTATGTTTGCAGACCAGGTACAAGACTTGAATCTAGACAAAGTTTCTTCCAGTCTCTACACAGCCCTTGCAGACTAGGTTTAGAAAACGCTGCATCGAAAAATGGAATGAACTGACACAAGTTTCCTGGATGGAGCTGCCAGAGAAACCTGCCCCCAGTCATCATTGCCTTACGCAACATGGAAGTCACTAAAGATACTCCGAACTGGTGTATCACGATGGAGGAAGGACTTAAAGAGATGGGGATACAGGGATGATGAGACGTGGAGCAACAGAAGACCAAGACCACCTGATGATCTGCCCAAACCTTCAGGAAACATACAATATGGACGACAGGTTGAGGGGGAATGACAAGGCAATGTGATGTCTGAAGTGGTGCCACAAACACAGAAAGTCAGTAAATAAGTTATATGTCAAGTATGTATGCATGTGTGTTGCTGTATGTCAAGTCCGTGTGTGTTACGATATGTCATGATTGTATGCAAGAACTTGACTGTATGACAAGTCTGTCTGGTTTAGGTTAGACCAGGCCAAGTGTCATCTGCACATTTAAACTTATGATAATTGTTACTGCCCTGTGTTACGACCATGTGTTGGGGGATGCTAGTCTGATATTACCAGTGAGAGATCCTGTCCAACCTTATCCGTTGTCTAATATTTTCTCCAGTGGGTAACACACAGATGCTGGACACAGCTTCCCCTGAGGATCTAACAGCAGCTGACTTTACCGGTGATGATGCGGAAGATGTCCAGGCAGATGAAGGACAGTAACAGAATGCAAGAAAGGTATTCACAGATACAAACTCACCTTAGCACAGTAGGGGATTTCATTGGTCAGCATTAGACTACTCAAGACTTTCTTGTACATAAATGTTGTTGTCACACGGGTGAAGAAATCTCTGTACCTTGGGGATCTAGTGTAACCAAGACTAGAACCATGGCACTTATTCAAGAATTTTCTTAAAGGTGACTACTGAAGGGGTGTGTATGGGGCTAGCAACATCATGTCAAACCATTGCTATTAAACCAGCCATGCAAATTATTGGAAAAATTTGTGTTGTAAAGCAGTGGTGGTGACTCTGTGCTTGTTGTGGTGCAGTGGTGGTGACTCTGTGCTTGTTGTGGTGACTCTGTGCTTGTTGTGGTGCAGTGGTGGTGACTCTGTGCTTGTTGTGGTGCAGTGGTGGTGACTCTGTGCTTGTTGTGGTGCAGTAGTGGTGACTCTGCTTCACTTGGAGCCAAAAGGTGGATCAATCTCATGCTGTTGGAAGCCAAGAGTGATATCAGGGTCAGGTGAGACATACTGATCAAGGTGGGAGCCAAGAGTGATATCGGGGTCAGGTGAGATATACTGATCAAGGTGGGAGCCAAGAGTGACATCAGGGTCAGGTGAGACGTACTGATCAGAGCCCCACCTGTTGTCTATCTCGTTTTCCTGGAAACAGACTGTGCCACAACAGTCTGGTCAATGAGGTGAGGATTGACACGGTTATGAACTTACTGAGAATCTCCATATTGAATTGCAGCCAGGAGGATTTGGTCGACCAACTGAAGGACGTCTCTGGGTGTAATAAGAGCCACAGTTAACCCACCACCAAAGAAACATCGTCAAGAATCAAACTAACCGAGAACAATGGCTTCTAGAAAGAACATCACATACTTTTGTTTAAATCCATTCACTAATTTTGGTCATATATGTTTATTAATTTTTCAGATTTGTTGACGGATCTTGGTGTTGTGTGCCAGCATACTTACCTCTACCAGCTATTCAACCTCCACATGACAGGCTCACTGCTGAGTGGATCAGTCTGTGTGTATGTCGTGTGTGTCTGTCAAACACCTGTGTTTAAGTATTTGTTCTCACTGATCCCTGGCTCACACAGACCCACCTTGACTGGCAGCTGTCAAACATTTCACACAGACCCACGTTGACTGGCAGCTGTCAAACATTTCACACAGACCCACGTTGACTGGCAGCTGCTTGTACAATCAAACATTTCACACAGACCCACGTTGACTGGCAGCTGCTTGTACAATCAAACATTTCACACAGACCTACCTTGACTGGCAGCTGCTTGTACAATCAAACATTTCACACAGACCCACGTTGACTGGCAGCTGCTTGTACAATCAAACATTTCACACAGACCTACCTTGACTGGCAGCTGCTTGTACAATCAAACATTTCACACAGACCTACCTTGACTGGCAGCTGCTTGTACAATCAAACATTTCACACAGACCTACCTTGACTGGCAGCTGCTTGTACAATCAAACATTTCACACAGACCCACGTTGACTGGCAGCTGCTTGTACAATCAAACATTTCACACAGACCTACCTTGACTGGCAGCTGCTTGTACAATCAAACATTTCACACAGACCTACCTTGACTGGCAGCTGCTTGTACAATCAAACATTTCACACAGACCTACCTTGACTGGCAGCTGCTTGTACAATCAAACATTTCACGACCTACCTTGACTGGCAGCTGCTTGTACAATCAAACATTTCACACAGACCTACCTTGACTGGCAGCTGCTTGTACAATCAAACATTTCACACAGACCTACCTTGACTGGCAGCTGCTTGTACAATCAAACATTTCACACAGACCCACGTTGACTGGCAGCTGCTTGTACAATCAAACATTTCACACAGACCTACCTTGACTGGCAGCTGCTTGTACAATCAAACATATTCAATTCTTTTTGTAAATAGAACCGAAAAACCATTCTAAACTCCGACCCCCAAATTATCCAGAAAACTGGAGTTCTTGTAGTCCAAACTTGTCTTAAGGGAGTTCAGAGCTTTGCGGATTTAGAAGTCTTCATTGCAATGATTGGCTAATTCTTTTGTAAATATTTGTCCATGAAAATCATTTACATACTTTGTACAAACTTTACATTTGCCAAAATCTGTTTTCTTATGTCAGATGTTTGGGGTAAACAAATTCATGGGGGCTGAATGTTTCGAGGTAAGAGCACCCCTGGTCTCGGGTGCTGGTTCAAATCTTGGTGGGGACCAGAATTTTGTCACGTAGACTTTCTGGCATTTCCTCGGATCTCTAGATGGTAGAGATAGGACACCCATGTGCAGGGTCGCGCACGTTAAAAATCCGTTGGCAGTTGGAAATAGAAAAGAGGAGGCTTAACGGCCGCTGTCCAGACAAAATTCAAAATTATGTTAAAAATCTAGCCAATCTATTCCGTGATCCTCACCGCTGCTGCAGAGTTCGTGCTTGAGCTGAGATTCTCCACAAATATGGAGAAGAGCAGAGCACTTATGGGTTAAACCGTGTGCAACGACGTTGATTTCTTAGACTAAAATTAAAACAAATTCTTACTTTGACAATGGTTTCACTGTCTGCGGCATTTCATAGGTAAGATTGAATATTTGTCAATTATTGAGATATGCCAGTTTTTATGACTGAGTTCAACAATTAAACGCAATGCTTTCATTACGCTGTTTATTCCATTACTGGGTGCATTCGAAGAATTTAAGAATTAAGGAATAAAGGCCGCTTGCCCCTGTAGTTGTAGCAGAGTTTGCAGGCTAAGTTTTTACTTTACTGCAGATAGGAAGAAAACTACTAACAAAGTACTCAGGTTTTGAACACGTGTCACAATATGATCAAGGCACTTACCCCAACAATTCCTCACACACTGTATTTCCAATCATCATTTACATTTTCTTGTCCTCTTATTTCTGTCGACATTTAAATTGTCAAATTCCCGCCCTACTGTTGGGTACTCCAGACTCCCTGACCAGCCCTAAACTTTGTAATTCTGCTGTACCACGTTTTTGAGCTATTCTGTCTGTTGGCAGTCTATGTAGATATTATATGTCTCTGTTGGATGGTTGAGAGAAACGTGTCAACATTGGACACTGAGATCATAATGCCTAGTCCTGTCTATATCCTGGGTTGAAGACAAAAGTTGAGAATATAATTTCCAACACAGCGCCCCAAGGTTGTGAAACCCACGGTCACACTGCGGAGGGCACCAACGAATTCTATCTCGGTAACATGATATCATCCGATAGACTCAGCAGTCCCGATATGTCAATGTGGATCGGACTAGCTGCGTCTGCTATGCACGACCTCCGACGTGTGTAGAGTAACAGCAAGATCTCCCTTGGTACACAAATCCACATCTACCAGTCCTGCATGGTCCCAGCCCTGCTTTACGGCTCCGAAACCTGGACATTTACTGAAACGTGACATGTTGAGACTGGAGGCCTTCCACGTGCGCAACCATTGATGTATCCTGGGCATGACTACATCCACAACATGCAGGTCTCCGCTAAAACAGGCTTCCACCCAATCCCAGAAACACTTTAGTTTTAATTTGTTTGGTCATGTATGGGTGGACCAGGAAACCCCTGCCCACAAGATACTACACAAGTCGTTCCTCAGCACCAAAAGTCTTTCCCTGATCGAAGAAGGGGGGGGGCCCACATTATGGCTCCAGCAGATATCCACCTCTGCCCCGGACGAGGCCTGGAACCATGCCGCAGCAGTGAGTCATGGATGGGACCCATCAATGCAATGGACCTCAGATGCCTAAGCAAACTTTATTATTATGATGTGGTATGTGCCAGTCATTGGTAGCATCGGCCGTGTCTCTACCACCAAACTGGTGAGAGTTTGGCTACAATCAACACTAGACACATCTTAATTTAATGTCTTTATACTGGTTTAGAAGACTCTGCAGAGTCTGTATACAACGAGTGTCTTTTACATTCACTTGATCTCGAAATACCTATGTGCATACAATCTATTCTTAAATGCATTAATTGAACCTGCCTCCACTACTTCATGTGGCAATGCATTTCAAGCATCCACCACTCTCTGATTTAAAAAAATATTTCCTTATATCTAATCTGAACATTTCTTCAAATAATTTCTAGCTATGCCCTCTTGTTCTTGTAGGTGGTTGTATTTAGAAAAACTTGTGATAGTCTAATTTATCCTTTACTTTGATTACTGCTGACATCGAGAGAAATGTGTGATTCTATTAGTGGCTAATGGGCCTTTTTCTTGGACCATTTACTGGATAGACAACAATAAGAATACAGCACTTCCATGCATGTTGTAGACGATGACTCAATAGGGTTGTGTATGGGATACCAAACTCAATATATTAAAGAAGATATATATGTTGGTAAACCATGACACTACAAGAGCACACAAAATGTATTAATGCAGGCTTCCTGTAAGTGGCCAATCTATTGCTCCTTCATTAGGAAGGGGAGATACTTTCTAGTTGCCTCAATGGTTCCCCTTAGAACAAAGGTCTACAGCAGATGTTTCCCACCTGTTCAAGTTTTGGGTTGTCTTCTTGAGTTCAATGAGACTCCAGCTGGTCCGAGACCTCCTCTCCCACCATTCTTTATCCCCACACTCTTTTGTTCTTGTCTGTTCCAATCCAGGCCTTGTGGGGTTATATTTGAGAGGGTGTGTCCTATCCATTGTCTGTGTTGATTTTCTCTGTATAATACAATAGTATCTATGTCTGTACGTTAATGGTGTGTCATATAAACTCAACGAATTGACATTGGCTGTCATCAAGTCTTGACCTGGCTTTGTCTTGGTTTTTTTATTGTGTGTGTGGGTGTAGTGTGAATGTTATATCTTGATTATTTCAATGATATGGTTGGTGTTGTGTATTTCTTTGTCGTCTGTGACTTCTCTGTGTGTCATTAATTTGTAAGTATCTATCTATTTGTGCCATTGTCTCTTAGTGTCATCTCTTTGTGCCTTCTATTTGTAGCCCTCTCTTTGCTTGTCCTGTTTGATATTTTCTGTGCTGCACAAACAATTACCAACGATCGTAGAATATAAGGACACTGACTATAGTGTCAATACAGGCCACACCATCAGACACGCCACGGGGACTGATGACAACGTCACAATACAGACACGCCACGGGGACTCAGGACAACATCCACAGATATCAAGCATATCAGAACAAGAAGAATCAACCATTTATGACGACTATCCTAAATTTAATCTTATTTATGTTAAAATCACTAAGTATAATCTCATCTCTACTAAGTCCATACACTGGGGGAGAAACCAAATAATATGACACACTATAACGACAACACTCTCTACAAGTAGACCAACTGAATGAGTTCTCACTGTATCAAATATAACAATGGAACAGATAGCACAATTTTGTTGGGTAAATTTATTCACTAATGGAAAAATTATTCACAGGAAAAGTTTGGGGTCAGTGTAAAACAAGGAACCGTACAAATATAGGCATAGATTATCAATAGTGTCCTAGCTACATCGATGAAGTTTGCAGTCATCAACACACGTGCGTGCACACGCACACACAAACACACTGACATGGTTTGTGTGTCACACTTCTCACTGGCCTGCCCGTCAATGTTCACCTGAGAGCTCTCGTGCCTTGTACTCCGCTGGCATCATACACGAACAGAAATGTTCACATAAATATCTCAACTGTACAGTCAGACAGACCATCATGATACTAAAATAGATGCCTGATCGTTTCTTTCTGGCATCTTTGACTTCTGTTACTGCTTTCAAGTGTATTTTTCCCAATTGAAAATCATTTCCATTTAGTCTACCTGTCACACAAACCAGCCTCACTCGCTCGCTCGCACAGTTCACAGGGCAGACATTCGTTCTCCATTTTCTCATGTCAAGTTGGGAAGTTATGGGTAAAAACATGATCGTGTCTGTAAAAGTGACACAGAAATGAGAACAGAACCCTGGAGCAGAGAGAATATAAATATGTAGACGCAAGGTGAGCAGATCACTTGTGGTTTATGTACAAGCCGAACCTGGGGTTATCTTCAATGAAAGTAGCACTTGGGTGGCTGGCAGAGGAGCTGGGTCAAACGTGTGGCTTCTAGTTGTTGATTGAGATGCTGGACAAAACTGAGTTTTTTGTTTTCAAGCCAAGAAACAAACCGGCAATTTGGATAAATATTGTAGATCCCGACATGGTGGATGCTGCAAGATGGCACAGTCTAGTCTAGTCTAGTCTCTAGCTATCTGGGTGAGCCCAGACAATAGGAGAGTCACCTGCCATCGAGCACCAAGATGGCACAGTCTAGTCTCTAGCTATCATGGCTAAAAGTATCTGGGTGAGCCCAGACCTCCAACCATGCACATCTTTAGTTTATCTACATGGAATTCTGTCTAAACTCCTGACAAAAACCTTCATGCTGACAAAACCACGCAAGCAACAAGAAATGGAAAGTTGTGTGTGTGTGTGTGAATGTGAAAACACTCCACGTAGGTAGAGAGTGATCAAAATAGAAATCTCCACAAATGGTACTTTTATGTTTCACATCCAGTGTTTGGCTTTCTTGTGTTCTTTGTATGTGGAATCCTGTGTCAAAGTGAAGTTGTGTTATGAATGGGGTAGAAGATATGTCAAAACGTTACTGTCTATTCAAGATATTAGTTGTAGATAGGATCATATGTCAATGATGTTATCGCTGGAACTATTGAAGTCGATCACAGTGTTGTCTTCTTGGATGTTTGTGGTTGGTTGAGCCATATCCTACAACAGGAAACCTCAAATTGAGTTTACCAAAATGTTATTGACTGCCTACAAAGTTCACCCCCAACAGAATGATATTAAATACAGCAGCAGTCAGATGTGCTGGGCTAGTGTTAAGACAGAACCCTAGAGCTAGTGCAAGATGAGAGGCCCAAACTGTCAGCGAACTAGACCCCCGGCCATATCTTGTGTGTTTACAGACTGCATACAGGAATCAACCAACTGTCTCAGCTTGTGGGGTTTTAACAAGAAAAACATTTATGTCCGTCCAGGCTACAAACTTAGCTCATCTAGTCAAACTGCAGGAATCATGGACAGACACACTATACACAGCATTAAATATGCTGCCTAGGTAACCAGGTGAACACACACACATCAAAGCAAACGCACACAGTCAATCCATCATTCTGATCATGTACAATACGGCAAATATAGAAACATGGACATTAGAAAAGGATAAACAGGGCCGATTGATATCACAATTATTGTGCATGAACTTCTGTATAAAAATACTCTTGCCTGTTTTTTGCATATTTCAATGTGTGTATCACAAGTAGTGCAATTATACAATCGTGTCTCCTGGCCGAGATGAGATGTGTGTTCCAGTGTAGAGTGTTGAGCTTATCATCAGACCAATAGTAACAAATGTGTGCTACAACAGATCTATAATATTGATTGTTACTTCAGCTCTGATAGAAGGTCAATTTGTGATCATTGTATTGTGTTCGTTCGTTAGTCTAGAGGACATTCTACCACAATGACTGTGTGAAGTAGGCAGCCACTAGTATGGAATGACCGCACTAGTGATTTAATATCAATGAAATACTTCCGTTTGTCTACTATCTGGTGTCAGTGTGTGGTGCTGTCATGTCTAACAGGCCGGTGTGTCAGTGACAAGCATCGAGGGGCTAGTAACTTGACGAGAGTGACAGAATTTCATATTCAGCTCTGACTTGTCCAAACCCCAGAGTGGGACAACTCTTCAGACAGGGGGGATAAGAACTTGATTTACTTGAGTCTCCTGTAGGGGTAGGTATCGGCACTGGCCACGGGCGCTGGAAAACGTGGGTAAAAAACAACTAAACATGGGCTAGACACAGACAAAACAAGGCTGTCACATTGTGATAATCTGCAAGACTCTGTGTCTAACTTAGCGGAGAGCTGACAGTACGCTGCAAACATGCACTTTCTCCAAATGAGAAATCTCTACACACACACACACCACACACACATCTATAGTACCATCTGTTTCTGTAGTCTGGACATAATTAAGTACAAATTGATCAAATAAATTTGGCCGCAACTCCTTATCAGACAGGTAAGAGCATTATTAATAAACACACGATTATACAGATGTACACTCTTGAGGCGGCTTACTGAAATCTTATGATTGAAAGTGGAAGTCAAACTTGTTTAATATCCTCTACCTTTGCATAACTCGTCTCTTGTGAATGTTCCACAAGTTATCTGACTTATTCAAAGTTATAGCACATGAAGACTCACAACATTTCATCTTCCAGAGTTTCAGAAATGGTGTCTGTCCTACATCAACTGCTCTACTGTATATGTATTGTCTCAGAAATGGTGTCTGTCCTACATCAACTGCTCTACTGTATATGTATTGTCATGGATAAATCAATAAGGACTTGTGAAGTGATGATGGGAGAAAACCAGCACGGTCAAGGCATATGAACAAGGAGAGCAGGAGAGAGGCTAGACTGAAGGTGACTTTCAGGGACTGGGGTACAGGGTTAAGACACGCTGCTCAAACATCAACAAATCATGTGTGCTGGACTGGTGACCTCCTAAGATTTCTGTCTGCCCAAGTGCCATCAGTTTGTATGTAATCAGTGATTTATGTATGGAAATAATTTCCCTCGTTGGTCAATTGACCGGTACAGTCTGTTGGTCAGACTATCAAGTCATCACAGGAACTCTGGGTTCTTCGGCAGGTTTGTAAGTAAAATCATGTCCATAAAACCCTCAGGGATGACGTGGGGCCGAGAGAGGTTCAAGATGAGATACTGACACAAAAGATGTTCACAAAATGACTGGCCTGGCTTTAGATGGTTTCAACATACTTAAACTAGCATTACTATAATGACCTTGAGACACAGTTAACCACTTATAAGATGATTGGTCTAGGTTACAAGGCTACTGGCGCCGGGACACATCCATTCTAAATTAAGTCTGCATACCGCACTACCATTTCTGCGCAAATTTGCTGTGTTGGCTTAGCAGCAGCGGCAGCAGCACTAGTAGCATTCGCAGCAGCAACAGCAGCGACAACGATAGCAGGGAAACATCAGGATTAGAAGGTGCAGCATCCATTAAGATCTGTGCTCAGATCTGCATCTCTCGGGGGCATGTTTGTCAGTGATGGATTTGTTTGGTAGGCAGATGAGAAAGTATAAAGTAACCTGGCAAAGAACAGCTGTGTTTGTTGACACTTGACCCCTCAAAAGAAGCCCGGGTAATCTGAAATAAGGACAAATATAAAAATTTCACGGGCCCCAGGCTGTAACTGGGCGAGGGGGAAGCGATGATGATGTTAGTACAGGCGACGAGTCAAGGGGGCGGACTGTTAACGTGGTACGGGCTAACATAAGGAACAGTCTGGCAGGCAGGCAGGGGTCTCTGGTTGCTGGAACGTCACTGCCACCGGTAGCAGGTGGGTGGGTGGAAGAGACATTAAGGGTGGTGTCACGTGACAATGTAGTTGTACTGCACAAAAGAGGAGACGCCTCTACCTGAGAGGAGGGATCAAGCGTGAGAGAGAAAAGCCGAGAAGACAAGTGTCAGTGGTTTGCTGAGGTGAAAGGGAGACATCACATAGAAGGTTAGTGCCGTCACCAGGATCTGTGTGCAACACTGGACAGAAGGCATTCCTCTCGCATGCTGTTGGCAAAATGGTGAAGTTTATGATTAGTTGGTCAATCCTGAAGGAGGACTGGATACCAGAATCTGAAATACAAGTGGCAGGCATTCTGGGCAAGTGTTGGGGGGTCGACTGCAATCTGCTTGAGCAGGTTCACCTGGTGATACCAACTGTTTGTTGTGTCAGTGGTAGCGTTGTTGCTGTGTGTGCGGGTTGGTTGGCAGGATGGATGATTAAGCGTTGGGTCATTTCTAGCAGGTTTGTTGTAGCCAGAGAATGGTCCAACAAGCATGTCATGCGGTGTGGTCAACTCGTTGGTCAGTCAAGATGGATGGTCAACTCGTTGGTCAGTCAGTCAAGCTGAGAGGTCAACTTGGTCAGTCAAGCAGAGAGGTCAACTTGGTCAGTCAGGCTGGGTGGTCAACTCGTTGGTCAGTCAGTCAAGCTGAGAGGTCAACTCGGTCAGTCAGTCAGGCTGGGTGGTCAGCTCGTTGGTCAGTCAAGATGGATGGTCAACTCGGTCAGTCAAGATGGATGGTTAACTCGTTGGTCAGTCAGTCAGGCTGGGTGGTCAACTCGTTAGTCAGTCAAGATGGATGGTCAACTCGTTGGTCAGTCAGTCAAGCTGAGAGGTCAACTCATTGGTCAGTCAAGCTGAGAGGTCAACTCATTGGTCAGTCAAGCTGAGAGGTCAACTCGTTGGTCAGTCAGGCTGGGGGGTCAACTTGTTGGTCAGTCAAGATGGATGGTCAACTCGTTGGTCAGTCAAGATGGATGGTCAACTCGTTGGTCAGTCAGTCAAGCTAAGAGGTCAACTCGTTGGTCAGTCCAGCTGAGAAGTCAACTCGTTGGTCAGTCAAGATGAGAGGTCAACTCGGTCAGTCAAGATGGATGGTCACCTCGTTGGTCAGTCGGTCAAGCTGAGTGGTCAGTTTATCAACTCAAAGATCAACATGCACTAATGTGGCTGTAGCCATCTAGTGAACTGACCACAAGAAACCAGGATAGAGTTAGCCAGGAGGAGAAAAAACCCATACAACAATAGTCAATTTTGTGTTCAGATTGTTATATGGGCTCATTTTATGGGGCACATTTTATTAAGGCAGATATTATAGGGGTAGATATTTTAGGGGCAGATATTATAGGGGCAGATATTATAGGGGCAGATATTATAGGGGTAGATATTATAGGGCAGGTATTTTTTGGGCATTTTAGGGGCTGAAATTATGATGGCAGATTTTACTGACGTGTTTTCGTGGCACATATTATGGAAGGAATTATTATTAGAACATAAAGTTTAGTTTAAACACTCACAAACATGAAAACAATTGATACCATCTACTGCTCTTGCATATTAAACATTTCATATTCAGAATACTGTTTCTGGAATTCTGCAGCCATTACAAAGACACATACAAGTAACATACAGCACACTATAAACCAAACAACTGACTAGCAAGTCTGACAGTAATAAAGATTATTTTGTCTACCTGCTATTTGTGTGGGACATAACCAGTTGTTTGGTGGGACCTAACATGTCATTTAGTGGGACATAACCAGTCGTTTGGTGGGACATAACCAGTTGTTTGGTGGGACCTAACCAGTTGTTTGGTGGGACATAACCAGTTGTTTGGTGGGACCTAACCAGTTGTTTGGTGGGACATAACCAGTTGTTTGGTGGGACATAACCAGTTGTTTGGTGGGACATAACCAGTTGTTTGGTGGGACCTAACATGTCATTTAGTGGGACCTAACCAGTCGTTTAGTGGGACCTAACCAGACGTTTGGTGGGACCTAACCAGTCATTTGGTGGGACCTAACCAGTCGTTTAGTGGGACCTAACCAGTTGTTTGGTGGGACATAACCAGTTGTTTGGTGGGACCTAACATGTCATTTGGTGGGACCTAACATGTCAGTTGGTGGGACCTAACATGTCATTTAGTGGGACCTAACCAGTCGTTTGGTGAGACCTAACCAGTTGTTTGGTGGGACATAACCAGTTGTTTGGTGGGACCTAACATGTCATTTGGTGGGACCTAACATGTCATTTGGTAGATAGTAGAGATAGCAATAACCAAAAACAGGCATCAAGCTGCGAAGCCAATTGTGTGTAGGACATGGCAGACATGTGACAAGATGGATGTAGCACATGGCAGACATGTAACCAGATGGATGTAGGACATGGCAGACATAATAAATCTATTTAGCTAACTTAAAGGAGAAAGATGATGATAGGTCAAGGAATGATGTCTTGTCTGTGAAGGTCAGGTCAAGGACTGATGTCCTGCCTGTCTAGGTCAAGGAACGATGTCCTGCATGTCTAGGTCAAGGACTGATGTCCTGCCTGTCTAGGTCAAGGACTGATGTTCTGTCTGTGTAGGTCAAGGACTGATGTCCTGCCTGTCTAGGTCAAGGACTGATGTCCTACCTGTCTAGGTCAAGGACTGATGTCCTACCTGTCTAGGTCAAGGACTGATGTCCTGCCTGTCTAGGTCAAGGACTAATGTCCTGCCTGTCTAGGTCAAGGACTGATGTTCTGCCTGTCTAGGTCAAGGACTAATGTCCTGCCTGTCTAGGTCAAGGACTGATGTTCTGTCTGTGTAGGTCAAGGACTGATGTCCTACCTGTCTAGGTCAAGGACTGATGTCCTACCTGTCTAGGTCAAGGACTGATGTCCTACCTGTCTAGGTCAAGGACTGATGTCCTGCCTGTCTAGGTCAAGGACTAATGTCCTGCCTGTCTAGGTCAAGGACTGATGTTCTGCCTGTCTAGGTCAAGGACTAATGTCCTGCCTGTCTAGGTCAAGGACTGATGTTCTGTCTGTGTAGGTCAAGGACTGATGTTCTGTCTGTGTAGGTCAAGGACTGATGTTCTGTCTGTGTAGGTCAAGGACTGATGTTCTGTCTGTGTAGGTCAAGGACTGATGTTCTGTCTGTGTAGGTCAAGGACTGATGTTCTGTCTGTGTAGGTCAAGGACTGATGTTCTGTCTGTGTAGGTCAAGGACTGATGTTCTGTCTGTGTAGGTCAAGGACTGATGTTCTGCCTGTGTAGGTCAAGTAATGAAATAGTAAAATGAGTTCATTCAACAGTGACAGATCAGGACAATAATGGCCCCACATTAATTGCCAACCAGCACATGAATGAAAGAGTCTAGGCAGTGTCTACACAAACTGAATCATCTATCAAGCAAAGCGTGCCATAATATGAAAGGTGAGATACATCTGTTATCAATAAATAGGTGTACAGGTAGCATATGGGTTTACCTGGTCGTCTTGGTCATCGGGCTATTATTTAACTGGCAAATAAACAACATGCATTAATCCAAGATAGCCAGTCAAGACGACAGGCAGACCAGACAATATCCAGTGTAAGTAGATGAGTTGGGTATGGGGATGGGGCGAAAGAGGAGGCATGCAGACCACACACATACACACAGGTTGTTAAGTGCTGTAGTATGTGTTTATATGTGAGAGAGAGAGAGAGAGAGAGATTGTGGCTCAACCATAGATCCACCCAACTAAATGACGTACTCTTGTGGCCACGAGGGAAGTAGCCAGGGGACACAGTTTCAGGCCGCAGATAAATCTCCACATCTTCTTATTTCTATCTGACAGAATTAGTGCTATCCACTCTCGCTTTCAGGCAGCTTTTTTTATTGGAGTAACCTTTCCTACTCTTTGTGTCAGGGAGGGATCCTTGGATCAGTGCCACATCTGAGGGAGGGACCATTGAGGTCATTGTCAGGTCACAGGGAGGGACCATTGAGGTCATTGTCAGGTCACAGGGAGGGACCATTGAGGTCATTGTCAGGTCTCAGGGAGGGGCCATTGTCAGGTTTAAGGGAGGGACCATTGTCAGGTCTGAGGGAGGGACCATTGAGGTCATTGTCAGGTCCGAGGGAGGGAACATTGTCAGGTCTGAGGGAGGAAGCATTTTCAGGTCTGAGGGAGGGAACATTGTCAGGTCTGAGGGAGGGAACATTGTCAGGTCTGAGGGAGGGAACATTGTCAGGTCTGAGGGAGGGAACATTGTCAGGTCTGAGGGAGGGAACATTGTCAGGTCTGAGGGAGAGACCATTGTCAGGTCTGAGGGAGGGAACATTGTCAGGTCTGAGGGAGGGAACATTGTCAGGTCTGAGGGAGGGAACATTGTCAGGTCTGAGGGAGGGAACATTGTCAGGTCTGAGGGAGGGAACATTGTCAGGTCTGAGGGAGGGAACATTGTCAGGTCTCAAGAAACTTCAGCATTACAAAATTATATCTAGAGACCAAGGTATAATAGTGTGGTCGGTCGGTCGGTCAATCTAATCGTCACAATGTCCATGGCTGTGTGACCACTGGTATTTAATGCTGCACATCATTTGTGAAGGTCAAGCTACATAATGGTATAGTTTACAATTATAAATATGATAGATTTATATCACATTATCTGGGAGAGGTGAATCATGACAGATTTATATCACATTATCTGGGAGAGGTGAATCATGATAGATTTATATCACATTATCTGGGAGAGGTGAATCATGACAGATTTATATCACATTATCTGGGAGAGGTGAATCATGACAGATTTATATCACATTATCTGGGAGAGGTGAATCATGACAGATTTATATCACATTATCTGGGAGAGGTGAATCATGATAGATTTATATCACAAGATCTGGGAGAGGTGAATCACGACAGATTTATATCACATCTGGGGGAGGTGAATCAGACCAGATTTATATCACATTATCTGGGAGAGGTGAATCATGATAGATTTATTTCACATCTGGTGGAGGTGAATCATCACAGATTTATATCACATCTGGTGGAGGTGAATCATGACAGATTTATATCACATCTGGGGGAGGTGAATCAGACCAGATTTATGTCACATTATCTGGGAGAGGTGAATCATCACAGATTTATATCACATTATCTGGGGGAGGTGAGTCAGACCAGATTTATGTCACATTATCTGAGAGAGGTGAATCATGACAGATTTATATCACATTATCTGGAAGAGGTGAATCATGACAGATTTATATCACATTATCTGGGGGAAGTGAGTCATGACAGATTTATATCACAAAAGTTCATTGTGTGAGTGATATATTTGACACAGTCAAATGAACACAGTCAAATGTCAATGTCACCTAGAGGAAAACCTTTACACAGCTTAATGAATAACCATACATGGAAGGAATAACCATACATGGAAGGAATAACCATACATGGAAGAAATAACCATATATGGAAGTCTAATATAACTATGGACAGAAATGTATAGACTTGCTTCAGTCACTCAAATGATAAATATAAAGCATACAGCAGCTGTGTGAAAATTGTTCTGGCGGTGGCTGCTGTCAGTGATGTTCATGTTTTCAAATGAAAAACTCTAAATGCTCATAAAACTGTCAGTTACAGATCTTCAATAGCCATTAAACTGCAAGGAATATTTTAAAAATATCTGTCAAAAACATATTGTCAGAAGAAACAGATTGTCAAAAGAAACAGATTGTCATAAACAGGTTGTCAGAAGAAACAGATTGTCATAAACAGATTGTCAGAAGAAACAGATTGTCATAAACAGATTGTCAGAAGAAACAGATTGTCATAAACAGATTGTCAGAAGAAACAGATTGTCATAAACAGATTGTCAGAAGAAACAGATTGTCATAAACAGATTGTCAGAAGAAACAGATTGTCATAAACAGATTGTCAGAAGAAACAGATTGTCAGAAGAAACAGATTGTCAGAAGAAACAGATTGTCAGAAGAAACAGACTGTCATGAACAGATTATCAGAAGAAACAGATTCTCACAAACAGATTGTCACAAAAACAGATTATCACAAACAGATTGTCACAAACAGACTGTCACAAACAGATTATCACAAACAGATTGTCAGAAGAAACAGATTGTAACAAACAGATTGTCACAAGAAACAGACTGTCACAAACAGATTGTCACAAACAGACTGTCACAAACAGATTGTCACAAACAGATTATCACAAACAGACTGTCACAAACAGATTGTCACAAACAGATTATCACAAACAGACTGTCACAAACAGATTGTCACAAACAGATTATCACAAACAATGACAGGACTCCTGAATTGAGAAGAAAATAATATAAAGACAAAAATTGTACCAAGGAAACTAATTAGGTAGAGAATAACCCAGTACAAAATGGTGTACATTTGTACACTGTAGGAAATCGTGTACATTATTCAAGCTGACATGTAGGGGTCTAGCCACCACACCAGTCGTGGGGGTTCAGGCTATATTGGTCGGTCGCATGGTTTTATCTGTTCCCTCACATTCTGTAGTACACCCTTACAGCAATCTGGAGGCTTCGGACAATCATAGATCTCTCAGACTTTGAACAATTATCGATCTCTCAGATTTATGACAATCATATATCTCTCAGACTTTAGTCAATCATATATCTCTCAGACTTTAGTCAATCACATATCTCTCAGACTTCTGACAGTCATCTATCTCTCAGACTTCGGACATTCACCTCTCAGACTTCTGTCAATCACATTTCAATCATCTAGCTCTCAGACTTCTGTCAATCACATATCTCTCAGACTTCTGACAGTCATCTATCTCTCAGACTTCGGACATTCACCTCTCAGACTTCTGTCAATCACATTTCAATCATCTAGCTCTCAGACTTCTGTCAATCACATATCTCTCAGACTTCTGACAGTCATCTATCTCTCAGACTTCGGACATTCACCTCTCAGACTTCTGTCAATCACATTTCAATCATCTAGCTCTCAGACTTAAGACAATCACATATCTCTCAGACTTAAGACAATCATCTATCTTTCAGACTTCAGACAAAAACCTATCTCTTAGACCAATCACCTCTCAGGCTTCAGACAAAAACCTATAATACTCAGCAGAGTCTCTTTACAACCAATTGTTTTTACAATCACTTGATCTAAAAACTATGCTGGTGAAATCTATTCTTGAATGCATTAATTTACCCTGCCTCCAATATTTCCTGTGACAATGTAGTCCAAGCATCCACCACTCTCTGACTGAATAAATATTTCCTAGTATCTAATCTGGACCTTTCTGTAGTTAATCTGTGGCTGCGCCCTGTTGTTCGTGCAGGGAGCTGTATTTTACAAAAACTTGTTATAGGCTAATTTCCTACATTCCCATTGTTCTATACTCCCACTTCTCAAAGCCCTCCCTCACCATTGTTCTATACTCCCACTTCTCAAAGCCCTCCTTCCCCATTATTCTATACTCCCACTTCTCAAAGCCCTCCCTCACCATTGTTCTATACTTCCACTTCTCAAAGCCCTCCCTCACCATTGTTCTATACTCCCACTTCTCAAAGCCCTCCCTCACCATTATTCTATACTCCCACTTATCAAAGCCCTCCCTCACCATTGTTCTATAGATCTACTTCCTAAAGGCATCAATTAATTTGTTTTAACTGCCTTGTCCTCTACATCCACTCCAACAACAAAATGTAATAAACTCCCCCATTCTGTGAATGAACCAGTTGAAAGACCCAACAAAAGAATACTGTCACTTGTATATCTTCTAGAGTTTTGTTGACATGTTATACATACAAGGTAGTCATGTGGAATCAAACTATAGCCTTTGCAAGTCATGGCCAGGAGAACTAACTGCATCCATGGGCACACACTGAACAAATGCAAATTAGCTATGAGAATCAAGGACTGACAGGATCAAACAACACCAAACATTAGAGAACTTCTAGCAGGGTTTTTAGTTTTCTTAGAGGGGTAAGGGCCAACTTTCTAGCCAATGGTTCCACTCCATGCAACATCACTAGCCAATGGCATCATCTCTCTGTCCATATCTCAACATTTGCATGTCACAAGGGAGCCCAGGTATGTGAGAAGGGGCACATTAGGTGGGAGTACAGGGCAATCAAAGGGTCAACATTTGCATGTCAATGATTGAATAACAGATGGTCAACATGGCAAGAATAAATAGATATACTTCTCTTAGTCGTTTCTCTTCTACCTCAGGGAGTAGAGTCTTCTACCACAAGGTGTAGAGTCTTCTACCACAAGGTGTAGAGTCTTCTACCACAGGGTGTAGAGTCTTCTACCTCAGGGAGTAGAGTCTTCTACCTCAGGGAGTAGAGTCTTCTACCATAGGGTGTAGAGTCTTCTACCATAGGGTGTAGAGTCTTCTACCTCAGGGAGTAGAGTCTTCTACCTCAAGGTGTAGAGTCTTCTACCACAAGGTGTAGAGTCTTCTACCTCAGGGAGTAGAGTCTTCTACCATAGGGTGTAGAGTCTTCTACCACAAGGTGTAGAGTCTTCTACCTCAGGGAGTAGAGTCTTCTACCTCAAGGTGTAGAGTCTTCTACCACAAGGTGTAGAGTCTTCTACCTCAGGGAGTAGAGTCTTCTAACCTCAGGGAGTAGAGTCTTCTACCACAGGGAGTAGAGTCTTCTAACCTCAGGGAGTAGAGTCTTCTACCACAGGGAGTAGAGTCTTTTAACCTCATGGAGTAGAGTCTTCTACCACAGGGAGTAGAGTCTTCTACCTCAGGGAGTAGAGTCTTCTACCTCAGGGTGTAGAGTCTTCTACCTCAGGGAGTAGAGTCTTCTAACCTCAGGGAGTAGAGTCTTCTACCTCAGGGTGTAGAGTCTTCTACCTCAGGGAGTAGAGTCTTCTACCTCAGGGAGTAGAGTCTTCTACCTCAGGGAGTAGAGTCTTCTACCTCAGGGAGTAGAGTCTTCTACCACAGGGAGTAGAGTCTTCTAACCACAGGGAGTAGAGTCTTCTACCACAGGGAGTAGAGTCTTCTACCTCAGGGTGTAGAGTCTTCTACCTCAGGGTGTAGAGTCTTCTACCTCAGGGTGTAGAGTCTTCTACCTCAGGGTCTAGAGTCTTCTATCACAGGGTGTAGAGTCTTCTACCTCAGGGAGTAGAGTCTTCTAACCACAGGGAGTAGAGTCTTCTACCACAGGGAGTAGAGTCTTCTACCTCAGGGTGTAGAGTCTTCTACCTCAGGGTGTAGAGTCTTCTACCTCAGGGTGTAGAGTCTTCTACCTCAGGGTCTAGAGTCTTCTATCACAGGGTGTAGAGTCTTCTACCTCAGGGTGTAGAGTCTTCAACCTCAGGGTGTAGAGTCTTCTACCTCAGGGTGTAGAGTCTTCTACCACAAGGTGTAGAGTCTTCTACCTCAGGGTGTAGAGGTCCATTTGTACTTTTCTTGTAGCTTATAGTTTCTACAGGATGATATAGCCAGCCCCATGCCCAACCCTCTGTACACATCTCTTACAAGGAGCCTGGCAGGCTACAGTCTTACCATTCTTTACTCTCTTCTAAGACCATGGTAACACAACAAACTGATGGATAGCAGATGTGAAAACATACAACGGATAGGGACATCAACACAAGCGTCCAACGGCTCGGTCAAGTCGGTCTAATGGCTGTGGATAGACATGACGGACAACATAGAGACAGTCTGAACCAATCATTCCTCTACGTCTTATGTCTGCCAGCAGAGACAAGACAGACGACCACAGAAACTTTCAGTTGTGACCAGCCCAGAATGTTGTATTTATTTGAATAATATATTTCTGGCTACTGGGGCCCACACATCTACAAGGGGAGCCCACACATCTACAGCCCACTAAATCTATAGGAGCAAAAATCGATGACAGCCCACAAATCTATGTGCAGGCAGCACAAACCAACCACAACTGACAGTGGTAGTGCATTAAACACGCAGCCGGACAAGCTGTAGATGAGACAAAAATCTGAAATCTGACAGTCCCCTTTGGCTACAGCAGTCTGGTGCCAATTCCTGATGGAATCCAGTCCAGCCAGATATTGGTCACAGACAATGCTGGCTCTCAGACTGTCACAACATGGATATCAGCAACATTTGGGTGCTTCTCAATGGGCCATGGTTAAGTTAGAGGCCATGTGATGACTTCTCATTGGGCCATTGTTAAGTTAGAGGCCATGTGATGACTTCTCATTGGGCCATGGTTAGTTAGAGGCCATTTGGTGGCTTCTCATTGGGCCATTGTTAAGTTAGAGGCCATGTGATGACTTCTCATTGGGCCATGGTTAGTTAGAGGCCATTTGGTGGCTTCTCATTGGGCCATTGTTAAGTTAGAGGCCATGTGATGACTTCTCATTGGGCCATGGTTAGTTAGAGGCCATTTGGTGGCTTCTCATTGGGTCATGGTTAAGTTAGAGGCCATTTGGTGGCTTCTCATTGGGCCATGGTTAAGTTAGAGGCCATGTGATGACTTCTCATTGAGCCAATGTTAAGTTAGAGGCCATGTGATGACTTCTCATTGGGCCATGGTTAAGTTAGAGGCCATGTGATGACTTCTCATTGGGTCGTGGTTAAGTTAGAGGCCATATTAGACTCAGAGCTTCCTGGACCAAATCTCCAAGCCAAAACTGTTTATTGACAGAACGTGGTGTCCTCTCTTTGATCTGTTGTATGGAGATAGAAGGGACCCTAGGGTTGACTATGCCAACATACAGCCAGATGACATAGTCCATCCAAATAAGAATGAACCAATGAGATGAATGGATGGGGTTTTTACCGTCTGCAAACTTGCGGGCCACAAATTTGAGTGTTTCATCAACAATGATAACAGGGAAAGAGATCTTGACGACGGCTACCCACTCCTCCAGGTTTAGGGGTGTGATCTGGAAGATGACCTGTGGACAAGAATACAGCAATGTCACATGACAAGCTGGACCAATGAGAGGAAAGTTGTGAGTGATGTAGTTCAAGAATAACGCTAACACAGGTGTCCACAGATTTGACATCTCCAGTCACTTACACACAGCAAATATTCACAAAAACTGGCTACTCACACGCAGCAAATACTCACAAAAACTGGCTACTTACACACAGCAAATACTCACAAAAACTGGCTACTTACACACAGCAAATACTCACAAAAACTGGCTACTTACACACAGCAAATACTCACAAAAACTGGCTACTTACACACAGCAAATACTCACAAAAACTGGCTACTTACACATAGCAAATACTCACAAAAACTGGCTACTGACATAGCAAATACTCACAAAAACTGGCTACTGACACATAGCAAATACTCACAAAAACTGGCTACTGACACATAGCAAATACTCACAAAAACTGGCTACTGACACACAGCAAATACTCACAAAAACTGGCTACTGACACACAGCAAATACTCACAAAAACTGGCTACTTACACATAGCAAATACTCACAAAAACTGGCTACTGACATAGCAAATACTCACAAAAACTGGCTACTGACACATAGCAAATACTCACAAAAACTGGCTACTGACACACAGCAAATACTCACAAAAACTGGCTACTGACACCCACAATTTCCACATACAAAACTGGCTATTTACACATATAATTTACAAATACAAAAAAAAAAAGGATATTTACACATATAATCTCTACATACCAAACTGGCTACTTACATACAAAATGCCCCCAATTAGCCTGGTTTACTTACATACAAAATGCCCCCAATTAGCCTGGTTTACTTACATACAAAATGCCCCCAATTAGCCTGGTTTACTTACATACAAAATGCCTCCAATTAGCCTGGTTTACTTACAGACATAATGTCCACATACAGGATGAAGAAATGCAGCATCATGGACAAGCCGATGGCTCCAATCAACCACTTGTTTGTCCAGGGAGGCATCACAATGAGGGACTGGTTCTCACTCAAGCTGTCATGGTGATTCGCAGAAGGGTGTTAGCAATCAGAGGGTGGTAGTCAACAAGACAAGCGGCTGTGGTTGTGTGTGTGTGGTGAGGTATGTGTGGTGAGGTATGTGTGGTGTGCTGAGGTGTGTGTGGTGAGGTATGTGAGGTGTGTAGTGAGGTGTGTGTGGTGAGGTATGTGAGGTGTGTGTGGTGAGGTGTGTGAGGTGTGTAGTGAGGTATGTGTGGTGTGTGTGGTGAGGTGTGTGTGGTGTGTGTGGTGAGGTGTGTGAGGTGTGTAGTGAGGTATGTGTGGTGTGTGTGGTGAGGTATGTGAGGTGTGTGGTGAGGTGTGTGTGGTGAGGTATGTGAGGTGTGTAGTGAGGTGTGTGTGGTGAGGTATGTGAGGTGTGTAGTGAGGTGTGTGTGGTGAGGTGTGTGAGGTGTGTAGTGAGGTGTGTGTGGTGAGGTATGTGAGGTGTGTAGTGAGGTGTGTGTGGTGTGTGTGGTGAGGTGTGTGAGGTGTGTAGTGAGGTATGTGAGGTGAGGTATGTGAGGTGTGTAGTGAGGTATGTGTGGTGTGTGTGGTGAGGTGTGTGTGGTGTGTGTGGTGAGGTATGTGAGGTGTGTAGTGAGGTATGTGTGGTGTGTGTGGTGAGGTGTGTGTGGTGTGTGTGGTGAGGTATGTGAGGTGTGTAGTGAGGTGTGTGTGGTGTGTGTGGTGAGGTGTGTGAGGTGTGTAGTGAGGTATGTGTGGTGAGGTATGTGGTGAGGTATGTGTGGTGTGTAGTGAGGTGTGTGTGGTGTGTGAGGTGTGTGTGGTGAGGTGTGTGTGGTGTGTGTGGTGAGGTATGTGTGGTGTGTGTGGTGAGGTATGTGTGGTGTGTGTGGTGAGGTGTGTGAGGTGTGTGTGGTGAGGTATGTGTGGTGTGTGTGGTGAGGTATGTGTGGTGAGGTATGTGTGGTGTGTAGTGAGGTATGTGTGGTGAGGTATGTGTGGTGTGTGTGGTGAGGTATGTGTGGTGTGTGTGGTGAGGTGTGTGTGGTGAGGTATGTGTGGTGTGTGTGGTGAGGTATGTGTGGTGTGTGTGGTGTGGTGTGTGGTGAGGTGTGTGTGGTGAGGTATGTGTGGTGTGTAGTGAGGTGTGTGTGGTGAGGTATGTGTGGTGTGGTATGTGAGGTGAGGTGTGTGTGGTGTGTGTGGTGAGGTATGTGTGGTGTGTGGTGAGGTGTGTGTGGTGAGGTATGTGTGGTGTAGTATGTGTGGTGAGGTGTGTGTGGTATGTGAGGTGAGGTGTGTGTGGTGTGTGTGGTGCGGTGTTGTGTGAGTGAGGTAGTGTGGTGTGGTCTGTGAGGTGAGTGTGTGTGGTGTGAGGTGGTGAGGTATGTGTGGTGTGGTATGTGAGGTGAGGTTGTGTGTGTGTAGTGTGGGTAGTGGTGTGGTTAGGTGTGGTGGGTGGTGGTATGTGAGGTGGTGGTGTGGTGTGTGTGAGGGTATGTGAGGTGTGTGTTGAGGTGTGTATGTTGGTGGTATGTATGTGGTGGTGAGTATGTGAGGTGTAGTGAGGAATGTGTGTGGGTATGTGTGGTGGGTATGTGAGGTGTGTGCTTGAGAGGGGGGGTATGTGTGAGGTGTGTGTGGGTGGTTGTGATGGGTGGGGTGTATGTGAGGTGGTGTGTGAGTGTGAGTTGGGAGGGGTGGAGTGTGGTAGTGAGAAGGGTCTGAGGGTACTGAGAGGTTTGTGGGATGTGCGGGGGGGAGTATGTGAGGTGTGGAGGTGAGGGTGTGTGGTTGTAGGGAGTATGTGAGATGTGTGTTGTGGAGAGGGGGAGTAGTGGTGCGGGTGAGTATGTGAGGTGTCTGTGGGAGGGGGAGTATGTGAGTGTGCTGTGATGAGGGGGAGTATGTGAGGTGTTGTGGAGTGGAGTGTGTGAGAGTCTGTGAGGAGTATGTGATGTGTGTGGGAGGGGGAAGTATGTGAGGTGTGTGTGGGAGGAGGGAGTATGTGAGGTGTGTGTGGGAGGGGGAGTAATGTGAGGTCCGTGTGTGTGAGGATAGTGAGTGTGTGAGGAGTAGTGTGGAGGGTATGTATGAGAGGTGTGTGTGCGGGAGTACGGTGAGGGTGTGAAGTATGTGTGGGGAGTTATGAGAGGGTGGTTTGTCTATGGAGGGGGAGTATGTGAGGTGTGTGTGGGGAGGTGATGTAAGGGGTGGTGTGTATATGTGGGGAGTATGTGAGGTTTGTGTGGGACAGGAGGGGGAGTATGGAGGTCGTGGGTGGAGGTTGGCGGAGTATGAGGTGTGCGGGTGTACGTATGTGAGGTGTAGTGTGAGGTAATGTGTGTGTCGAGGGTGCGTTGTGTGAAGTTGGATGTGAGGTGTTTGTGGGAGGGGGAGTATGAGGTGTTTGTGGGATAGGGGGGTATATGTTGGGTTTGTGTGGGAGGGGGGGTATATATGAGTGTGGTGTGGGGGGGGGGTTATGTGAGGTGGTGTGTGGGGGGGGGTATTTGAGGTTTGTTGTGCTGTGGGGGGGGGATTGAGGTGTGTGGGGGTTATTGGAGTGGAGGTGATGGGGTGTTTGATGGGGGTCTGTGAGGTGGTGTATGGGAGGTCTGTGAGGTGTTGGGGAGCGGGGGGTATCGAGAGGGTATGTCGAGTGTGTGGTATGGGGTTTGTGTGATAGGGTAGTTATGTGAGGTAGTATGTGCTGGAAGGTATGTGATGTGTGTGTGGAGGTATGTGTGCGCGGAGGTATGTGTGCGCGGAGGTATGTGAGGTGTGTGTGTTTCCGGAGGTATGTGTGTGCAGAGGTAAGTGTCTAGGGAGGTAAGTGTCTGGGAGGTATGTGTGTGGGGAGGTATGTGTCTGGTGAGGTGTGTGTGTGGAGGTATGTGTGTGGTGAGGTAAGTTAGGTGTGTGTGGGGCGGTATGTGTGTAGGGAGGTATGTGTGTAGGGAGGTATGTGTGTAGGGCGGTATGTGTGTAGGGAGGTATGTGTGTAGGGAGGTATGTGTGTGGAGAGGTATGTGTGTGGGGAGGTATGTGTTTGGGAAGGTATGTGTGTTTGGGAAGGTATGTGTGTGAGGAGGTATGTGTGTGGGAAGGTATGTGTGTGGGGAGGTATGTGTGTGGGGAGGTATGTGAGATCCTGCACTGTATCCACACCATTCACACCTCCACCTTGTGAAGAATAGGTCACCAGGGCAGCTGGCCCGCTTACAGGAAGCCTGTTTCTAAATATTTGCATCCATTCCCCTTGTCGCTCCAATGTGAAGCACACGTTTTAAGAGGATATCCATAAAAGACATCCACAGGAGAGAAAGGAGTGAAGGCTATATAAAGCACATATGTGGAGGCTATAATCTCTCCAGAACTGCAGTTAACCAGCTGTAATTGGGTACCTGACTTACTGTTATGAAAGAAAAGGCAGGTAGCGAGAAGACTGACCAATCCAACTCACATTCAAGCTGTGACCTCGTACAATGAAGTCTCTTAACACTTCCTTCCTGACAGCAATGTCTGTTATAGAACCACCTTGATATCAGCGGCTGACCAACTTGTTTGGGGTCTAGAAGCCAGGTAAGAAATGTAGCACTCAGCCATACTGGATGACAAGTCTAGACCCCAATGGGGGGAAACACTGCAAGTAAGTAGGAGACTTGTCCTCAAATTTTAGGCCTCATAGCAATATCTCTAGACATGGCTCCTGGCATTTGTCCTGCTCTGCCTGCTTGACCTTATTCTATAATTCCCCTCCCCCATGGCACAATATACCACCTCCTTCCCACAAGCTTACCCCATGAAAGTTTGTGCTGAGAGTGGAGTGAATGTCTATAAGAACGATACATCTGATGAAAGCCAGTTCTAGAAATTGTGAAAGAGCAATTCCTCAACCAGAGAGCTGAACAATGATTATGAAAGAGTGGAGAGTTGGTCAGCAACAAACAATGATTATGAAAGAGTGGAGAGTTGGTCAGCAACAAACAATGATTATGAAAGAGTGGAGAGTTGGTCAGCAACAAACAATGATTATGAAAGAGTGGAGAGTTGGTCAGCAACAAACAATGATTATGAAAGAGTGGAGAGTTGGTCAGCAACAAACAATGATTATGAAAGAGTGGAGAGTTGGTCAGCAACAAACAATGATTATGAAAGAGTGGAGAGTTGGTCAGCAACACTGACACAGCAAGTGCCCTGTCTTGTCTGGGATTGGCTGACTCCTGACTTTAACAGCCAGTTAAGATTTACACAACTTGTGATTGCAAGCTGACTAGTAATATCAATATACAAGCATGCACTGACTCAAGTAGGTCAAGCAGGCACTGACTCAAGTAGGTCAAGCATGCACTGACTCAAGTAGGCCAAGCATGCACTGACTCAAGTAGGCCAAGCAGGCGCTGACTCAAGTAGGTCAAGCATGCACTGACTCAAGTAGGCCAAGCATGCACTGACTCAAGTAGGCCAAGCAGGCGCTGACTCAAGTAGGTCAAGCATGCACTGACTCAAGTAGGCCAAGCAGGCACTGACTCAAGTAGGCCAAGCAGGCGCTGACTCAAGTAGGTCAAGCATGCACTGACTCAAGTAGGTCAAGCATGCACTGACTCAAGCAGGCACTGACTCAAGTAGGTCAAGCATGCACTGACTCAAGTAGGTCAAGCATGCACTGACTCAAGTAGGCCAAGCAGGCACTGACTCAAGTAGGTCAAGCAGGCACTGACTCAAGTAGGCCAAGCAGGCACTGACTCAAGTAGGCCAAGCAGGCACTGACTCAAGTAGGTCAAGCATGCACTGACTCAAGTAGGTCAAGCATGCACTGACTCAAGTAGGTCAAGCATGCACTGACTCAAGTAGGTCAAGCATGTGTAGATTCACAAGTAGGTCAAACATACACTCACTCAAGTAGGTCAAGCAGGCACTGACTCAAGTAGGTCAAGCAGGCACATACTCAAGTAGGTCAATTATGCACATATGCACAAGTAGGTCAGGACCCAACCTCGCAAGTAGGTCAAGCAGGCACAGACTAAAGTAGGTAATGCACATACTGACTCAAGTAGGTCAGGTTGTGTACAATCCTGACACAATCCATGTTAAATAAACATCTAATATCACAACATACCAGGTGCTGTAAGTGAATTTCTGCACAAGAAAAAGCTAAGACAATAATAAAAGGGAAAACAATAACAATGCAAGCACAAAGGTCTCATGTCTTCAGTTTGAGGTGTCTCATGTTTTTAGATTGAGGTGTCACTTGTCTTCAGTTTGAGGTGTCTCATGTTTTTAGATTGAGGTGTCTCTTGTCTTCAGTTTGAGGTGTCTCATGTCTTCAGTTTGAGGTGTCACTTGTCTTCAGTTTGAGGTGTCTCATGTCTTCAGTTTAAGGTGTCTCTTGTCTTCAGTTTAAGGTGTCTCTTGTCTTCAGTTTGAGGTGTCTCTTGTCTTCAGTTTGAAGTGTCTCATGTTTTTAAATTGAGGTGTCTCTTGTCTTCAGTTTAAGGTGTCTCTTGTCTTCAGTTTAAGGTGTCTCTTGTCTTCAGTTTAAGGTGTCTCTTGTCTTCAGTTTAAGGTGTCTCTTGTCTTCAGTTTGAGGTGTCTCATGTCTTCAGTTTAAGGTGTCTCTTGCCTTCAGTTTAAGGTGTCTCTTGTCTTCAGTTTAAGGTGTCTCTTGTCTTCAGTTTGAGGTGTCTCTTGTCTTCAGTTTGAGGTGTCTCTTGTCTTCATTTTGAGGTGTCTCATGTTATTAGATTGAGGTGTCTCATGTCTTCAGTTTGAGGTGTCTCTTGTCTTCAGTTTGAGGTGTCTCATGTCTTCAGTTGAGGTGTCTCTTGTCAATGTCTTCAGTTTGATGTGTCTCTTGTCTTCAGTTTGATGTCTCATGTCTTCGGTTTGATGTGTCTCATGTCTTCGGTTTGATGTGTCTCTTGTCTTCAGTTTGAGGTGTCTCTTGTTTTTAGATTGAGATGTCTCTTGTCTTCAGTTTGAGGTGTCTCTTGTCAATGTCTTCAGTTTGAGGTGTCTCACGTCTTCAGTTTGTGGTGTCTCTTGTCTTCAGTTTGTAGGTGTCTCATGTATTCAGTTTGAGGTGTCTCTTGTCTTCAGTTTGAGGTGTCTCATGTCTTCAGTTTGAGGTGTCTCTTGTCAATGTCTTCAGTTTAAGGTGTCTCATGTCTTCAGTTTGATGTGTCTTTTGTCTTCAGTTTGAGGTGTCTCTTGTTTTCAGTTTGAGGTGTCTCATGTCTTCAGTTTGAGTGTCTCTTGTCGATGTCTTCAGTCTGTGAGAACACAAACTCAGACGCTAGAAAGCATTAGACTACTATTAGTTGCATCTAGCTTAAAATGACCAATGAAAGCATTAAACAAGACATCAGTGAGAAGCAAGCCAAGAGCCCAACTAGTAGGCCAGCACTACACGCACAGAACACAAGCCATCTAGTCTAAAGACATGATTTTATAAACACAAGACACGCAGATAGAGACAGCCACAAGACATGCAGATAGAGACAGCCACAAGACATGCAGATAGAGACAGCCACAAGACATGCAGATAGAGATAGCCACAAGACATGCAGATAGAGACAGCCACAAGACATGCAGATAGAGACAGCCACAAGACATGCAGATAGAGACAGCCACAAGACACAGACATACAGACAAATACAACACCCACAGACAGACAATGGGATAACACAGACAGACACAAGGCAGACAAAGAATCTAAGTTACAAGACACAAGCAGATGTGTGAGGGTGTATGACAAGGTGAGTTCACAGAATGTTACAGGATGTAGGCAGACATCCTCCCTGTGTGGTGAAACATGAAGTCAGTCTTACACAAGAGAAGGGTCTGACCATGTAGATTCTCTAACAAACCAGTCACGGCAGACCTGTCCATCAAAGTCACAACCTTGCATGACACACTGATAGCTAGTGCTCCGATACCAGAGACTGGCCAGTGTTCAGTGCTCCGAGATGAAAATCTGGACACTAAGATCTGTCTGACAGATTCAAAAGGTTAAAATTGAGGGACAGACTTGACTGGCACATGTCAAAGGTTGACACTCCATGTCGTTGTCATATATCCTGACATCTACGGAAGTGGATAGAGGAACGGACAGATTACAAGTTGACAAGTAAAAAGTTTGTGTCAAAGTTCAAAGATTGACACAGGTCAACTGTTTGCAGAGTTTTAAGGTCAAAAGTTAAAACATGTTACAGATAAGCAAAGTTCAAAGATTGACACAGGTCAACTGTTGAGAGTTTTAAGGTCAAAAGTTAAAACATGTTACAGATAAGTAAAGTTCAAAGATTGACACAGGTCAACTGTTGACAAAGTTTTAAGGTCAAAAGTTAAAACATGTTACAGATAAGTAAAGTTCAAAGATTTGAGACAGGTCAACTGTTGACAAAGTTTTAAGGTCAAAAGTTAAAACATGTTACAGATAAGTAAAGTTCAAAGATTTGAGACAGGTCAACTGTTGACAGAGTTTAAAGAATGACACAGGTCTAAGGTGGAGACATGTCGAAGGTCAGAGGTCAACACCAAACACAAATGCTGATCGTTTATCTAGACTTATCTACCACGGCAAAAGACCAGACTCGAAACAGGACTTCCACTGAGTCAATTCAATCTAAAAGAAAGCATCAAGTAAGGGGGCTGTTAGATTATACATGTTGGTGTGTACATGAGGTGAGGAGGGTAGTACGAGCATGCCATGCAGGAAGGCTGTGGGTTGAACCTTAGGGTATATCAAGAACACACGTCACGACAACCTGTGACATTTCTCTCCAGGTCAACACCGAGGGGGAGCTGGGCGGACGTTATTAGCCTAAACAAAAAATTTGCCTCCTAGTGAAACTACCCAACATGTTTTACAGTATGGCTGGTTGAGTATGCGAGTCTTAATTTTCTTGAATGTTGAAAATGCATGAGAGCAAACAGAAGTCAGGGCTATTTTCAACACTTCCGAATACAACAAATTTAATAAAACTATGTACTATCAGATTATTTAAAAAATATAAAAAAAACATGCCATGACCATTCAAGAGTTCTTGCGAGTTGTACACATTTGATTTATTTGATGAAATAAACAGGAGTAATAAATATGAGTTTTTTTGGTTGAGATTTCGATAAAATAAACGCAATCAGAGTGGATAATTTTGTCTAGAATTTAACACAAAAGAAGCGGTAACATTTTGAACAGATGAGTTACAGTGTTACACTTGAACTGAAGTCAAGAGATGGCAGAGAACACACGAAGGCATGTACCGGGTGACCGTCTCACAACGTGAAGGTACCAAAAATGTTTCTGATAGTGGTCAATATGAGAGCAGACAAACATTGGAGATAATAACGTCCGGCTTTAGCTCCCCCTGTGCGGTATAGCTAGGCAAACACCCTGGATGGTCATGTCACTTCCCCGTTAAGATTCCCAAAAAATTGGTTGCATGCATGTATGCTTTATATTCAATACTACAAGACAGCATGAAAGCAATCTATTGTGTTAGCCCTACTGCTGCCTGTCTGGCTAGCATCTATCTCCACAATTCTCTATTTATTTGTGACCAAAAATGGAAGAAAATTACAGCTCAAATAAAAAATAAATTTTGCCATTGTACGCAGTCTACCGCAGCAGGGGTTAAATATGTGATATATTTTGTTACACAAGAAAGTGTCACAGAGAAATGCATGGATCTCAGTGAAAATAGGTCAGCTCTGTGAGGAGACGACCCAGCTCCCTGTTAGTGTGTGGACAAGGCACAGATAACTTGAAGAGAAAACGTATACAGGTTCACCTGACGCATGCCACCTTTCCCTGCACTCACTTTGTGTGACCAGCATCCTGTCTGTGACGTCAGCTGTTGCTAAGTCTCATGGTGTGGGGGTACTGACTACAGCTTGCTGGACAGTCTTGGTCCTATCAGTTCTTGGTTTGGGTCTAAACTTGGCTAACATAGATTGGAGGACAGTCCTAGATCTTGGTCTCTATCAGTTTTTGGTTTGGGTCTAAATTTGGCTAACATAGATTGGAGGACAGTCCTAGATCTTGGTCTCTATCAGTTTTTGGTTTGGGTCTAGACTTGGCTAACATAGATTGGAGGACAGTCCTAGATCTTGGTCCTATCAGTTTTTGGTTTGGGTTTAAACTTGACTAACAGAGATTGGAGGACAGTCCTAGATCTTAGTCCTACTAATATTTGGGGGCACAAACTTCCCATCTATAACAAGAGATGCTGAACTCCTCACAGAACACACCTTGAACTGCGTCAACTATCAAAGTGAGTGCAAAAGAACCCAACAGTCAACAGACTTCCTGCAAGCTTATCTCGTGTCACAGGATTTTGCCAGGTACCTACTAGTGTTACGGATGTCTCAAATACAGGTAGACCTCAACTTATTTGACTAGCAGTCTCATGTGGCTTACGAGCACCATCCCAGAAATCATATCACATTATTAACTTTGGACTCTCTCTCTCCCTCGTCAACTCTAACAATGACCGAGGACCATCCCAGAATTCATATCACATTATTAACTTTGGACTCTCTCTCTCCCTCGTCAACTCTAACAATGACCGAGGACCATCCCAGAAATCATATCACATTATTAACTTTGGACTCTCTCTCTCCCTCGTCAACTCTAACAATGACCGAGGACCATCCCAGAAATCATATCACATTATTAACTTTGGGCTCTCTCTCTCCCTCGTCAACTCTAACAATGACCGAGGACCATCCCAGAAATCATATCATATTATTAACTTTGGACTCTCTCTCTCTCTCTTTCCCTCTCCCTCTCGTCAACTCTAACAATCACTGCTGTAATTTCTGACACAATTATATAGATGAGGTCAAAGTTGTTATAACTGACTCCATAACCACTGAATGGGTCGTACTCCTCCCCTCAGTCTCTGATCTAGCTCATAGAGCTGCTTTCTTTGAACTATATTTCCCATGATGAGGTTGTGATATTGCTCTCACCCTGTTACACTGGCTCTAAACTCTACAGCTCACTCCATCAATGATGCTGTAGGCATGTTTGTAGGCTTGTCAACAATTGCAGTCATTTGGTGTATGATGATTTACAAAAATCTACAATGAAGGTTCAGCACCTGACCTATAATTACAGCGAGGCACGCCTGTATGTTCAATAAATTTTATTATAAATTAATAGTCAAAATTAAAATTTTTGTTGTAAAATTTGTTTGATAATCCCCATGGGAACACTAGGATGGGAGATAATATACACTGCAGTTTATCTGGTATTATTGCCTTCCATTATATTTTAACATAATGTACACAATGACAGCTTCCTACGACGACCGACATCCGCAGCCTCTTCTACATTATTTTCAGCAAACAAATATAGATAAAAGGTTGGCTGGCAAAATCCCATTTTGTATGAAATATTGTATGTAATATGTGTTTGTATGTGTCTGTATGTGTTGTTGTGATGAGCCCCCTTACCTGTTGAGAGCGTTGAGCATCTCGATGAGGACCAGCACAGACAGGGCCATAGTCATGGGTTTAGGATGTGAGAAGACGTCACAGTCGATTCCAGCAAACATCTGATCCTGGGCCAAGCACTGCGCCTGGTGGGTCTGTGGGTGGGAGGAGACACCCAAGAGGGCTGTCGGTTAGCAAGGTCAGCAGAGGGGAATCCAGCAGACCCTCCCCGATGTTAGCATGTTAGAGGCACCAGGAATAGCTTGACACACCTCTGTGGTGTCGGTAGAAGCTGCATGAGCTAGTGGTGGCTCTAAGTAGCCACCATGCTGACTTAAGAAATGTCAGTAGAGAGCTGATCCAAACATTAAAACTGACCAGACAACCCAAATTATTGTCATGTGACCAGAACAGCTATCTTAAGAGATATCAAACATCAGAGCTGACCCAAACATCCAAACTGACCAGACAACCCAAATAATTGTCATGTGACCAGGACAGCTATCTTAAGAGATATCAAACATCAGAGCTGACCCAAACATCAAAACTGACCAGACAACCCAAATTATTGTCATGTGACCAGGACAGCTATCTTAAGAGATGTCAAACATCAGAGCTGACCAAAACATCAAAACTGACCAGACAACCCAAATTATTGTCATGTGACCAGGACAGCTATCTTAAGAGATGTCAAACATCAGAGCTGACCCAAACATCAAAACTGACCAGACAACCCAAATTATTGTCATGTGACCAGGACAGCTATCTTAAGAAACAACTTCAGATATCAGACCCAAAAATCACCCATGCATACACCGACGGTTCTGTAACAAACACTACACAGAACGGAGGGGCAGGAGCATTCCTGAACCTACCAAATGGCAGAAAAATAACACTGTCATTCGCTACTGGTAAGTACACAAGCAATTTCAGAGCGGAGGCAGAGGCACTGAGGGCGGCAGTGGAAGAAATGCTAACACACAGTGAAAATGAGAGCCATATAGTCCTGCTGACAGATGCTCTCGCCGTAGTCACAGCGCTAAAAAGCCAGAAAAACACTGAGCTTAATGACTTAAGAGCAGCACTCTGCAAACTGTGCCAGCAGTCCGCACCAAAAAGGGTAGTGGTACAGTGGGTTCCGTCACACTGCAACATCCAAGGCAACGAGGAGGCAGACAGACTGGCAAAAGAAGGTGCAAGGCTACCACAAACAGATACCAGTATGACGTACGAAGAGTCAAAACAGCTTATCAAAGCCAGATACATGACCAAATGGGAAACCGAACATACTGGTTACACCAAAAACGATGCCTATTACCAGTTGAACAGAAGAGAGCAGGTCGTTGTCTTCAGACTTCGCACTGGCCCCAACAGACTGAGGTACCACCTATTCAACAAATTGAAGATAGGGTGTACCGACGAATGCCCGTGCGGTACTGGTAAAATGACCACTGAACATCTGCTGCAGAACTGCCCGACATACGAGGATCAGAGAGAGCAGATGTGGCCATTGCCAGTGGAACTGCAAGACAAGCTCTATGGCAGTGGCGAGAGTCTCAGGATGACCGCCACTTTTTTCGAAAAAATAATGGTTACTGTCTGACTGCGTACGATGAAGAAGAAGAAGAAGACCCAAAAATCACAGCTGACGGCACAATCCAAATTGAGGTCAAGTGACCAGAAGCAGTACTCTAATGAAGATCTTTCAAACAATACCTGCAAGATAAGCTTGCCTAGATATAAGGCCATCAAATCAACTCATCTGATACCACTCAGCACAACATCAGTTGTAATGACCAGTCCAGCTTAACTCACGGCTTCGGAAGGAATGGTACTTTAGTCATGAGACCGACCATCAACTCTCTCTTAACTCACGGCTTCGGAAGGAATGGTACTTTAGTCATGAGACCGACCATCAACTCTCTCTTAACTCACGGCTTCGGAAGGAATGGTACTTTAGTCATGAGACCGACCATCAACTCTCTCTTAACTCAAGGCTTCGGAAGGAATGGTACTTTACCTATGAGACTATCAACTCTCTCATGAACCACAAGAAACATATCCAGCTGCCCATAAACCAATATGGTTTGCATGAAACTTTGAAGAAACACTATCTCCACTTACTAATGACTAATACTACAAGGCACACATACAGTTATAGTGAATCATTTAGTTTTCTGTGAGATTACTGGACATGTTTTCTGTGAGATTACTGGACATATTTTCTGTGAGATTACTGGACATGTTTTCTGTGAGATTACTGGACATATTTTCTGTGAGATTACTGGACATGTTTTGTGTGAGATTACTGGACATATTTTCTGTGAGATTACTGGACATATTTTCTGTGAGACTACTCGACATCTTTTCTGTGAGATTACTGGACATATTTTCTGTGAGACTACTCGACATCTTTTCTGTGAGATTACTGGACATATTTTCTGTGAGATTACTGGACATATTTTCTGTGAGACTACTCGACATCTTTTCTGTGAGATTACTGGACATATTTTCTGTGAGACTACTCGACATCTTTTCTGTGAGATTACTGGACATGTTTTCTGTGAGATTACTGGACATGTTTTCTGTGAGACTACTGGACATGTTTTCTGTGAGACTACTGGACATGTTTTCTGTGAGACTACTGGACATGTTTTCTGTGGAGCCAAGAATTTCCCAAAGTATTCAGACAAAAATAGAAATATTAGCATTCGAATATGATTCTTGGAGCATATACAGGCAAAAGACCTAAGGAAGACTTGGGAAAAGCTCAGTAAGATAAGATTGTCATAAAAATCTACGTTGTCACAAGGAATGTTTGACAGGCTACACCTACGGAGACATTCTCAACAGCAACATCTTCATCATCAATGGAAGCAGACCTGACAAAAACAAGACCTGCAAGAAGTTGTGGTCAAGTAAGAAAATACTACAGGAATGTAGAGGAGGGGATGAGTTCAACATTCAACACATCTTTTGTCACATCTATTTACAATACTCAAGGCTAAGGTTAGAGCAGCGGACACATTCCGGGGGAGATTACCTGTTGAGGGCATTGAGCATCTCAATGGTTACTAAAACTGAGAGAGCCATAGACATGGGTTCTGGTGCATGGAAGATGTCGCAGTCCACTCCCTTGAACATTCTCGGCTCGGCCGGACATTGCATGTGATGTGTCTGAGGAGTGAGCAATGTCTAGTGGGGTGAGAATGTGGACAGATAGGGTCTGGACAAGGGCTTAACTTTGGTCAGGACTTGGCTGAGCTCCATCTTGTCCATGAGATGGGACTGAAAGCTTGCAAGCAGTTAACATATATAACATTCTAAGTACACAGACTACAGTGGTATCAATTTCTTCTTCTTCTTCTTCGTTCTTTTTCATACTCAATTTCTTCTTCTTCTTCTTCGTTCTTTTTCATACTCCCGCTACCAAGGCCCGTTAAGGATTTTGCAAGTAGCAGGATGTAGTCCGGAGAACTTAATTTGTTGTATTGTAGTTTACAGCTTGAATGCAATATTTGCATCTTTTGATCTGACACATCCGACTTCAGCAGACATTTTTGAGTACTGGGTTAGCCTTCCCTCTTCGATCCCTTCTCCTTAGCCAGTCTGCTCTGCTGCAGCCTGTTATCCAGGATTACAGCGTGGAGGTGTAGAGGGGTCTTGGCAGCTGTGGTTTGCTGACCCTGACGCTTGCAGTCAGCTATGAGTTCCTGCAGCTCATGCACTGCTCAGCTGTGGTTTGCTGGCCCTGATGCTAGCAGTCAGCTTTGTGTCGCTGACCACTGCAGCTCATGCACTGCTCAGTTCAATACTGGGCAAAATGATAACTGACTTATACACATATATCCTTCCCTTCATCTTCTAATGTATGCTTTCAGAAGTCCTCTGAGAAATCTATCTAAAGGTGGCTGTGGTTAGTCTGAGGATATTGTTATCTCCATGAGACTGTCCAGGAATGGTATCGGTGATAACTTTGATGTGCTGGCTGTGTTCCTCAAGTGTTGGAGAGTTGTCCAGGAATGGTATCGGTGATAACTTTGATGTGCTGGCTGTGTTCCTCAAGTGTTGGAGAGTTGTCCAGGAATGGTATCGGTGATAACTTTGATGTGCTGGCTGTGTTCCTCAAGTGTTGGAGAGTTGTCCAGGAATGGTATCGGTGATAACTTTGATGTGCTGGCTGTGTTCCTCAAGTGTTGGAGAGTTGTCCAGGAATGGTATCGGTGATAACTTTGATGTGCTGGCTGTGTTCCTCAAGTGTTGGAGAGTTGTCCAGGAATGGTATCGGTGATAACTTTGATGTGCTGGCTGTGTTCCTCAAGTGTTGGAGAGTTGTCCAGGAATGGTATCGGTGATAACTTTGATGTGCTGGCTGTGTTCCTCAAGTGTTGGAGAGTTGTCCAGGAATGGTATCGGTGATAACTTTGATGTGCTGGCTGTGTTCCTCAAGTGTTGGAGAGTTGTCCAGGAATGGTATCGGTGATAACTTTGATGTGCTGGCTGTGTTCCTCAAGTGTTGGAGAGTTGTCCAGGAATGGTATCGGTGATAACTTTGATGTGCTGGCTGTGTTCCTCAAGTGTTGGAGAGTTGTCCAGGAATGGTATCGGTGATAACTTTGATGTGCTGGCTGTGTTCCTCAAGTGTTGGAGAGTTGTCCAGGAATGGTATCGGTGATAACTTTGATGTGCTGGCTGTGTTCCTCAAGTGTTGGAGAGTTGTCCAGGAATGGTATCGGTGATAACTTTGATGTGCTGGCTGTGTTCCTCAAGTGTTGGAGAGTTGTCCAGGAATGGTATCGGTGATAACTTTGATGTGCTGGCTGTGTTCCTCAAGTGTTGGAGAGTTGTCCAGGAATGGTATCGGTGATAACTTTGATGTGCTGGCTGTGTTCCTCAAGTGTTGGAGAGTTGTCCAGGAATGGTATCGGTGATAACTTTGATGTGCTGGCTGTGTTCCTCAAGTGTTGGAGAGTTGTCCAGGAATGGTATCGGTGATAACTTTGATGTGCTGGCTGTGTTCCTCAAGTGTTGGAGAGTTGTCCAGGAATGGTATCGGTGATAACTTTGATGTGCTGGCTGTGTTCCTCAAGTGTTGGAGAGTTGTCCAGGAATGGTATCGGTGATAACTTTGATGTGCTGGCTGTGTTCCTCAAGTGTTGGAGAGTTGTCCAGGAATGGTATCGGTGATAACTTTGATGTGCTGGCTGTGTTCCTCAAGTGTTGGAGAGTTGTCCAGGAATGGTATCGGTGATAACTTTGATGTGCTGGCTGTGTTCCTCAAGTGTTGGAGAGTTGTCCAGGAATGGTATCGGTGATAACTTTGATGTGCTGGCTGTGTTCCTCAAGTGTTGGAGAGTTGTCCAGGAATGGTATCGGTGATAACTTTGATGTGCTGGCTGTGTTCCTCAAGTGTTGGAGAGTTGTCCAGGAATGGTATCGGTGATAACTTTGATGTGCTGGCTGTGTTCCTCAAGTGTTGGAGAGTTGTCCAGGAATGGTATCGGTGATAACTTTGATGTGCTGGCTGTGTTCCTCAAGTGTTGGAGAGTTGTCCAGGAATGGTATCGGTGATAACTTTGATGTGCTGGCTGTGTTCCTCAAGTGTTGGAGAGTTGTCCAGGAATGGTATCGGTGATAACTTTGATGTGCTGGCTGTGTTCCTCAAGTGTTGGAGAGTTGTCCAGGAATGGTATCGGTGATAACTTTGATGTGCTGGCTGTGTTCCTCAAGTGTTGGAGAGTTGTCCAGGAATGGTATCGGTGATAACTTTGATGTGCTGGCTGTGTTCCTCAAGTGTTGGAGAGTTGTCCAGGAATGGTATCGGTGATAACTTTGATGTGCTGGCTGTGTTCCTCAAGTGTTGGAGAGTTGTCCAGGAATGGTGAGCAGCCATTCTCTCTTTGCCACTTCTCATTGGTCGGTTGATATGTTCAGTTTGTTAAACAGATGGTGCCTCAGTTTGGTGTGGCCAAAATGGCCACTGGTAAACACTAACAGTACACCAGTTGAGTAAGCTGGTAACTTATAGTTTCTACAGGTCCCTGCAAAAAACAGATTTCGTCCTACTGTGGATTCCGACTCACTGCGGGAATCCTTGGAAATGAGAAAACAGATGAGCTCACAAAAGCCAGAAGTGGCGGTACACAGACTCCCCATCCACAGAGCTATAGAGCAGCAAAGACACTCATCAAACGAGGAGGACGGAATGGAAAGACAAGCACAAAGGATACAAGCCACAAAATGACAGCACGGACAAACTTGGCAGAGATGGGCAGACAAAGATCTTCAGACTTAGAACGGGACATTGTAGACTCAAGGCCCACCTCCACAGAATGGATCTCAGAGACATCGCCACCTGCCATTGTGGAACACCCAAGCAAAGACTAGAACATATTCTGCAGGACTGCCCTATCTATGCAGACCAAAGACAGCCAGTCTGGCCTGGAGGAGCGACCATGCTAGAAAAGTTGTGGAAAACCGGCAAAGACCTGAAACTTAGTCTCCTTTGTGAACTTCACCGGGCTAGCAGCACAGCAACAGTTGATTGCAGGAGAAGAACAGGACAAGGGTCAACCCTTCTTAATTATCTGTTATGAAATTCCTAGCAGGTCACGTAAATTATTTCTGTCAATTGTAATCACAAAGAGTATCAGAAATATAAGGTCTGATTTATCTAAATACTAACATACCAAGAAGGAGTGAATAGTTGTTGATTAGCATACAAGCCTCTAGAACAAGGTGACAGGGGTTCTAAACGCTCAGTGAGGTCTAGTTTTAAAAAAAAAAATCGGAGATGAAATAAAATTCTAGCTTGTAATCTGCATGATGACTGCAGAGGGAGGCAGCCTTTATTCCTCAGCCTCCTGGCAGATCCCACCAAAGGGCATTAAATTTGTAATAAATAGTTTCTGTATTGTTGTACCAACATACTGGCTATCATGTGACCTGGCTATTGTTGTACCAACATACTGGCTATCATGTGACCTGGCTATTGTTGTACCAACATACTGGCTATCATGTGACCTGGCTATTGTTGTACCAACATACCATCTATCATGTGACCTGGCTATTGTTGTACCAACATACCATCTATCATGTGACCTGGCTATTGTTGTACCAACATACCATCTATCATGTGACTTGGTTATTGTTTAACCAATATACTGTCTATCATGTGACTTGGCTATTGTATTACCAATGTACCGGCTATCATGTGACTTGACTATTGTATTACCAACATACCATCTATATTGTGACCTGACTTGTACCAACATACCGGCTATCTTGTGACCTGACTATTGTTGTACCAACATACCATCTATATTGTGACCTGACTTGTACCAACATACCAGCTATCTTGTGACCTGACTATTGTTGTACCAACATACCATCTATATTGTGACTTGACTTGTACCAACATACCGGCTATCTTGTGACCTGACTATTGTTGTACCAACATACTGGCTATAACGGGGAACAGGGAGTGTAACCTGACGTACGCTAGTCAAACATGGACAATGACAGACAAGTCAGCACTTTACCAGCTGGTAGTAGTTGAGCTTTGGACCTTTGTCGTACAACATGAACCACCAAGCGGCAGCACCCACAGTAGCACATCCCACGTACACTGTTGTGGAAGGAGGAGGGGGGGGGGGGGGTGGAGGGTGGTTAGATTACTTGAGCTTAAGCATATTGTTTTGTGTTGAGAAGCAGAATTGGCATCAATGCACTCTTGGCAGGCAAATAGGTGCAGAAACAGTTCCAACAGATTGCTAAGGTCATGGACTCTGCTAGTTCCTAGCTCGCTGGTTGAACCAACCTCGTGCAGCATATCAGACAGTGCTCCTCATTGCTTCTCTCATGACTCATTCATTTAGTTCATGGATTGCTGACTCATTCATTTAGTTCATGGATTGCTGACTCATTCATTTAGTTCATGGATTGCTTACTCATTCATTTAGTTCATGGATTGCTGACTCATTCATTTAGTTCATGGATTGCTTACTCATTCATTTAGTTCATGGATTGCTGACTCATTCATTTAGTTCATGAATTGCTGACTCATTCATTTAGTTCATGGATTGCTGACTCATTTATTTAGTTCATGGATTGCATACTCATTCATTGATTGCCGACTCATTCATACAGTTCATGGATTGCTGACTCATTCATACATTTCATGGATATCGAACTCATTCATACAGTTCATGAATTACTGACTCATTAATACAGTAAATAGATTGCTGACTCATTTATAGTTCATGGATTGCTGAGTCATCAATTGTCATCATCCAACAAGAGCTCATTGACTGTTGAGTCATCATCTAACTGGGGGTCACTGATTGTTGAGTCATTATATAACTGGAGGTCACTGATTGTTGAGTCATCATCTAACTGGAGGTCAATGATTGTTGAGTCATCATCTAACTGGAGGTCAATTATTGTTGAGTCATCTAACTGGAGGTCACTAACTGTTGAGTCATCTAACTTGAGGTCACCAATTGTTGAGTCATCTAATTGGAGGTCAATGATTGTTGAGTCATCATCTACCTGGAGGTCACTGATTGTTGAGTCATCTAACTGGAGGTCAATGATTGTTGAGTCATCTAACTGGAGGTCAATGATTGTTGAGTCATCATCTAACTGGAGGTCAATGATTGTTGAGTCATCATCTAACTGGAGGTCACTGATTGTTGAGTCATCATCTAACTGGAGGTCACTGATTGTTGAGTCATCATCTAACTGGAGGTCACTGATTGTTGAGTCATTTTATAACTGGAGGTCACTGATTGTTGAGTCATCATCTAACTGGAGGTCACTGATTGTTGAGTCATCATCTAACTGGAGGTCACTGATTGTTGAGTCATCATCTAACTGGAGGTCATCCAGATTCCAGTATTTCTCCCCTGACCCATCTCTATAATCCAAACCGACGGTGTATTGAACACCAGGCTCTCTACTCTTTCATTGCTATGAACCCCAGCTTGACCAGGACATTAGAACCACACATGCGACCCTGAAGATGTGAGTCCTCTATGTCTGCTAGACACAGCCAAATATTTTGGATTAAAACACAGGCTGCACAAAAGAACAGTCTACATTTAGGTAAATATGTTACAATGAGAGACATTTGTCTACACTTGTACACCCGATAGAGCTATACCCTGACTGTCTGCTATGAGAGATAGGACCTCACACAATCAAGTCTCCAACACTTAATCTCCAACAGCAGTATCAGCTTGCTACTGGACCTCCTGTACTTTAACCTTGAAGAAATGATTGACAGGTGGGTGAGGTCAGAGACAGACTCACCTCCAATAGCCATGGTGGGGGCAGAGACTGACTTACCTCCAATAGCCATGGTGGGGGCAGAGACTGACTTACCTCCAATAGCCATGGTGGGGGCAGAGACTGACTCACCTGAAATAGCCATGGTGGGGGCAGAGACTCACCTCCAATAGCCATGGTGGGGGCAGAGACTGACTCACCTCCAATAGCCATGGTGGGTGAGGGCAGAGACTGACTCACCTCCAATAGCCATGGTGGGGGCAGAGACTGACTTACCTCCAATAGCCATGGTGGGGGCAGAGACTGACTCACCTCCAATAGCCATGGTGGGGGCAGAGACTCACCTCCAATAGCCATGGTGGGGGCAGAGACTGACTTACCTCCAATAGCCATGGTGGGGGCAGAGACTGACTTACCTCCAATAGCCATGGTAGGGGCAGCGACTCACCTCCAATAGCCATGGTGGGTGAGGGCAGAGACTAACTCACCTCCAATAGCCATGGTGGGGGCAGAGACTCACCTCCAATAGCCATGGTGGGGGCAGAGACTGACTTACCTCCAATAGCCATGGTGGGGGCAGAGACTCACCTCCAATAGCCATGGTGGGGGCAGAGACTGACTCACCTCCAATAGCCATGGTGGGGGCAGAGACTGACTCACCTCCAATAGCCATGGTGGGGGCAGAGACTCACCTCCAATAGCCATGGTGGGTGAGGGCAGAGACTGACTCACCTCCAATAGCCATGGTGGGGACAGAGACTGACTCACCTCCAATAGCCATGGTAGGGGCAGAGACTCACCTCCAATAGCCATTGTGGGTGAGGGCAGAGACTGACTCACCTCCAATAGCCATGGTGGGGGCAGAGACTCACCTCCAATAGCCATGGTGGGGGCAGAGACTGACTTACCTCCAATAGCCATGGTAGGGGCAGAGACTCACCTCCAATAGCCATGGTGGGTGAGGGCAGAGACTGACTCACCTCCAATAGCCATGGTGGGGGCAGAGACTCACCTCCAATAGCCATGGTGGGGGCAGAGACTGACTTACCTCCAATAGCCATGGTGGGGGCAGAGACTGACTTACCTCCAATAGCCATGGTGGGGGCAGAGACTCACCTCCAATAGCCATGTATCTGAAAAAGAGCCAGCCAGTGATGAGACCTTCCTTGGGATTACGAGGTGGCTTCTTCATGATGTCCAAGTCTGGAGGGTTGAAGCCCAGGGCGGTGGCTGGCATGCCATCTGTCACCAAGTTCACCCACAGCAACTGGACAGGGATCAAAGCTTCAGGAATTCCGAGAGCAGCAGTCAGGAAAATACTGGAGACACACATAAGGCATGGTGAGGACAGAAACAACTTGTGTATTGCAGAGGAGAAGAGGATGGAAACCTAGCTCAAACATCCTAACTGGAAACCTCATTCTTCTCCCAGATTGCTGGGGAGTTGTAGATAAAACAGAAAGATAAGTTGTGAAGATGAGGTTGACTATGGGGGAGTTGAGTGAAGATGGGGTTGAGTGAAGATGGGGAGAGGGGGGGGGGGTTGGGTAAAGATGGGGTTGAATATGGGGGAGTTGAGTGATGATGGGGTTCAGTGAAGATGGGGTTGAGTGAAGATGTGTACTATATGGTTGCAAATATGGAAACCTGCAGTAGCTACCCACAGAACAAAATGCTAAATGTATAGTTTAATTTGTGTGTGAGACTGGCTGTATGTGTGAGACTGGCTGTATGTGTGAGACTGTCTGTATGTGTGAGACTGTCTGTATGTGTGAGTGTGGCTGTATGTGTGAGTGTGGCTGTATGTGTGAGACTATATGTGTGAGACTGTCTGTATGTGTGAGACTGGCTGTATGTGTGAGACTATCTGTATGTGTGAGATTGGCTGTATGTGTGAGACTGTCTGTATGTGTGAGACCGGCTGTATGTGTGAGACTGTCTGTATGTGTGAGACCGGCTGTATGTGTGAGACTATCTGTATGTGTGAGACTGGTTGTATGTGTGAGACTGGCTGTATGTGTGAGACTGGCTGTATGTGTTATACTGACTGTATGTGTGAGTCTGGATGTATGTGTGAGACAAACCCAGATTCATGAACCTACCAAACAACCTCTCCAATGTTGGAGGAGATGAGATATCTGATAAACTGTTTCATGTTGTTGTAGATGGCTCGACCTTCCTCTACAGCAGAAACAATGGTAGCAAAGTTGTCGTCAGCCAGCACCATCTGTACACTGAGGTCAAGGATATTGACACCAATGGAGGATGTTTGTATACAAGTTTTAAACAACTTCACAAAGGCATGACACATTCATCTTGTCCGACACTTCATCCTATAAAGGATTCATCTTGTCCGACACTTCCTCCTATAAAGGATTCATCTTGTCCGACACTTCCTCCTATAAAGGATTCATCTTGTCCGACACTTCCTCCTATAAAGGATTCATCGTGTCCGACACTTCCTCCTATAAAGGATTCATCTTGTCCGACACTTCATCCTATAAAGGATTCATCTTGTCCGACACTTCATCCTATAAAGGATTCATCTTGTCCGACACTTCGTCCTATAAAGGATTCTGTTGTCCGACACCACAATGTTCTGTGTTCACATCAGATATAGACTGCCTGTTGATTTATAGTCCACTATTCACATTTTCTTCTTTTGTTTACTGCCAAAATATTTGTGCAAGTCAAAATAAAGATGTTCTGGTCTGTATCTGTTCATACAAGATGGCTACTACTGTTAACACACAGGTGTGTACAGCAGTAGTTCTCTAATACATCTATGCTGACCCATGTATGCTATATGCTGACCCATGTATGCTATATGCTGACCCATGTATGCTATATGCTGACCCATGTATGCTATATGCTGACCCATGTATGCTATATGCTGACCCATGTATGCTATATGCTGACCCATGTATGCTATATGCTGACCCATGTATGCTATATGCTGACCCATGTATGCTATATGCTGACCCATGTATGCTATATGCTGACCCATGTATGCTATATGCTGACCCATGTATGCTATATGCTGACCCATATATGCTATATGCTGACCCATGTATGCTATATGCTGACCCATGTATGCTATATGCTGACCCATGTATGCTATATGCTGACCCATGTATGCTATATGCTGACCCATGTATGCTATATGCTGACCCGTGTATGCTATATGCTGACCCATGTATGCTATATGCTGACCCATGTATGCTATATGCTGACCCATGTATGCTATATGCTGACCCATATATGCTATATGCTGACCCATGTATGCTATATGCTGACACATGTATGCTATATGCTGACCCATGTATGCTATATGCTGACCCATGTATGCTATATTCTGACCCATGTATGCTATTTGCTGACCCATGTATGCTATATGCTGACCCATGTATGCTATATGCTGACCCATATATGCTATATGCTGACCCATGTATGCTATATGCTGACACATGTATGCTATATGCTGACCCATGTATGCTATATGCTGACCACTGTATGCTATATGCTGACCCATGTATGCTATATGCTGACCCATGTATGCTATATGCTGACCCATGTATGCTATATGCTGACCCATGTATGCTATATGCTGACCCATGTATGCTATATGCTGACCCATGTATGCTATATGCTGACCCATGTATGCTATATGCTGACCCATGTATGCTATATGCTGACCCATGTATGCTATATGCTGACCCATGTATGCTATATGCTGACCCATGTATGCTATATGCTGACACATGTATGCTATATGCTGACCCATGTATGCTATATGCTGACCCATGTATGCTATATTCTGACCCATGTATGCTATTTGCTGACCCATGTATGCTATATGCTGACCCATGTATGCTATATGCTGACCCATATATGCTATATGCTGACCCATGTATGCTATATGCTGACACATGTATGCTATATGCTGACCCATGTATGCTATATGCTGACCACTGTATGCTATATGCTGACCCATGTATGCTATATGCTGACCCATGTATGCTATATGCTGACCCATGTATGCTATATGCTGACCCATGTATGCTATATGCTGACCCATGAATGCTATATGCTGACCCATATATGCTATATGCTGACCCATGTATGCTATATGCTGACACATGTATGCTATATGCTGACCCATGTATGCTATATGCTGACCCATGTATGCTATATGCTGACCCATGTATGCTATATGCTGACCCATGTATGCTATATGCTGACCCATGTATGCTATATGCTGACCCATGTATGCTATATGCTGACCCGTGTATGCTATATGCTGACCCATGTATGTTATATGCTGACCCCTGTATGCTGACCCATGTATGCTATATGCTGACCCATGTATGCTATATGCTGACCCATGTATGTTATATGCTGACCCATGTATGCTATATGCTGACCCATGTATGCTATATGCTGACCCATGTATGTTATATGCTGACCCATGTATGCTATATGCTGACCCATGTATGCTATATGCTGACCCATGTATGCTATATGCTGACACATGTATGCTATATGCTGACCCATGTATGCTATATGCTGACCCATGTATGCTATATGCTGACCCATGTATGCTATATGCTGACCCATGTATGCTATATGCTGACCCGTGTATGCTATATGCTGACCCATGTATGTTATATGCTGACCCCTGTATGCTGACCCATGTATGCTATATGCTGACCCATGTATGCTATATGCTGACCCATGTATGCTATATGCTGACCCATGTATGCTATACAACATGTCTGCTGACAGTCAAGGATATCTGAAGCACTCTTGGCTACAGCAGTTCCAGAACCCATGGCTATACCAATCTCAGCCTTCTTGAGGGCCGGTGCATCATTGACTCCATCACCTGTCTGATCACAGAGGACACATGGGCTTGTTACATGCATGAGGGCAAACAGAGAGACACTCACGGGGAGAGGCAGAGCAAGTGAATGAGAGATGGAGTGAGAAATACGCAGAACAGTGAACAAGAGAGAGTGAGATGTACATTAGGAGAATGAGACAGAGAGAGTGAGAGATACAGAGAACCACAGAACAAGTGAGAGATACAGAGAGCCATATAAAGAGTGAGAGATACAGAGAGCCATAGAAAGAGTGAGAGATACAGAGTGTAGGAGATACAGAGAGCCATAGAGAGTGTGAGAGATAGAGAGTGTAGGAGATACAGAGAGCCATAGAGAGAGTGAGAGATACAGAGTGTAGGAGATACAGAGCCATAGAGAGAGTGATAGATAGAGAGAGCCATAGAAAGAGTGAGAGATACAGAGAGCCATAGAAAGAGTGAGAGATAGAGTGGGAGATACAGAGAGCCACAGAGAGAGTGAGAGATTGTGGGAGATACAGAGGGCCATAGAGAGAGTGAGAGACAGAGAGTGAGAAATACAGAGAGAGTGAGAAATACAGAGAGAGAGAGAGAGATACATAGAGAATGAGAGATACATAGAGAGTGAGGGATACAGAGAGAGACAGAGAGAGATACTGTGAGAGAGAGTTAGAGAGAGTGTATGTGTGAGAGAGAGTGAGGGAGAGAGAGTGTGAGAGAGAGACTGAGAGAGAGTGTGTGAGAGAGAGACTGTGGGAGAGTGTGAGAAAGAGACTGTGAGAGAGTGTTACAGAGAGTGAGAGAGAGTGTGTGTGAGAGACAGTGCGAGAGAGAGAGTGTGAGTGAGAGAGTGAAAGAGAGTGACAGTGTGTGAGAGAGAGATAGTGAGAGAGACAGTGTGCGGGTGTGTGAGAGAGAGTAAATCATACCATGGCAGAAATCTCTCCTTCACTCTGTAGATGTTCAATAATCTTACTCTTGTGGGCTGGTTCCACACGAGCAAATAGCCTGGCCCGCATGCAGGCAGCCCGCTGGTCCTCCGTGCTCAGATCATCAAACTCGCGGCCAGTGTAGGCCAAACCGTCCGTGGACTCGTTCTCCCCAAACACACCGATCCTGCGACAGATGGCTTCAGCTGTGGCCTGGTAGACAAGATGGGAGTCAGTCAAGTGTGGCTGAGGGCAGTCAGTCAAGTGTGGCTGAGGGCAGTCAATTGTGGCTGAGGGCAGTCAAGTGTGGCTGAGGGCAGTCAAGTGTGGCTGAGGGCAGTCAGTCAAGTGTGGCTGAGGGCAGTCAGTCAAGTGTGGCTGAGGACAGTCAGTCAAGTGTGGCTGAGGGCAGTCAAGTGTGGCTGAGGGCAGTCAAGTGTGGATGAGGGCAGTCAAGTGTGGATGAGGGCAGTCAAGTGTGGCTGAGGGCAGTCAAGTGTGGCTGAGGGCAGTCAAGTGTGGCTTAGGGCAGTCAAGTGTGGCTGAGGGCAGTCAAGTGTGGCTGAGGGCAGTCAAGTGTGGGTTATGGCAGTCAAGTGTGGGTGAGGGCAGTCAAGTGTGGGTGAGGGTAGTCAAGTGTGGCTGAGTGCAGTCAAGTGTGGGTGAGGGCAGTCAAGTGTGGGTGAGGGCAGTCAAGTGTGGCTGAGGGCAGTCAAGTGTGGGGGAGGGCAGTCAAGTGTGGGTGACGGCTGGCAGTCACAGTCAAGTGTGGGTGAGGGCAGTCAGTCAAGTGTGGGTGAGGGCAGTCAAGTGTGGATGGGGGCAGTCAAGCGTGGGTGAGGGCAGTCAGTCAAGTGTGGGTGAGGGCAGTCAGTCAAGTGTGGGTGAGAGCAGTCAAGTGTGAGTGAGGGCAGTCAAGTGTGGGTGAAGGCAGTCAAGTGGGTGAGGGTAGTCAAGTGTGGGTGAGGGCAGTCAAGTGTGGGTGAGAGCATTCAAGTGGGGATGAGGGCAGTCAAGTGTGGGTGAGTTCAGTCAAGTAGGGGTGAGGGTAGTCAAGTGTGGGGGAGGGCAGTCAAGTGTGGGTGAGGGCAATCAAGTGTGGGTGAGGGCAGTCAAGTGGGTGAGGGCAGTCACATGTTGGTGAGGGCAGTCAAGTGTGGGTGAGTGCAGTCAAGTGTGGGTGAGGGCAGTCAAGTGTGGGTGAGGGCAGTCAGTCACATGTCGGTGAGTGCAGTTAAGTGTTGGTGAGGGCAGTCAGTCATGTGTGGGTAGGGCAGTCAAGTGTGGGTGAGGAGACTCAGTCAAGTGTGGGTGAGGGCAGTCAAGTGTGGGTGAGGGCAGTCAGTCGTGTGTGGATGAGGGCAGTCAGTCATGTGTGGGTAGGGCAGTCAAGTGTGGGTGAGGAGACTCAGTCAAGTGTGGGTGAGGGCAGTCAAGTGTGGGTGAGGGCAGTCAGTCGTGTGTGGATGAGGGCAGTCAGTCAAGTGTGGGTGAGGGCAGTCAGTCACATGTGGATGAGGGCAGTCAGTGTGGGTGAGGGCAGCCAAGTGTGGGTGAGGGCAGTCAGTCACATGTGCATGAGGGCAGTCAAGTGTGGGTGAGTGCAGTCAAGTGTGGATGAGGGCAGTCAAGTGTGGGTGAGGGTAGTCAAATGGGGGTGAGGGCAGTCAGTCATGTGTGGGTGAGGAGACTTCAGTCAAGTGTGGGTGAGGGCAGTCAAGTGTGGGTGAGGGCAGTCAAGTGTGGGTGAGGGTAATCAAATGGGGGTGAGGGCAGTCAAGTGTGGGTGAGGGCAGTCAGTCATGTGTGGGTGAGGAGACTTCAGTCAAGTGTGGGTGAGGGCAGTCAGTCATGTGTGGGTGAGGAGACTTCAGTCAAGTGTGGGTGAGGGCAGTCAGTCATGTGTGGGTGAGGAGACTTCAGTCAAGTGTGGGTGAGGGCAGTTAGTCAAGTGTGGGTGAGGGCAGTCAGTCATGTGTGGGTGAGGAGACTTCAGTCATGTGTGGGTGAGGGCAGTCAGTCAAGTGTGGGTGCTGACATTCCTCTATCCTCTGAAGCTACAGTTCAATGTGTAACATACAACGTCTGTACAAGAAGGACTCAAGATCTTGCTGCACACTCTCTAACATCCATTGGCTAGCTTCTGAATAATAATGATACGTACAGATGTCAGTCAGATAATAATGGTACGTACAAATGTCAGTCAGATAATAATCGTAAGTACCGATTTACACATTTTTTTAAAGTGAAAAAAAAACTTAACATGCAAAATTATTGTCAGATCTATATTTGGTTCATGAATTCCAATAGAACTTTTCAAGGATCCCCAGGTTGGGGTCACCAGAGTAATCAATGACCTTGTTGTCTGTGACCTGTCTGGTAGTAAAGTCTGTGTACTGACCTTGTTGTCCCTGACCTGTCTGTGTACTGACCCTGACCTGTCTGGTAGTAAAGTATGTGTACTGACCTTGTTGTCCCTGACCTGTCTGTGTACTGACCTTGCTGTCTCTGACCTGTCTGGTAGTAAAGTCTGTGTATTGACCTTGCTGTTTTCGACCCGTCTGTGTACTGACCTTGCTTTCCCCGACCTGTCTGTGTACTGACCTTGCTGTCCCTGACCTGTCTGTGTACTGACCTGTCTGTGTACTGACCGTGCTGTCACTGACCTGTCTGGTAGTAAAGTCTGTGTATTGACCTTGCTGTTTTCGACCCGTCTGTGTACTGACCTTGCTTTCCCCGACCTGTCTGTGTACTGACCTTGCTGTCCCTGACCTGTCTGTGTACTGACCTTGCTGTCCCTGACCTGTCTGTGTACTGACCGTGCTGTCACTGACCTGTCTGGTAGTAAAGTCTGTGTACTGACCTTACTGTCCCTGACCTGTCTGTGTACTGACCTTGCTGTCCCTGACCTGTCTGTGTACTGACCTTGCTGTCCCTGACCTGTCTGTGTACTGACCGTGCTGTCACTGACCTGTCTGGTAGTAAAGTCTGTGTACTGACCTTGCTGTCCCTGACCTGTCTGGTAGTAAAGTCTGTGTACTGACCTTGCTGTCCCTGACCTGTCTGGTAGTAAAGTCTGTGTACTGACCTTGCTGTCCCTGACCTGTCTGGTAGTAAAGTCTGTGTACTGACCTTGCTGTCCCTGACCTGTCTGGTAGTAAAGTCTATGTACTGACCTTGCTGTCTCTGACCTGTCTGGTAGTAAAGTCTGTGTACTGACCTTGCTGTCTCTGACCTGTCTGGTAGTAAAGTCTGTGTACTGACCTTACTGTCCCTGACCTGTCTGTGTACTGACCTTGCTGTCCCTGACCTGTCTGGTAGTACAGTCTGTGTACTGACCTTGTTGTCCCTAACCTGTCTGTGTACTGACCCTGACCTGTCTGGTAGTAAAGTCTGTGTACTGACCTTGCTGTCCCTGACCTGTGTGTAATGACCTGGCTGTCCCTGACCTGTCTGGTAGTAAAGTCTGTGTACTGACCTTGTTGTCCCTGACCTATCTGTGTACTGACCTTGTTGTCTCCTGTGATGACTATCACCCTGATGCCAGCATCTCGACAGTCCTTGATGGAAATCTTGACTTCCTCACGAGGTGGGTCCAACATCCCAACAACACCAACAAAGGTCATGTTTGTCTAGTAACACAGAAACATAGAACAATCACTGATCATAGAGCAATCACTGGTCACACTAGAATCAGTCATCATTCCCAAACCAATAAACATGCAGTAGTTGTTGATCACCCACCCAGCAATCAGTCAACCACAAGAATTAAGTCAAGTAAGTTACATAAGCCAAGTAAGAACCCAAATGATTCAGTCAAGCAAATCACATAAGTTAAGTAAGTCCCATAAATCAAGTAAGTCACATAAGTAAAGTAAGTCACACAAGTCAAGTAATCCACATAGGTAAAGCAAGTCACACAAGTCAAGTAAGTCACACAAGTCAAGTAAGTCACACAAGTCAAGTAATTCCCACAAGTCAAGTAAGTTACACAAGTCAAGTAAGTCACACAGGTCAACCCCAAGTAAGTCAGGCACATAAAACCTCAGGGAGATGTCACCATCTGGTTGTCTGGTGCATACATGTGCTACTAGGATGTCATCCCGGACCTCACCTCATACTGGATGAACTTCCTGGAGTCCTCAAGGTCCATGTCCTCTCTCCGTGGGGGGTTGTCAATTGTAGCCAGGGCAAGGCAGCGCAGCGTGTCCCGACCTGGTAAACATACACACCACAATAACCAATGTCTGTTCAAATAGGTGCCACCACCCATCATCACACTAAAGGGTCCTATAGGTGGGACAGACTTTGGGGACATTAATTGGACACATGACAGACTTTGGGGACATTCATTGGACACATGACAGACTTTGGGGACATTCATTGGACACATGACAGACTTTCGGGACATTCATTGGACACATGACAGACTTTGGGGACATTCATTGGACACATGACAGACTTTGGGGACATTCATTGGACACATGACAGACTTTGGGGACATTCATTGGACACATGACAGACTTTAAGGACATTCATTGGACACATGACAGACTTTTGGGACATTCATTGGACACATGACAGACTTTGGGGACATTCATTGGACACATGACAGACTTTGGGGACATTCATTGGACACATGACAGACTTTTGGGACATTAATTGGACACATGACAGACTTTGGGGACATTCATTGGACACATGACAGACTTTCAGGACATTCATTGGACACATGACAGACTTTGGGGACATTCTTCTTCTTCTTCTTCTTCTGCGTACACAGTCAGACAGTAACCATTATTTTCTCGAAAAAAGCGGCGGTCATCCTGAGACTCTCGCCACTACCATAGAGCTTGTCTTGCAGTTCCACTGGCAATGGCCACATCTGCTCTCTCTGATCCTCGTATGTCGGGCAGTTCTGCAGCAGATGTTCAGTGGTCATTTTACCAGTACCGCACGGGCATTCGTCGGTACACCCTATCTTCAATTTGTTGAATAGGTGGTACCTCAGTCTGTTGTGGCCAGTGCGAAGTCTGAAGACAACGACCTGCTCTCTTCGGTTCAACTGGTAATAGGCATCGTTTTTGGTGTAACCAGTATGTTCGGTTTCCCATTTGGTCATGTACCTGGCTTTGATAAGCCGTTTTGACTCTTCGTACGTCATACTGGTATCTGTTTGTGGTAGCCTTGCACCTTCTTTTGCCAGTCTGTCTGCCTCCTCGTTGCCTTGGATGTTGCAGTGTGACGGAACCCACTGTACCACTACCCTTTTTGGTGCGGACTGCTGGCACAGTTTGCAGAGTGCTGCTCTTAAGTCATTAAGCTCAGTGTTTTTCTGGCTTTTTAGCGCTGTGACTACGGCGAGAGCATCTGTCAGCAGGACTATATGGCTCTCATTTTCACTGTGTGTTACCATTTCTTCCACTGCCGCCCTCAGTGCCTCTGCCTCCGCTCTGAAATTGCTTGTGTACTTACCAGTAGCGAATGACAGTGTTATTTTTCTGCCATTTGGTAGGTTCAGGAATGCTCCTGCCCCTCCGTTCTGTGTAGTGTTTGTTACAGAACCGTCGGTGTATGCATGGGTCCAGTCCATGCTTGGGTAGCTTTTCGTTATGAAGCTTAGGGTAGTGTCTCTCCTTTCTTTTTCAGTCTGGCAGTTTTTGTTTGCAATACCTGGTATATTTTCTACCACCTCTGGAAATATATCCTGCCTCCAAGTAGGTTTTCGTACAGTAGTGATGGGTTTTGGTGTTGTTAGTGCGTTTATGGGATCTTCGTGCATCTTTGCTTTGGCTATTTCTGCAAAGTTTCTCCGCTTAAGTTTCCCAGTTCCCAAATTGTTTAGTCTCTGGTACATTGGGTGGTCCGTCAGTCTTCGGAGTTTCTCTGACTGCAGCTGGGCTCTGCAGTCTCTTCTGTCGGTCATGGATTGCAGTTTTGTAATCTTTCCAAGTTCTACAATTGGCGTTGACTTCATGCCACCTGTTATAATCCTCATGGCTTGGTTTTGAAGTTTGTTAACTTTATCGAAGTTCGCCTTCGCTGCTGTTGTCCATGCCGCAATGCCATACTCGAGAACTGGTCTCACTCTTCCAGTGTACAGTTTCTTTAGTATGCCTTCGTCTGCTCCCCAGCTTGTGCCAGCAAGTTTCCTCATGATCGCCATTCTTTCTCTGGCTTTCATTCGGTTTCTCTCAATCTGACTTTTCCATGTCATGCGCCGATCAAATGTGACTCCCAGATAGGTTGGGTTGTCGTTTGGCTGCAGGATTTTGCCATTTAGGCTTAATTTGGTACTTTGGGGTTTTAATGAGAGCGAGAATATTGTGCACGTGGTTTTCTCCTCGTTTATTTTGACCAGCCATGAGTTCGCCCACTCTTCCAGCGATGTTAGGGCCGTCTGCATCCGATTTCTTGCTATGGTGAGATTCTTTTCAGAGGTCCACATAGCCAGATCGTCTGCAAACATTGAGCTATGGACTCTTCTTGGTATATTCTCTGTAATATCGTTTATATATACCAGGAAGAGTGTGGGTGACAATACTCCCCCTTGGGGTACTCCCTGCTCGAGTGTCACCTTTTTGCTCATCTGCCCTTGTACGTGGACTCTGGCCGTTCTTTGTTTGAGGTAGTGGTTGATCCACTTGTACATCTTCCCACAGACATCACTTCTTCTTAGCTTGTGGGGACATTCATTAGACACTGACAGACTTTGGGGGCATTCATTGGACACATGACAGACTTTCGGGACATTCATTGGACACATGACAGACTTTCGGGACATTCATTGGACACATGAAAGACTTTGGGGATATTCATTGGACACATGACAGACTTTGGGGACATTCATTGGACACATGACAGACTTTGGGGACATTCATTGGACACATGACAGACTTTCGGGACATTCATTGGACACATGACAGACTTTGGGGACATTCATTGGACACATGACATACTTTGGGGACATTCATTGGACACATGACAAACTTTGGGGACATTCATTGGACACATGACAGACTTTGGGGACATTCATTGGACACATGACAGACTTTGGGGACATTCATTGGACACATGACAAACCTCTGGGACATTTATTGGACAGATGACAAACCTCTGGGATATTTATTGGACACATGACAAACCTCTGGGACATTGATTGGACACATGACAAACCGCTGGGACATTTATTGAACAGATGACAAACCTCTGGGACATTGATTGGACAGATGACAAACCTCTGGGACATTTATTGGACACATGACAAACCTCTGGGACATTTATTGGACAGATGACAAACCTCTGGGACATTTATTGGACAGATGACAAACCTCTGGGACATTTATTGGACAGATGACAAACCTCTGGGACATTTATTGGACAGATGACAAAGCTGTAGGATATTGATTAGATGGATGACAAACCTCTGGGATATTGATTGGATGGATGATAAACCTCTAGTATGTTTATGTGACAGATAACAAACCTCTGAGACAGTGGTTGGACAGATGACAAACCACTGGGATATTGATTGGATGGATGACAAACCTCTGGGATATTTATTGGACAGATGACAAACCTCTGGGACAGTGATTGGACATATGGTAAACCTTGGGTATGCTGGTCGGACAGAGTGACAAACCTCTGGGACATTGACAAGACAGACACATTCCAGGGGGACACTGGTGGGACACTAGCTGAGATATGGACAAACATTTTCTAGAGTTGGACATTAATACAACTGTCTGTTGTGTTATAACACATAAATATGACTGGACTGGTGATAAATATATATGACTGGATGGACTGGTGATAAATATATATGACTGGATGGACTGGTGATAAATATATATGACTGGATGGACTGGTGATAAATATATATGACTGGATGGACTGGTGATAAATATATATGACTGGATGGACTGGTGATAAATATATATGACTGGATGGACTGGTGATAAATATATATGACTGGATGGACTGGTGATAAATATATATGACTGGATGGACTGGTGATAAATATATATGACTGGATGGACTGGTGATAAATATATATGACTGGATGGACTGGTGATAAATATATATGACTGGATGGACTGGTGATAAATATATATGACTGGATAGGTTGATGATAAAGTAAACTGATCTGGAATCTAATTGACCCTTCCGTCTAGTGACTGATTCAGAATTGTTATTTGTTTGTCCTAATAGCTGTATTAAGTTCAATATTTTCTGGGACTAGCAACCTCATCATGCAGATAAAATGATTACAGAAACCACAACTGATGTGAGAGATGAGTATGTTGACGAGAGTGTGTGTGAGTGGTCACCTGTTCCGTAGAGCTTGGTCAGTTTCATGATCTCGTTCTTGATGGCCGGTGACATCGGGACCTTATTCTGACCAACTCTGACATGTGTGCAGCGATCCAGCAGTCCCTCGGGGGCTCCCTGGTGGAGAGATGCCATGTCAGGCACAAGTGTGATCATGTGTTGTGGGAAGAGGGTTGGTGGAAGATGAGCAGCAGGAGGAAGGAAGGACGAGGGAGGGAGGGAGAAGAGAAGAAGGGGGGTAGGAGAGAGGGAAGGAAGTGGAAATGAAGTAGGAGGGAAAGAGGGTAAGATGAGGGAGAGAGGAGTGAAGAGGAAAGAAGGGAGGTGTGGGAGAGAAAAAGGGAGATAGGAGGGAGGGAAGGAAGAGGGAAAGAGAGAGGCCCTGAAGAGGGAGGGAAGGAAGAGGGAAAGAGAGAGGCCCTGAAGAGGGAGGGAAAGAGAGGAGGAAGGAAGAAAAGAAAATAAGAGGGAGAGAAGAGGAAAATTGTGAAGAAGGAAGGAGGGAGTAGTATGAGGGAAGGAAGAAAGGAGAAGGGAAGGTAGGAAGGAAGGAGGAGAGAGAGTAACAGTGTGGCAGTTCCCTGCGTATAGAGTAGAGGAAAGAGGCTGGCGATTGTATTCTCTGAGAGTCAAAATTGCCTGAGAAAATAATTAGCGAGGTCAAGTCCAAGGTCAGTACCCAGTCAACACTAAGTCGAGAGAGCGAAGAATGAGGTTAATGGTCACTACAGGTGGAAAACTTGCCCGGAGTGGGGGTAGGGAGAAGATTGATCATTCTTAGTATGGGACTGGTACCAGACATAAGTGGTCGGGGTTAGGTTGGTGACAAGGACTGGTAGGCCAGGCTGTCACATTTGGAGTGACAGTGGCTTGTAGATATTTCAGTCAATATGATTTTAGATGGATGGGACCAAATGAAAGTGATGACTAACCAGCCAACTGGGGAGGATCACTCGACAGAAATGATGAGTTTCCAGGGCTAAGAAAAGGACCTATAAAAGGGACTGTGGGAAGTATTTAGCATTCGGGAGAGAGAATGTTTATGGGGGTGGTTATTCTATCATATACCTAGAGCCTTGCATCTAGCTCAAAGGTGTAAGTGGTGGACACCCTGTAAACAATCAGAGAGAGAGAGAGAGAGAGAGAGATCTGATCACTTGCGAATGAGAAGATTTGTTGTGGTACGTGTCAAAAGGGTCTGGTGAACCCAATGTCTGTGTTGAAAGGGGTCTGATGAACCCAATGTCTGTGTCGAAAGGTTTCTGGTGAACCCATTGTCTGTGTCGAAAGGGGTCTGGTGAACCCAATGTCTGTGTCGAAAGGGGTCTGATGAACCCAATGTCTGTCGAAAGGGGTCTGATGAACCCAATGTCTGTCGAAAGGGGTCTGATGAACCCAATGTCTGTCAAAAGGGGTCTGATGAACCCAATGTCTGTCGAAAGAGGTCTGATGAACCCAATGTCTGCGTCGAAAAGGGTCTGATGAACCCAATGTCTGTCAAAAGGAGTCTGATGAACCCAATGTCTGTCGAAAGGGGTCTGATGAACGCAATGTCTGTGTTGAAAGGGGTCTGATGAACCCAATGTCTGTGTCGAAAGGGGTCTGATGAACCCAATGTCTGTGTTGAAAGGGGTCTGATGAACCCAATGTCTGTGTTGAAAGGGGTCTGATGAACCCAATGTCTGTGTTGAAAGGGGTCTGATGAACCCAATGTCTGTGTTGAAAGGGGTCTGATGAACCCAATGTCTGTGTTGAAAGGGGTCTGATGAACCCAATGTCTGTGTCGAAAGGGTCTGATGTTCCCTTGGATTCAAATTCAGGATACAAATCCCAGGATTCAAATCCCAAAGTACATGAGAGTTATAACAGGAGGCATGAAGTCAACGCCAATTGTAGAACTTGAAAAGATTTCAAAACTGCAATCCATGACCGATAGAAGAGACTGCAGAGCCCAGCTGCAGTCAGAGAAACTCAGAAGACTGACTGACCATCCAATGCACCAGAGACTAAACAATTTGGGAAATGGGAAACTAAAGCGGAGAAACTTTGCAGAAATAGCCAAAGCAAAGATGCACGAAGATCCCATAAACGCACTAACAACACCAAAACCCATCACTACTGTACGAAAACCTACCTGGAGGCAGGATATATTTCCAGAGGTGGTAGAAAATATACCAGGTATTGGAAACAAAAACTGCCAGACTGAAAAAGAAAGGAGAGATACTACCCTAAGCTTCATATCGAAAAGCTACCCAAGCATGGACTGGACCCATGCATACACCGACGGTTCTGTAACAAACATAACACAGAACGGAGGGGCAGGAGCATTCCTGAACCTACCAAATGGCAGACAAATAACACTGTCATTCGCTACTGGTAAGTACACAAGCAATTTCAGAGCGGAGGCAGAGGCACTGAGGGTGGCAGTGGAAGAAATGGTGACACACAATGAAAATGAAAGCCATATAGTCCTGCTTACAGATGCTCTCGCCGTAGTCACAGCGCTAAAAAGCCAGAAAAACACTGAGCTTAATGACTTAAGAGCAGCACTATGCAAACTGTACCAGCAGTCCGCACCAAAAAGGGTAGTGGTACAGTGGGTCCCATCACACTGCAACATCCAAGGCAACGAGGAGGCAGACAGACTGGCAAAAGAAGGTGCAAGACTACCACAAACAGATACCAGTATGACGTACGAAGAGTCAAAACGGCTTATCAAAGCCAGATACATGACCAAATGGGAAACTGAACATACTGGTTACACCAAAAACGATGCCTATTACCAGTTGAACAGAAGAGAGCAGGTCGTTGTCTTCAGACTTCGCACTGGCCACAATAGACTGAGGTACCACCTATTCAACAAATTGAAGATAGGTGGTACCGACGAATGCCCGTGCGGTACTGGTAAAATGACCGCTGAACATCTGCTGCAAAACTGCCCGACATACGAGGATCAGAGAGAGCAGATGTGGCCATCACCAGTGGAACTGCAAGACAAGCTGTATGGCAGTGGCGACAGCCTCAGGATGACCGCCGCTTTTTTCGAAAAAATAATGGTTACTGTCTGACTGCGTACGAAGAAGAAAAAAGAAGAAGAAATCCCAAAGTACGAGTCAAAAAGGGTTTTGTGAATCCCAGGATACAAATCCCAGGATACAAATCCCAAAGTACGAGTCAAAAATGGTTCTGTGAATCCCAGGATACAAATCTTAAAGTACGAGTCAAAAAGGGTTTTGTGAATCCCAGGATACAAATCCCAAAGTACAAGTCAAAAATGGTTCTGTGAATCCCAGGATACAAATCCCAAAGTATGTGTCATAGTAGCTGGAGTCTCCTTCGGTAGTGCATTTTTAACCCACTTTTGTACGCTTGACACCATTAGGCAGTCAACTCTAACAGAGGACGGCAGATCATCCCCAATGCGACGACCCGGAAGAGCAGCAGGAAACAAGAGTTAACTAGTGAACCACTGATTTGTAACAAGACTGAATTAGATTAAGTTTAGGGTTTGTGTTAGTTCAGATATGGGACTTAGAATCTGGGTACATTAGTAGTTACAGAGGAGACACCAACAGCTCGTGCTGGAATCCTCTGTCTTAGTTTAGTACATGATATTATTGAGTTTAGTAGTTCTTGTCTTTTGTTGATATTGTGTAAGAATGATTCTGGTCAATCAATGAATGATCTTGTTTGAATGTTTAACCCTAGCTTGAGTGCTGACTGTGTTGAAGTGTAAAGTTATACAGTCTATGTTGTAACTCAGTAAACTAAGTAGGTCTGCTACATAATTGGTCCACGTGACCAGGATATCGTAAGAAGATCCTCCTACAAGAGGAAGGAAAGGAAAGGGAGTAGGAGGGAGGGGAAAAAGGAATGAGGCAGGGAGGAATGATGGAGGAGAAACGAAAATGGTGAGGATAATTCAGAGGTGACTGGTGGTTGTGGAGGTGACTGGTGGTTGTGGATGTGACTGGGGATTGTGGAGGTGACTGGTAGAGGTTACTGATAGTTGTGGAGGTGACTGGTGATTGTGGAGGTGACTGGTGGTTGTGGAGGTGACTGGTGGTTGTGGAGGTGACTGGTAGAGGTTACTGATAGTTGTGGAGGTGACTGGTGATTGTGGAGGTGACTGGTGGTTGTGGAGGTGACTGGTGATTGTGGAGGTGACTGGTGATTGTGGAGGTGACTGGTAGAGGTTACTGATAGTTGTGGAGGTGACTGGTGATTTTGGAGGTGACTGGTGGTTGTGGAGGTGACTGGTGATTGTGGAGGTGACTGGTGGTTGTGGAGGTGACTGGTGGTTGTGGATGTGACTGGTGGTTGTGGATGTGACTGATAGTTGTAGATGTGATTGGTGTTTGTGGAGGTGACTCATAAAGGTGACTGATGGTTATGGAGGTGACTGATAGTTGTGGAGGTGACTGATGGTTGTGGAGGTGACTGATAGTTGTGGAGGTGACTGATGGTTGTGGAGGTGACTGGTGGTTGTGGAGGTGACTGGTAGTTGTGGAGGTGACTGGTAGTTGTGGAGGTGACTGATGGTTGTGGAGGTGAGTGACGATTGTGGAGGTGTGATAGTGGTTGAGGTGACTGGTGGAGGTGACTAATGGTTATAGAGAGGACTGCAAATGACACATGACGCTGGTACTGACCTTGGCAAACATGCGAGCTCCACCGGGGCCTCTTGTGGGCTTGTTGGGCACACAGTAGACGGACATGGACTTTCTGTCTCGAGAGAATTCCAGGGTGAACTCCTTTTTCCACATGTCCTGGATGACGTGGTTACACAGCGTTCCCTTCTCTCTCTTGGTCAGGCCAGACTTGTCCGTGTTATAGAAGTTCAGCTTCTCCACAAAAACAGTCATGGCTGTCTCCGTGGCCTCTCCCACCTTCTCGTAGATGTCCTTGGCCTGTGGGGCATATCAGAAATACATACACTGCTGGTTGTGGCTGGGTTTAAGGTGAGGATCAGGTAAAAAGTTCAATTCAAACAAGGAGCTAGAGATGATGTCATGAGATTGTGGAGATCAAACAAGGAACTAAAGATGATGTCATGAGGTTGTGGAGATCAAACAAGGAACTAGAGATGATGTCATGAGATTGTGGAGATCAAACAAGGAACTAGAGATGATGTCATGAGATTGTGGAGGTCAAACAAGGAACTAGAGATGATGTCATGAGGTTGTGGAGGTCACACAAGGAACTAGAGATGATGTCATGAGATTGTGGAGGTCAAACAAGGAACTAGAGATGATGTCATGAGGTCGTGGAGGTCAAACAAGGAACTAGAGATGATGTCATGAGGTTGTGGAGGTCACACAAGGAACTAGAGATGATGTTATAAGATTGTGGAGGTCAAACAAGGAACTAGAGATGATGTCATGAGGTTGTGGAGGTCAAACAAGGAACTAGAGATGATGTTATGAGATTGTGGAGGTCAAACAAGGAACTAGAGATGATGTCATGAGGTTGTGGAGGTCACACAAGGAACTAGAGATGATGTCATGAGGTTGTCATGTTCCTGTTTGCAAAGCTACGCATACAAAGTCCTGGTACAAAGTTCCTGGCACAAAGTCCCTGGTAGAAAGTCCCTCACACAAAGTCCCTGGTAGAAAGTCCCTGGCACAAAGTCCCTGGTAGAAAGTCCCTCACACAAAGTCCCTGGTAGAAAGTCCCTGGCACAAAGTCCCTGGTAGAAAGTCCCTCACACAAAGTCCCTGGTAGAAAGTCCCTCACACAAAGTCCCTGGTACAAAGTTTCTCACATGAAGGTCCTGGAGAAAAGCTCTTTATCCCTTTTGATGAATGCTGTCTGGTAATGGATTTGTGGTGGCTCTCCTTATATCTCAGGTTATACTGATGAAGGTGAACCTAGGTACTTCCCACTGTAGTGTATTGCAAGACTTCTGAGCAGGTTCACCATAATGGATATCACAGTGTCAATTCCCACCACCTTGGTTAGGCTGCTGCAACACAGCCCCATTCCATGTGTTAAGAGAGGATGTGAGGTGGTGTTACATTTGACCTTTACAGCCTATGAGATTGTGATAATAACCTAGTGAATCTGCCACCAACGACAGACCGTGTTTTTGTCCGATGCACAGGACAGGAACATTATAATGTACGAGGCGGGTTCAAGTCAAACTAGGCCTTTTTTTTGCAAGGAGCATTTTTTTTTTTTCAAGTAGTCAAAATGCCATTTTTGTATATAATTTCCTGCAACGTTTATGCACTTATCCCAGCAGTTAAGTAATTCTTGAAAATTTTCTGCGGCAGAGAGATTTGTCAGTATGTCTGAACCAATCTAGGACAACCTGTTTCATTTTGTCATCAGTGCTGAAATGCTGGCCCTTCAGGTATTCTTGAAGGGTCCAAACAGGTGGTAATTGCTCAAATTGAGGACTGCGCTGTAAGGTGGATGTGGCAGGTAAGCCGTTTGAGGTCGAGCATTATCTTGCAGAAGCAGGACACCTTTTGTGATCAAATCCAACGTGAACTGACCTTCAGAAAATGCAAATGTTCATCAATAACAGTGTTCTCCGTACCCAGAGGAAGACTTGCCTCTTGTGTAATCTCGCGACAGGTGACGCGTCGACTGTCCAGGATAAGGTGTTCCACAATCTGGATATTCACTTTTTTGGGTTGAGGGCCACCACGGCCGGGATCATAGCTCATCAATGTATGTCTTTCTCTAAAACATTTACACCGTTCAGATACCTTACTGGGGCTGAATGTCTCATCACCGTATTGTGATTGTAGTTTTCTGTAAATTTCCGCAAGTTTCACGCCGTCTTCGACAAGAAACTTCATCACAATACGCTGTTCCATGCAAGCACTAACAGTGTTGTCCCCCATTTTTATTTATCTGTCACGTGACTGGCCCATGTCAAGTGGGTCACCTAGCAGTAATAGGACACAAGAGCCACTAACTAATGATAATAGTTCCAGCACGCTATAACCCATTCAGGTAGAAATAGAACAAAAAGTCCCACTTTGATTTGAACGTCCCTCGTATAAAATGTCTGACTCGGGGTCTGAAGATACAACAGTGAATGAGCTGACATCAGCCAGCGACCCATAACTGGCGACTTACATCAAGGTCAGTGACCCATAACTGGCGGCTTACATCAAGGTCAGTGACCCATAACTGGCTGCTTACATCAAGGTCAGTGACCCATAACTGGCGGCTTACATCAAGGTCAGTGACCCATAACTGGTTGCTTACAACAGGGTCAACCACCCATCACTGGCTGCTTACATCAGGGTCAGCGACCCATAACTGGCTGCTTACATCTGGGTCAACCATCCATAACTTGCTGCTTATATCAGGGTCCACCATGCATTACTGGCTGCTTACATCAGGGTCAGCGACCCATAACTGGCTGCTTACATCAGGGTCAGTGACCCATAACTGGCTGCTTACATCTGGGTCAACCATCCACAACTGGCTGCTTACATCGGGGTCAACCATCCATAACTGGCTGCTTACATCAGGGTCAAGAAATGCATTACTGGCTGCTTACATCAGGGTCAGCGACCCATAACTGACTGCTTACATCAGGGTCAGCGACCCATAACTGACTGCTTACATCAGGGTCAACCATGCATTACTGGCTGCTTACATCAGGGTCAGCGACCCATAACTGATCAAGACCCTATTTCACCTACAAGTGACGACCCAGGAAACAGACTGTAACCAGGTAGTCTTAAGAGAAAATGGATCAAAGTGGGAAGGCAAACCAGGTCCCAAAAATGTAGTGATAATTAATGTGTCAGGTCAAAAGGTGCAGATATCGCAGCCTCGATGCTATCTCCGATGCAGCATCACAATGATCTTTTCGGGATGAATGCCGAAGACGAAGCATCTGATAAGGGTCTCACTGAATTTCCCCAGTACAGAAAGATTGAAAATGATATTAGAGATACTATACAGATCCAATAATCAATCCAACATCCGTCTAAAGCAGTGGACCATCAACAGCTGTCCTGGTCCTGCCCAGCACTTCAAGAGGTGCACCTGTTCCTCCTGTCTCGGAACCCAACCATAGAAAACGATCACAGCTGCAGTTTCACATGATGACATCAAGGTTCTGACGTCTGGTGATAACGTCTCAGACCAGTGATAAACTTCTATTAACCTATATTAGAAAACCTGTTTGGTGTTTGTAGGTTTGCCCAAACCATGAAAAGCCTCAAGAGGAGATAAGATGATGACGGTGATGATTGTACCTCATTGTAGTCTACGCTGGAGTCGTTGCACATGGCACCAATTGTGGTGATCTCCTCCAGACCAGGAAACTCGCTGGCCTTGACAACTTTGTTGTTGACCACACTGTAGGAAACAAACACCAGACACAGCCCATTAGATCAGACCACAACAGCCCATCAGACCACACACCAGACACATTCCATTAGACCATACCAAACCAGACACAGCCCATTAGACCATACCAAAGCAGACACAGCCCATCAGACCACACACCAGACACAGCCCATCAGACCACACACCAGACACAGCCCATCAGACCACACACCGGACACAGCCCATCAGACCACGCACCAGACACAGCCCATCAGACCACACACCAGACACAGCCCATCAGACCACGCACCAGACACAGCCCATCAGACCACACACCAGACACAGCCCATCAGACCAGACACAGCCCATCAGACCACACACCAGACACAGCCCATGAGACCACACACCAGACACAGCCCATCAGACCACACACCAGACACAGCCAATCAGACCACACACCAGACACAGCCCATCAGACCACACACCAGACACAGCCCATTAGACCACACACAGACACACACACATAGAGACACACACATAGAGACACACACATAGAGACACACACACATAGAGACACACACATAGAGACACACACACATAGAGACACACACACATAGAGACACACACACATAGAGACACACACATAGAGACACACACACATAGAGACACACACATAGAGACACACACACACAGACACACACACACACACAGACACATAGACACACACATAGATACACACACACATAGAGAGACACACACACAGAGACACACACACACATAGAGACACACACACAGAGACACACACACACATAGACACACACATAGATACACACACACACACATAGAGAGACACACACAGAGACACACACATATAGAGACACACATATAGAGACACACACACACATATAGAGACACACATATAGAGACACAAACACACACACATATATAGAGACACACACACACATAGACACACACACACACACACGCACACACATATAGAGACACACATATAGAGACACATATATAGAGACACATATATAGAGAGACATATATAGAGACATACACACATATAGAGACACACATATAGAGACACACATATAGAGACATACACACATATAGAGACACACATATAGAGACATACACACATATAGAGACACATATATAGAAGACACACATATAGAGACATACACACATATAGAGACACACATATAGAGACATACACACATATAGAGACACACATATAGAGACACACATATAGAGACATACACATAGAGACACACACACATAGAGACACACATATAGAGACACACACACACACACACATATAGAGACACACATATAGAGACACATATATAGAGACACACATATAGAGACACACATATAGAGACACACATATAGAGACACATATATAGAGACACACACACACATATATAGAGACACACATATAGAGACACATAGAGACACATATATAGAGACACACATATAGAGACATACATATAGAGACACACATATAGAGACATACACATAGAGACACATATATAGAGACACACATATAGAGACACACATATAGAGACACAAATATAGAGACATACACATAGAGACACACACACATAGAGACACACATATAGAGACACACACACACACACATATAGAGACACACATATATAGACACACATATAGAGACACACACACACACATATAGAGACACACATATATAGACACATATATAGAGACACACATATAGAGACACACATATAGAGACACACATATAGAGACACATATATAGAGACACATATATAGAGACATACATATAGAGACACACATATAGAGACATACACATAGAGACACACACATATAGAGACACATATATAGAGACACACATATAGAGACACACATATAGAGACACACACACACATATAGAGACACATATAGAGACACACATATAGAGACACATATATAGAGACACACATATAGAGACACACATATAGAGACACATATATAGAGACACACATATAGATACACATATATAGAGACACATATATAGAGACACACATATAGAGACATACACATAGAGAAACATATATAGAGACACACATATAGAGACACATATATAGAGACACACATATAGAGACACACATATAGAGACATACACATAGAGACACATATATAGAGACACACATATAGAGACACATATATAGAGACACATATATAGAGACACACATATAGAGACATACATATAGAGACACACATATAGAGACATACACATAGAGAAACATATATAGAGACACACATATAGAGACACATATATAGAGACACACATATAGAGACACACACATAGAGACATACACATAGAGACACACACATAGAGACACACACATAGAGACAAACACATAGAGACACACACACACACACATAGACACACACATAGATACACACACACACATAGAGAGACACACACACACAGACACACACACACACATATAGAGACACACACACACATAGAGACATACCCACACACACACATATAGAGACACACACACACACATACACATATAGAGACACACACACACACACACATATAGAGACACACACACACATATATAGAGACACACACACACACATATAGACACACACACACACATATATAAACACACACACACACATATAGACACACACACACAGACACACACACACACACAGAGACACACACACACACACACACACATAGAGACATACACACAGACACACACATATAGAGACACACACATAGAGACACACACATAGAGACACACACACATATAGAGACACACACATAGAGACACACACATAGAAACACACACACATATAGAGACACACACATAGAGACACACACACATATAGAGACACACACATATAGAGACACACACACACACACATACACATATAGAGACATACACATAGAGACACACACATAGAGACACACACATAGAGACACACATATAGAGACACACATATAGAGACACACCTATAGAGACACACACACATAGAGACACACATATAGAGACACACATATAGAGACACACACACATAGAGACACATATATAGAGACACACATATAGAGACACACATATAGAGACACACATATAAAGACATACACATAGAGACACATATATAGAGACACACATATAGAGACACATATATAGAGACACACATATAGAGACATACACACAGACACACACATATAGAGACATACACACACATATATAGAGACACACATATAGAGACACACACACATACACATATAGAGACACACACATATAGAGACACACATATAGAGACACACATATAGAGACACACATCAAGTAAGAATAAGGACAATGATAAGACAGAGCGAAGACCGGTACATACAGCTCTCCATCCGGGGCATAAGTGGAGCCAGTGATATCAAACTGCTGAGTTTTGATGGTGTTAGCCTCCACTTGGGTGAAGATAAACATCTGAAACAGGGTTTACAACAAGTCAGTGCCATGCCAGACATGTCTGAGGAAACTTTGTGTGGAGAGTTGTCATTACAGTCACCAGAAGATGGCGAGCCTGTCATACAAGTGTTTCTGCTAATTAGCTTCTAGATACTCAAAAAAGGAGAGTGGGTCGACACATTTGGGCCAGAACTTGCCAGCGTCAACCTCCTGATGACAATTGTTTTGGGCTTTCCTCTCCCAGACTTGGAGTTGAGCCCCTAACTTTCCCCTCCCAGAATTGGAGTTGAGCCCCCAACTTTCCCCTCCCAGACTTGGGGTTGAGCAGTCAAATTTCCCCTCCCAGACTTGGGGTTGAGCAGTAAAATTTCCCCTCCCAGACTTGGGGTTGAGCAGTCAACTTTCCCCTCCCAGACTTGGGGTTGAGCAGTCAACTTTCCCCTCCCAGACTTGGAGTTGAGCCCCTAACTTTCCCCTCCCAGACTTGGAGTTGAGCCCCTAACTGTCCCCTCCCAGACTTGGAGTTGAGCAGCCAACTTTCCCCTCCCAGACTTGGAGTTGAGCCCCTAACTTTCCCCTCCCAGACATTGAGTTGAGCAGTCAACTTTCCCCTCCAAGACTTGGAGTTGAGCATTCAACTTTCCCCTCCCAGACTTGGAGTTGAGCCCCCAACTTTCCCCTCCCAGACTTGGAGTTGAGCATTCAACCTTCCCCTCCCAGACTTGAAGTTGAGCCCCTAACTTTCCCCTCCAAGACTTGGAGTTGGGCCCCCAACTTTCCCCTCTCAAATTAGCCCCTTTGTGTCAGGTTGCAGCAAAGTATGTGTGTCAGGATGCAGTAAAGTCTGTGTGTCAGGTTGCAGCAAAGTCTGAGTGTCAGGTTGCAGCAAAGTCTGTGTGTCAGGATGCAGTAAAGTCTGTGTGTCAGGTTGCAGCAAAGTCTGTGTGTCAGGTTGCAGCAAAGTCTGTGTGTCAGGATGCAGTAAAGTCTGTGTGTCAGGTTGCAGCAAAGTCTGAGTGTCAGGTTGCAGCAAAGTCTGAGTGTCAGGTTGCAGCAAAGTCTGAGTGTCAGGTTGCAGCAAAGTCTGAGTGTCAGGTTGCAGCAAAGTCTGAGTGTCAGGTTGCAGCAAAGTCTGAGTGTCAGGTTGCAGCAAAGTCTGAGTGTCAGGTTGCAGCAAAGTCTGAGTGTCAGGTTGCAGCAAAGTCTGAGTGTCAGGTTGCAGCAAAGTCTGAGTGTCAGGTTGCAGCAACGACTGAGTGTCAGGTTGCAGCAAAGTCTGAGTGTCAGTTGCAGCAAAGTCTGAGTGTCAGGTTGCAGCAAAGTCTGAGTGTCAGGTTGCAGCAAAGTCTGAGTGTCAGGTTGCAGCAAAGTCTGAGTGTCAGGTTGCAGCAAAGTCTGAGTGTCAGGTTGCAGCAAAGTCTGAGTGTCAGGTTGCAGCCAAGTCTGAGTGTCAGGTTGCAGCAAAGTCTGAGTGTCAGGTTGCAGCAAAGTCTGAGTGGCAGGTTGCAGCAACGACTGAGTGCTGGTGTCTAGCATGGATGAGAAGAGAAGATGACTATGAGTGAAGTGACAAACCTTGCAGACTGACATCTGGTTAGTGGTCAGGGTTCCAGTCTTGTCTGAGCAGATGACAGATACACATCCCAATGTTTCCACTGAGGGTAGCGATCTCACAATGGCATTCTTCTTGGCCATTCTACGAGTGCCTGTGTGAGAGTGAGGGAGGAAGCAATCAGTGTGAGTCAACGGTTTGGGTTAGGGATCTTAAATAATCTCAACAGTCGTCCTAAACACAATGCAAACCCTAATCCAAAACCTAACCTAAGCCCAAACCCTAACATCCAAACCCTAACCCCCAAGCCCTAACACCCAAAACCCTAACACCCAAACCCTAACCCCCAAACCCTAACCCCCCAAGAGTCAGGCCATCTTAGATCACACAAGTCAAGACATCTTAGATCACACAAGTCAGGACATCTTAGATCACACAAGTCAGGACATCTTAGATCACACAAGTCAGGACATCTTAGATCACACAAGTCAGGACATCTTAGATCACACAAATCAGGACATTTTAGATCACACAAGTCAGGTCATCTTAGATCACACAAGTCAGGACATCTTAGATCACACAAATCAAGACATCTTAGATCACACAAGTCATGACATCTTAGATCACACAAGTCAGGACATCTTAGATCACACAAATCAGGACATTTTAGATCACACAAGTCAGGACATCTTAGATCACACAAATCAGGACATCTTAGATCACACAAATCAGGACATTTTAGATCACACAAGTCAGGTCATCTTAGATCACACAAGTCAGGACATCTTAGATCACACAAATCAAGACATCTTAGATCACACAAGTCATGACATCTTAGATCACACAAGTCAGGACATCTTAGATCACACAAGTCAGGACATCTTAGATCACAGAAGTCAGGACATCTTAGATCACACAAGTCAGGACATCTTAGATCACACAAGTCAGGACATCTTAGATCACACAAGTCAGGACATCTTAGATCACACAAGTCAGGACATCTTAGATCACACAAGTCAGGACATCTTAGATCACACAAGTCAGGACATCTTAGATCACACAAGTCAGGACATCTTAGATCACACAAGTCAGGACATCTTAGATCACAGAAGTCATGACATCTTAGATCACAGAAGTCAGGACATCTTAGATCACACAAGTCAGGACATCTTAGATCACACAAGTCAGGACATCTTAGATCACAGAAGTCAGGACATCTTAGATCACACAAGTCAGGACATCTTAGATCACACAAGTCAGGACATCTTAGATCACACAAGTCAGGACATCTTAGATCACAGAAGTCAGGACATCTTAGATCACAGAAGTCATGACATCTTAGATCACAGAAGTCATGACATCTTAGATCACAGAAGTCAGGACATCTTAGATCACAGAAGTCATGACATCTTAGATCACAGAAGTCATGACATCTTAGATCACAGAAGTCATGACATCTTAGATCACAGAAGTCATGACATCTTAGATCACAGAAGTCAGGACATCTTAGATCACAGAAGTCAGGACATCTTAGATCACAGAAGTCAGGACATCTTAGATCACAGAAGTCATGACATCTTAGATCACAGAAGTCATGACATCTTAGATCACAGAAGTCAGGACATCTTAGATCACAGAAGTCATGACATCTTAGATCACAGAAGTCATGACATCTTAGATCACAGAAGTCATGACATCTTAGATCACAGAAGTCATGACATCTTAGATCACAGAAGTCATGACATCTTAGATCACAGAAGTCAGGACATCTTAGATCACAGAAGTCAGGACATCTTAGATCACAGAAGTCAGGACATCTTAGATCACAGAAGTCAGGACATCTTAGATCACAGAAGTCAGGACATCTTAGATCACAGAAGTCATGACATCTTAGATCACAGAAGTCATGACATCTTAGATCACAGAAGTCAGGACATCTTAGATCACAGAAGTCAGGACATCTTAGATCACAGAAGTCATGACATCTTAGATCACAGAAGTCATGACATCTTAGATCACAGAAGTCAGGACATCTTAGATCACAGAAGTCAGGACATCTTAGATCACAGAAGTCAGGACATCTTAGATCACAGAAGTCAGGACATCTTAGATCACAGAAGTCATGACATCTTAGATCACAGAAGTCATGACATCTTAGATCACAGAAGTCAGGACATCTTAGATCACAGAAGTCAGGACATCTTAGATCACAGAAGTCATGACATCTTAGATCACAGAAGTCATGACATCTTAGATCACAGAAGTCAGGACATCTTAGATCACAGAAGTCAGGACATCTTAGATCACAGAAGTCAGGACATCTTAGATCACAGAAGTCAGGACATCTTAGATCACAGAAGTCAGGACATCTTAGATCACAGAAGTCATGACATCTTAGATCACAGAAGTCAGGACATCTTAGATCACAGAAGTCAGGACATCTTAGATCACAGAAGTCAGGACATCTTAGATCACAGAAGTCAGGACATCTTAGATCACAGAAGTCAGGACATCTTAGATCACAGAAGTCAGGACATCTTAGATCACAGAAGTCAGGACATCTTAGATCACAGAAGTCAGGACATCTTAGATCACAGAAGTCAGGACATCTTAGATCACAGAAGTCAGGACATCTTAGATCACAGAAGTCAGGACATCTTAGATCACAGAAGTCAGGACATCTTAGATCACAGAAGTCAGGACATCTTAGATCACAGAAGTCAGGACATCTTAGATCACAGAAGTCATGACATCTTAGATCACAAGTCAGGACATCTTAGATCACACAAGTCAGGACATCTTAGATCACACAAGTCAGGACATCTTAGATCACACAGTCAGGACATCTTAGATCACACAAGTCAGGACATCTTAGATCACACAAGTCAGGACATCTTAGATCACAGAAGTCAGGACATCTTAGATCACAGAAGTCAGGACATCTTAGATCACAGAAGTCAGGACATCTTAGATCACAGAAGTCAGGACATCTTAGATCACACAAGTCAGGACATCTTAGATCACACAAGTCAGGACATCTTAGATCACACAAGTCAGGACATCTTAGATCACACAAGTCAGGACATCTTAGATCACACAAGTCAGGACATCTTAGATCACACAAGTCATGACATCTTAGATCACACAAGTCAGGACATCTTAGATCACAGAAGTCAGGACATCTTAGATCACAGAAGTCATGACATCTTAGATCACACAAGTCAGGACATCTTAGATCACACAAGTCAGGACATCTTAGATCACACAAGTCAGGACATCTTAGATCACACAAGTCAGGACATCTTAGATCACAGAAGTCAGGACATCTTAGATCACACAAGTCATGACATCTTAGATCACACAAGTCAGGACATCTTAGATCACACAAGTCAGGACATCTTAGATCACACAAGTCAGGACATCTTAGATCACAGAAGTCAGGACATCTTAGATCACACAAGTCAGGACATCTTAGATCACACAAGTCAGGACATCTTAGATCACACAAGCCATGACATCTTAGATCACACAAGTCAGGACATCTTAGATCACACAAGTCAGGACATCTTAGATCACAGAAGTCAGGACATCTTAGATCACACAAGTCAGACATCTTAGATCACACAAGCCATGACATCTTAGATCACAGAAGTCAGGACATCTTAGATCACACAAGTCAGGACATCTTAGATCACACAAGCCATGACATCTTAGATCACAGAAGTCAGGACATCTTAGATCACACAAGTCAGGACATCTTAGATCACACAAGTCAGGACATCTTAGATCACACAAGTCAGGACATCTTAGATCACACAAGTCAGGACATCTTAGATCACAGAAGTCAGGACATCTTAGATCACAGAAGTCAGGACATCTTAGATCACACAAGCCATGACATCTTAGATCACACAAGTCAGGACATCTTAGATCACAGAAGTCAGGACATCTTAGATCACACAAGTCAGGACATCTTAGATCACACAAGTCAGGACATCTTAGATCACAGAAGTCAGGACATCTTAGATCACACAAGTCAGGACATCTTAGATCACAGAAGTCAGGACATCTTAGATCACACAAGTCAGGACATCTTAGATCACACAAGTCAGGACATCTTAGATCACACAAGTCAGGACATCTTAGATCACACAAGTCAGGACATCTTAGATCACAGAAGTCAGGACATCTTAGATCACACAAGTCAGGACATCTTAGATCACAGAAGTCAGGACATCTTAGATCACACAAGTCATGACATCTTAGATCACACAAGTCAGGACATCTTAGATCACAGAAGTCAGGACATCTTAGATCACAGAAGTCAGGACATCTTAGATCACAGAAGTCAGGACATCTTAGATCACAGAAGTCAGGACATCTTAGATCACAGAAGTCAGGACATCTTAGATCACACAAGTCATGACATCTTAGATCACACAAGTCAGGACATCTTAGATCACAGAAGTCAGGACATCTTAGATCACAGAAGTCAGGACATCTTAGATCACAGAAGTCAGGACATCTTAGATCACAGAAGTCAGGACATCTTAGATCACACAAGTCATGACATCTTAGATCACACAAGTCAGGACATCTTAGATCACACAAGTCATGACATCTTAGATCACACAAGTCAGGACATCTTAGATCACAGAAGTCAGGACATCTTAGATCACAGAAGTCAGGACATCTTAGATCACACAAGTCATGACATCTTAGATCACAGAAGTCAGGACATCTTAGATCACACAAGTCAGGACATCTTAGATCACACAAGTCAGGACATCTTAGATCACAGAAGTCAGGACATCTTAGATCACAGAAGTCAGGACATCTTAGATCACAGAAGTCAGGACATCTTAGATCACACAAGTCATGACATCTTAGATCACACAAGTCAGGACATCTTAGATCACACAAGTCATGACATCTTAGATCACACAAGTCAGGACATCTTAGATCACAGAAGTCAGGACATCTTAGATCACACAAGTCAGGACATCTTAGATCACACAAGTCAGGACATCTTAGATCACAGAAGTCAGGACATCTTAGATCACAGAAGTCAGGACATCTTAGATCACAGAAGTCAGGACATCTTAGATCACAGAAGTCAGGACATCTTAGATCACAGAAGTCAGGACATCTTAGATCACAGAAGTCAGGACATCTTAGATCACACAAGTCAGGTCATCTTAGATCACACAAGTCAGGACATCTTAGATCACAGAAGTCAGGACATCTTAGATCACACAAGTCAGGACATCTTAGATCACACAAGTCAGGACATCTTAGATCACAGAAGTCAGGACATCTTAGATCACACAAGTCAGGACATCTTAGATCACACAAGTCAGGACATCTTAGATCACAGAAGTCAGGACATCTTAGATCACAGAAGTCAGGACATCTTAGATCACAGAAGTCAGGACATCTTAGATCACACAAGTCAGGACATCTTAGATCACACAAGTCAGGACATCTTAGATCACAGAAGTCAGGACATCTTAGATCACACAAGTCAGGACATCTTAGATCACACAAGTCAGGACATCTTAGATCACAGAAGTCAGGACATCTTAGATCACAGAAGTCAGGACATCTTAGATCACACAAGTCAGGACATCTTAGATCACAGAAGTCAGACATCTTAGATCACACAAGTCAGGACATCTTAGATCACAGAAGTCAGGACATCTTAGATCACAGAAGTCAGGACATCTTAGATCACAGAAGTCAGGACATCTTAGATCACACAAGTCAGGACATCTTAGATCACAGAAGTCAGGACATCTTAGATCACACAAGTCAGGACATCTTAGATCACAGAAGTCAGGACATCTTAGATCACAGAAGTCAGGACATCTTAGATCACAGAAGTCATGACATCTTAGATCACACAAGTCAGGACATCTTAGATCACACAAGTCAGGACATCTTAGATCACAGAAGTCAGGACATCTTAGATCACAGAAGTCAGGACATCTTAGATCACACAAGTCAGGACATCTTAGATCACACAAGTCAGGACATCTTAGATCACAGAAGTCAGGACATCTTAGATCACACAAGTCAGGACATCTTAGATCACACAAGTCAGGACATCTTAGATCACAGAAGTCATGACATCTTAGATCACACAAGTCAGGACATCTTAGATCACAGAAGTCATGACATCTTAGATCACACAAGTCAGGACATCTTAGATCACACAAGTCAGGACATCTTAGATCACACAAGTCAGGACATCTTAGATCACACAAGTCAGGACATCTTAGATCACACAAGTCAGGACATCTTAGATCACACAAGTCAGGACATCTTAGATCACACAAGTCAGGACATCTTAGATCACACAAGTCATGACATCTTAGATCACACAAGTCATGACATCTTAGATCACAGAAGTCAGGACATCTTAGATCACAGAAGTCAGGACATCTTAGATCACACAAGTCATGACATCTTAGATCACACAAGTCATGACATCTTAGATCACACAAGTCAGGACATCTTAGATCACACAAGTCAGGACATCTTAGATCACACAAGTCAGGACATCTTAGATCACACAAGTCAGGACATCTTAGATCACAGAAGTCAGGACATCTTAGATCACAGAAGTCAGGACATCTTAGATCACACAAGTCATGACATCTTAGATCACACAAGTCATGACATCTTAGATCACACAAGTCAGGACATCTTAGATCACACAAGTCAGGACATCTTAGATCACACAAGTCAGGACATCTTAGATCACACAAGTCAGGACATCTTAGATCACAGAAGTCAGGACATCTTAGATCACACAAGTCAGGACATCTTAGATCACACAAGTCATGACATCTTAGATCACAGAAGTCAGGACATCTTAGATCACAGAAGTCAGGACATCTTAGATCACAGAAGTCAGGACATCTTAGATCACACAAGTCAGGACATCTTAGATCACACAAGTCATGACATCTTAGATCACAGAAGTCAGGACATCTTAGATCACACAAGTCAGGACATCTTAGATCACACAAGTCATGACATCTTAGATCACACAAGTCAGGACATCTTAGATCACAGAAGCCAGGACATCTTAGATCACACAAGTCAGGACATCTTAGATCACACAAGTCAGGACATCTTAGATCACAGAAGTCAGGACATCTTATATCACACAAGTCAGGACATCTTAGATCACACAAGTCAGGACATCTTAGATCACAGAAGTCAGGACATCTTAGATCACAGAAGTCAGGACATCTTAGATCACAGAAGTCAGGACATCTTAGATCACACAAGTCAGGACATCTTAGATCACACAAGTCAGGACATCTTAGATCACACAAGTCAGGACATCTTAGATCACACAAGTCAGGACATCTTAGATCACACAAGTCAGGACATCTTAGATCACAGAAGTCAGGACATCTTAGATCACACAAGTCAGGACATCTTAGATCACACAAGTCAGGACATCTTAGATCACACAAGTCAGGACATCTTAGATCACACAAGTCAGGACATCTTAGATCACACAAGTCAGGACATCTTAGATCACACAAGTCAGGACATCTTAGATCACACAAGTCAGGTCATCTTAGATCACAGAAGTCAGGACATCTTAGATCACACAAGTCAGGACATCTTAGATCACAGAAGTCAGGACATCTTAGATCACAGAAGTCAGGACATCTTAGATCACACAAGTCAGGACATCTTAGATCACACAAGTCAGGACATCTTAGATCACAGAAGTCAGGACATCTTAGATCACACAAGTCAGGACATCTTAGATCACACAAGTCAGGTCATCTTAGATCACAGAAGTCAGGACATCTTAGATCACACAAGTCAGGACATCTTAGATCACACAAGTCAGGACATCTTAGATCACACAAGTCATGACATCTTAGATCACACAAGTCAGGACATCTTAGATCACACAAGTCAGGACATCTTAGATCACACAAGTCAGGACATCTTAGATCACACAAGTCAGGACATCTTAGATCACACAAGTCAGGACATCTTAGATCACACAAGTCAGGACATCTTAGATCACAGAAGTCAGGACATCTTAGATCACACAAGTCAGGACATCTTAGATCACAGAAGTCAGGACATCTTAGATCACAGAAGTCAGGACATCTTAGATCACACAAGTCAGGACATCTTAGATCACACAAGTCAGGACATCTTAGATCACACAAGTCAGGACATCTTAGATCACACAAGTCAGGACATCTTAGATCACACAAGTCAGGACATCTTAGATCACAGAAGTCAGGACATCTTAGATCACACAAGTCAGGACATCTTAGATCACAGAAGTCAGGACATCTTAGATCACACAAGTCAGGACATCTTAGATCACACGAAGTCAGGACATCTTAGATCACAGAAGTCAGGACATCTTAGATCACACAAGTCAGGACATCTTAGATCACAGAAGTCAGGACATCTTAGATCACACAAGTCAGGACATCTTAGATCACACAAGTCAGGACATCTTAGATCACACAAGTCAGGACATCTTAGATCACACAAGTCAGGACATCTTAGATCACACAAGTCAGGACATCTTAGATCACACAAGTCAGGACATCTTAGATCACAGAAGTCAGGACATCTTAGATCACACAAGTCAGGACATCTTAGATCACAGAAGTCAGGACATCTTAGATCACACAAGTCAGGACATCTTAGATCACAGAAGTCAGGACATCTTAGATCACAGCAAGTCAGGACATCTTAGATCACAGAAGTCAGGACATCTTAGATCACACAAGTCAGGACATCTTAGATCACAGAAGTCAGGACATCTTAGATCACAGAAGTCAGGACATCTTAGATCACACAAGTCAGGACATCTTAGATCACAGAAGTCAGGACATCTTAGATCACACAAGTCAGGACATCTTAGATCACACGAAGTCAGGACATCTAGATCACAGAAGTCAGGACATCTTAGATCACACAAGTCAGGACATCTTAGATCACAGAAGTCAGGACATCTTAGATCACAGAAGTCAGGACATCTTAGATCACACAAGTCAGGACATCTTAGATCACACAAGTCAGGACATCTTAGATCACAGAAGTCAGGACATCTTAGATCACACAAGTCAGGACATCTTAGATCACACAAGTCAGGACATCTTAGATCACAGAAGTCAGGTCATCTTAGATCACAGAAGTCAGGACATCTTAGATCACACAAGTCAGGACATCTTAGATCACAGAAGTCAGGACATCTTAGATCACAGAAGTCAGGACATCTTAGATCACACAAGTCAGGACATTCTTAGATCACACAAGTCAGGACATCTAGATCACACAAGTCAGGACATCTTAGATCACACAAGTCAGGACATCTTAGATCTCACAAGTCAGGTCATTTAGATCACAGAAGTCATGACATCT